>OZ010573.1:151094718-151107218 GCA_963932145.1 Acanthosepion lycidas
TATTTTCCATAAACCATCGTAAACGTAAAGGTGAAAGTTAAGTACAAAAAACAAAAACAAAATTTAGAACGCTGAAAGTTTTCCTTAAAAATAACGAGGAAAATAACTTGTTCACTTAAATGTAAATAATTTCACTTTTGTCTTTCCGTAGAACAAATTATGCTCACGGGACCCGTCACTATGTCATTTATTACCTGTCAAGTGACGGGAAAATTTATGACCTGCTTTGTTTTATTTTCAAATTACACCTTTTCGGTGCAGAGGCTAAGTTCAAAATATTTTAAAAAGACATTATAATTTCTGATTTTCTTAAAATAAGTTTTGAAAAAAATGATAATTGATATTTAAAAGAATTTCAAACTGAGATTTACATTTTTTTATAAAATGGAAAAAAATAGTTGCCATCTGTCAATTTTGCTGAGTCAAAAAACAAGATTTCTAACGAAAATTTCGGACGTGCTAGGAACGATTAAAAATGTAAAGAAATACCCCCAAAATACTTTGATCTTTCCTCTTAATAATGACATAAACATCTAGACGATAAAAATTTGTTTTCGTCAAGTTTGGCGTCTTTTTCATCATGCTATGCTCTTTTTTTAGCGATCTCGTGGTGGTACCTAATTTAATTGATATTAATAATAACCAATGGAGATAAAAATATGATTTTCAAGAAATCCAATAATATTCAGACCCAGTAAACATTCCCTCTGTTTACAGAGGGACGCCCCACGGGATCTGATATACAAGGACTCTAGAACCTTGAGGTGATATGAGGAGTGGGACCTCGATGAAATAGAAAAACAGTCCATCCTATAATCAAAGACACAATTCCTACTATTTATGACATGATCTGCAATAGAAGAGCTTGAAGTATTAATTAGTTGACTTTTCCTGGCAACCGGTTTCAAAATCTTGGGAGGTAAGTGTTGCTTTATTCTCAGATCCAAACGTTGAGATGTCCTCCCTATGTAGTCGAGTCCGCAACTACTTTTATATTTATAAATCACTGAATTAACATGATGGTGGGAAAGACATCCTTACGAATGGAAGAGAACATAGGACAGGTAACAAATATTACTCGAACATTAGCCGAAAAATAACAGCTATTAATCGCACGCGAAATTCGCCAAGCTAAAGACTCACCCTCTGAACCAATAAAGGGAAGACGCAAATAAACTGGACATTTTTCAACAAAATACGGCTTAACCCTATGAAATTTACTGATGACATAATAGGTAGCAGAATTCAAAACATCCAAAGGATATCCATTTTTCGAAAATGTCAGCTTGATAAAATCAAGAACAAATCATAAGCGCCCTATAAATTAGAGTCTTAATCAAATTTACTTTTCTTTGTCTGGGACAAAAAGAGTCCCAACGTGTATAAAGTCCCGAAAAAGTAGCCTTCCTAAATACAGAAGTCAAAAACTTGTCACTAATCCTATGAAGAAGAACATCCAAAAAGGAAGCACATGAATTGGACTCCTTTTCCATGGTAAACTTAAGAAAGGGATGGACAGAGTTTAATTCGGTGAGAAATAAGTCGGCTTCATCTTCATTAAAGAGGCAGAAGGTATCATCCACATAACGATGATACATAAGAGGACGACCAATAGAAGAAAATAAAGAAACCTCATGAAACCCGACAAAAATATTCGCTAAAGCTAGACCCAAATGCAAACCCATCGCTATACCGTCGATCTGCCGATACATAATATCAAAACTAAATTCGGCAGACGAGGTGGCGAGCATCATGAGATCCACAAACACACTGTCAGGGAAATCTGGAGGAGACAAAGAAGTACGATACAACATATCGCAACACATCTCAGACAGGGGAACGCAGGTAAATAAAGAGCAGATATCAAACGAAAAATTAAAGAGAATTCCTTCTCCAGTAGGTTCATCACTGCATCCAAATCATTTACAAATTAATTTAATTTTTTCTGCATAGATGCAAACCTTTTTTAACACCACATTCATTTGAATAGCCAACTAACCGGGAAAAGGGAATTTGATCAAAGTAAGAAAGTGTTAACATCCACTTTCTATATTCAGTCTTATAGGTACAATTGAGAAAAAGGATTACCTATATGTTGTGCATGTGTGTGTGCGTGAATGCGTGTGTAATACCTCAAATAGCAATGTGTGAAATTAAGTCGTGAAATTTACATTTGCTTAACGTCTGAAGTAAATGTGAAGTTTATAGGTTGCACGAATAAACTCTCTCTCCTTACCTTACGTACAAGCAGATACACTCTTTCACTAAAGCTCACACACACATACACATACACATATATACACAAAAACACACAAGGACACCTTATTTATTTTATGTTTTCTCATATATGGTAATCGCAGTTTCCTCATATGGAAACATTTGTCATTCACTTAACGAAGAGCCAATGTTGTTATCGGTTGAAATCTATAAAATCTTTCTCTATATATATATATATATATATATATATATATATATATATATATATATATATATATATATATATATGTTAGAGAAAGTTTTTATATGTCTGCGTGTTTATGTCTGTGTGCGCGTACAAACAGACGAGGAAGTGTTGAAAATGTCTCTCTAAATAACAATTTCTTAAAACAACAAATTGTCATAATGAAAAAAATAATACAAATAAAAAATCGTCAAAATGAAAATCTGCTTTCTTTGCTTGACCGAGAATTATTCCGTAACTATATATATATATATATATATATATATATATATATATATATATATATATATATATATACGATAACATGTGTGGAGTGGGAGTATGTGCATTTACAATCAAATTTCATTCTTTAAAATGCAGTACATGAAATAAAGATATTAGTCTTGGAGTCAGAAACAAAACGAGAGTAAGCATTAAAGAAAATGACCGTTGAAATTCGTTTTTCAATGGGAATTGTTTGTTCCGAGCACTTTTCAAAAATAAGATTCTTAGAATTCAAGCCACACACAGCGAAGGGGAAAATCAACACAGTGATTGAATCAATTCATTTTTTCAAAGACTTTGATCGATAGGTTTTTTCTGAATCAGACAAATATTTGCTCATCATCAATTGTCTTCACTACATTTATATTTCTTACTTTTTCCTTGAATATCCGAGTCAAAGTAACGCCAAACCGTGCCATTATCCTAGATAAAAGTACAAGGTATTTCGTGCACTGAACTAATAATATTATTTCCCATAAATTATCTACATCATCATCAAAGGATAAAACAAAACAGGAAAAAATGCATACCTTTGGCGGTGGTGGATGTGGCAGTAGAAAAAATATAGCAAAATACAATATAAGCATTTTAATTTTAATTTTTGTATCGACTGATTCAAGATATTTTATATTTTTTCAGTATTTGCTTAAATATTTTACGCTATTCACGAAAAAAAGTACCCGCGTATACTCAAGCATTTTTAATATTCCAGCATTCATTTGTCAATACACCATACAAATATAAATTGTACACATATACACATACACACACACCTATATATGAAGAAAAATATACGGAAAAAACAAACAAAAATCCTAATATGCAATTATGCTGTTTTAATGTTAATATAATGTCAACGTCGAACGTTTCGGTCTAGTAGACCATCTTCAGGACATATTCATAAAACATAATTAATATTAGACTATATTTAATTCAACATGAAAAGACGATGGACAATTCATGGATAAATATTTAATTCATGTTGTATCAAAACTTAGCCCCTTATATAAGAACAATGCATAAATGAATGATAAAAAATTATAAATCGATATGCAAGAAATAAATGAAAGTTTATAAACATAAATAACCCAGTGCACTAACGTTAAATAAAATAAATGGGAAGCACCAGTTTTTTTTTTTTCCTTTTCCATAATTCCTTTAATTCTCAAGTTTTAACTGACATATGATTTTAAGATTGCTTGAGTTATGAAATTGAGAGTCGCAATGTAGTGCGGAATTATTTCTACTCTTTATAAGTGAAGCTCTTTTATGGCAAGAATTTTAGCTGAATAAATTGCAAAAAAAAAAACTGTATTTGTACTTAGAGCAAAAAGAACTGATTATATTTTGCCGAAGCCAAGTTAGTTTAAATTTCCTAGCATATGTTATTAAGAAACTTCCAATTAATTTTGAGTGAGTATATTACAATAGCTTAAACAGGTAAAATAGAGTCGAGATAGTTAGCTATCAATCGGATGATCAAGCTATGCATTCATAATACCTAGAAACATGTGGATTGAAGTATTTTTAAATTAATTTGTGAAATCTGTTTTTTTTTAAATAATATTCAATACGTAGTACTTTTCTTGAGAAAAATACATGCTTAATGAAAGAGACACAATAATTTGGGCGTATTTAGATTATAATGAGCAAGACTTGCACTTAAAATTGTTTCTGAATTTTTGTATGTGTAATAAAATGACATTAAATATTAATAATATTAGAAATGTCATTTACAGGTGAACAATATTCATTGCTTTCGCAGTGTATTTTTCATGGCAATCCACAATCACGCATCACACAGTGGCAGGAGATGCCAAACATAAACACGCTGTTTTAACTGGTCCCATTTGGTTGAAATCCGGTGATGCATTTGACCGCTGAACTATGTTTGGTAAACCATCCTCTTGATGACGTGAAGTAATGACACAAGCAAAATGAGGGGCCGTATTATTATCCATGAATTTGAAGTTACAATAATATTCCGCAGAGAAAACTTGACAGAGCTGATCTTCTTGTTGTTGTTTATTCCACCTCAGATTGTTTTTCCGTCAGACTCCAGGCCAAAATTTTAGGACAATATTAACCGTTGCATAACGCATCAACTGAAATAAACGAAAAAAATCAAATGAAACAACTGCACTATTTTCCCATGGACAGAGGGAATTAAACAGAAATTAGACAATTCTTGAAAAACAGCGAAATCTATCATATCTCCTTTTAAAATAAACACACATGAGTGTTAGTCGGGAATATAAAATTAGCATCTCTTCTTTCTATTAATCTTTGTTTTCATTTTCACTTCAATATCATAAACTTTTATATCATTTGTCCATCTATGTGTAGGGAAGTTTAAATTAATTTTTTATATTTGTCAAATATGTGATTGTTCCGAGTGTTTTCCCATTTGTTTAATTTATTTTTTTCAGAATTTCTTACTGAGCTGAGTTTGGTTGATTTTAAACCACTGCCTGCACCCGTAAAATATATTCTCAACACGTTTGTAAGTAAAATCTGATAAATAGAAGCAGTTTGAACATTTATAATTAATCTTTAATTTTTATAATTAATCTTTAATTTTTGTCAACCTAAACCTGAGAAAAGTGTGTATAGAATATCATTTAGATCTTCATCTCGTCCAAATACAATGCACTGTAATATATTTTTATGTTCCACATTTTAAGAAGATTAAAATATTTGCATGCTACGTGATAGCAGTCTGATAGTGAAGGTAAGGTTACGTCATTAACAAAATAGTTGTAAATTATTTTCCTGTATCCATTTGTTTTTATGTGGCAATAAATTAACCTGAATAGATAGAAGATATCTATCTTTTGAACAGAACATGTATTCATTAAGAACATTCGGATTATGGGCTCTTGTTTGACTCATACAGAAAGAAATCAGTACTCTGGCAGGAGAAACTATAAATTATTTGATGTAAGAATGTATGATGGTTTGGAATTCCGAACAAGTCAGCAAATATCCACTTTCAAATTTCTGCGAGAGTTTACGTCAAAAGCAAAGGTTATAAATGATGATTATATACTGTGTTTGTTGAGTGTGTTGGTGTATATAGACTGCATTCCAAACAATATATTTAAAATTTACACACACATTTATATGTTAGAACGCATGCAGATACACGTGGAGAGATAACACACACATTCGCATACACACACGTAGATACGTTGATATGAGAAAGAGAGACGAAAAATATTGTTAGGTGTAATATTTAACCTCTTTTAAGTACATCAAATCAATAGAAACAAATATAAATAAATAAAACATTTTTAAATGTCCGGACGTTAAAAACTATTTTAAAGCTCGGGATTTGAAATTATACACATATGGGTATGTTCCGACGAGTGGTTAGGCCTACATAGCTACGAAAATCCGAAATGAGTTAAATAAAAAAAAAATCATATTAGTTATATTAACGCTCGATCTCTCTTCGATATTGAGCACTTTACCACATAGCCGGCTTGCATTAAAACCTCCTTATCAGCAAACAACTGAAGAAACAGCAATTTTGGGGTCAATATATATATATATATATATATATATATATATATATATATATATATTATTATTATTATTATTATTATTATTATTATTATTATTATTCTAATAATCATTATTATATATTCATTAAGTTAAAGGGTTTTGAATATAGTAGACTGATGCACCGTTATTAGCTTTGTCAAACTCTGAAGCAGAGACACCATCAAAATCGTGCTTTAACAAAGTTCATTTGTCAGTGTGGCTTTTTCGCCCACACCAAAGCTGGACTAGTATCACACTTAAGAAATCAAAATTATATATATCTTTCCCTTAGCTGATTCTCTCCACAACCGGCCCTGCTAGCATGCATAACTGTAAAACAAAAGGTACCATCCAATGGTGACCCTCATTTATCGTTCATAAGTATAGCATTCCTTAAATCTATATTTCTTCATATATATATATATATATATATATATATATATATATATATATATATATATATATATATATATATCACTGTACAAACAAGGAGGCCAGTTGAATACGTAACCCCACGTTTGACCTCACGGTCTCATACGGCGATTTTATCAACTGGCGACTTAACGCTTTTTATTAAAAACGCAATGAACATTACATTATTAATTTCACAAATAAACAAACGCACGACGATCTAACACATGGCGTTAAGTATAATAGAAAGGAGGAGGGAGTGAAGAAGAAGAAAAAAGCAGGCGTATCGTAAATATAAAGAAAATAATGAAGAAAAGAAAAACAACAAATGTAACGTAAATAAAAGGAAGAATGTATCGTAAATGTAAGTGAGAGTGAGAAGTGAAGAAAATAAACGTATTGTAAATATTACAGTGAGTTTTTAAAATACATTTTTTTATCCAGCTTCATGTCCTCTTAATAAAAAAAAAATTCATATGAAGGCGAGGACTTAACATGTCGTATTTCTGGTGTAAAAGTTTTTTGTGATCCAGAAATGTCATACTCGCTAATTTCTCATGTTGACATAGGTTGCAAATGCGGTTATAATTGTTATATGATTTTGCCTTTTTAAAATTTCCCAGCTCGTGGAAGGACCCTTTTGTTTTTTTCTTTTAAATTCGACATATTGCTTGCAAGTTTGGTTGAGTATGTAACATTTGCTGATGATCTATAGTTATACCATCTACGCTTAAAAGAACCTTCTGCATATGCTATATAGATTTTGTTTTGACCATTAATATCTGTTACTTCTGCTTTATAAATTATAGCATCTGTTTTACAAGGTCCATTTAATGGACATCTATCCGTATTTCTGCAGCTGCATAAATTGCTTGTTATATCTTGCTGCGTTAGTTTTGAGATTTCTGGTATTTTGTCTATTATAGCCTCTAAATCACTAGTACAACTGTAGCTTAATTTAACTGTATTTGTTTATTGAATATCTTATGTAATTCTGAACTTTTTGTAAAGTGTTTAGTATATATATGTATATTTATATATATATATATATATATATATATATATATGTGTGTGTGTGTGTGTGCGTGTGTGTGTGTATTTAGGCAGCAACCCTTATTGCATGCACATTTTATTGAAAACGACAGATAAGGTCCTTTTATTTATTTTTTTTATTAAAAAAAATAAAAGCAATGAATATATATATATATATATATATATATATATATATATATATATATATATATATATATATAATTATTTATAAAAAAATTATAACATAAATATGTTATAAAATCACTACAAAAATACACATTTTTTTTCAACACCTCTGGTGTCTTATCAAGTATATATATATATATATATATATATATATATATATATATATATATATATATATATATATATATCACTTTAAAAGTTATTTTTACTCGCTATTTATATTTGAGTAGGCACTCCGTTTATATATTAGACAGTATATTTAATTATTATGATTAATTTATATCGAATATTTGAGAAATATGTGCTCTCCGATAGGATACATATCTGCGCCACCCTCCTGGGCAGAAAGAAGCTGCAATTAGATCCGATGTGCATACATAAATTAAATTATTTATAATTAAATTAACACACGATTTAACATGTGATGAAACGACTTTTCTGGTCACTACTCCAAGTATATCTTTGCCGAAACTGCGAATTAAAATTATTAATGATTTCATCAAGAGAAATAAACTTCGACATTAAGAAACAGGTGAAGATTAATGGATGTCTTGCATTATTTATTAACTCTATCAAAAAGCTTAATGTATTGCTTTTGAGAATTTTATAAATCTATTAAAATTTTCAGGTATACAATAAGCGGATGTTCGTGTTGTAGCTTTTAAATCACTAAGTTTATTTATAATAAATGTCAGTTTTACAGGATGAACTATTTTGTATTTATTTTTTCATTAATCATTTTACAAAGTCTCAAACATTATGAAGTATAATTAATAAGCCAATAATAGCTTTCTATCAAAATTATTAATTCAAAAACTCCACTTTTACTATCCATGTCTCATGGGTATTTATTACAGAAACTCATAGAGGAGAAAGAAAATCTAAAACATCGGAATAAAATAATTCCCTTTCGCTGTGCTATGTACATTATAGAATCACATGGCAATGCCATTTTTAGATTCCAAATTGATATGACAGTGTTTAGCTGTAGAGCCTACCAGTAGAACAAGTTCTCTCTGTTTTCATTCCTCTCATCCTGTAATGAGAGGAAGGGACAGGTAATTGTGAAATTGCAGTTTATATTACACAAGGCATTTCGCACGAATGAAATATAGCTTCAGGCAGTAAGTACAGCCAGCAATAGTTCTTGACCATCGATGTCGATAATATTTGCGAATCGTTGCAGAACTTACACGTAGTAAATTGTTTCTCATTATCACACCTGTCTATCTGCTTATTTACGTTTAAGTCTATTCAAACATGCAACGATTGTTTAAGTACATACTTATGGTTTGTCTCTGGCGAAACAGAATTCATGCTTATTCGGTATATGTGTGAGGGCCAAGTAGAAGTAGAATGTAGGCAGTGAAGATAAAATAAGTCTTTAAAACATGGAAAACAACTAGAGATTATAAATTTCAAAGTTTATCTACAAAATATGTCTAATATGGTTGAACGTTGGTACTGTGGAAAATAATTTAATTTATGAACGTACTATAAGTGAAGAGACAATTCATTTAAAATATGCTGACAGAATTCTTTAACAATAAGCATTTGGTCATTTAGTGGACGGTAGCATTTTGTAATAATAATAAGAATTGACTTTTTCATATATTCTCATAGAACACAATGAAATAAATTATCTTTCAATAGTGTGTTGTGATATAGATATTTATTAATCTTAGTTTACAGCGAGTATGAATCATTCAGTAAAATCCGAACACATGACAATTTGTCATATCAACTACTTAAGAATGGACATACAGAAGGCACCAAAGAATTATTGATATCGAAGAAATGGTGTTTTGTAGTCATCGAGGAACAAGTGTGCCAGGATTGACACAACACTTGAGCTAGAAAATATAGTCGTTAGATTATGGGATACGTATGCTAATTTGCATCGCTTAAGGAGGTGGACTTCCATAATTTTTTGGAAGAATTTAGAACTGACCGCGCAAAACTATGGATTTACACTCTCAGAAGAATAGTGTACAATTTTGTGGCTCTGTAATGATGCAAATAAAAACTGAAAATATAAAAACACTTTTGCAAAATGTGTCAACTAAAGACACTGACATTTCAGCGTTCAAGGAGTAGCGACACGAATACGAATTTAGGCAAACATCTAATGGCGTCATCATGGAGATAACTGGATATTTCAGTGGAGATTCGTAAATCATTTTACATCTAACTTCACGTAAATTGTGCATTTTGCTTCTGACGGAATTATTAAAATTTCTTATAAAAGAAGTGCGATATTGTTACATTGAAGACAGCAATTATAAATCTTGACGCCGAATTCATGACAAAAATATAATTAAATAAAATAAATAAGCAACATATTAATATTAAAACTTTATCTGGTTCTATCTGGTTTTCATTGTAGCATAGCAAACGGGCACGTGTAAATTGATAGTAGAACAAGAAGAGGGAGAGAGAGAATAAGAGGATAAACATTACTTAAAACGACAAAATATTGGAAATGGTGGAGTGCCATTATCACCCATGTCGTGAAGGGACACGTTATATCAGAGAAAAAGTGTATGCCAAGGAAAAGAAAGAAGGAAGGAATCAGTTTGAGTAGGCTCATCAATCAACAAATTTGAAAATATACAAGAGCGATCAAGAAACGCCTACTCACAACAGGCAACAACTGCACTAAAAAATATAAGGATGAACAGAAACCAATGAATGACGACATGAAGAAGTAAAAACAAATCGGAGAAAATCAATTTAGTGGAAACTTCAGAAGACAAATTGAAGGAATAGCAGATAAATCAACTCGGACAGGATTGCGTAGAGAAAATTAATGAGAGAAATTGTATCGCCCTTAGTAGTGGAACAAAAAATGTCATAAAAACAACGTATATAAAGGCCAAGGCACCCAAAACGCAGCAGAACAGAAAATGAAGACCATGGAAATAAAAATGATACAATGAAGCACATAATGCAGAATCTAAACGATTTTGTGTTTCTGGTTGTGAATGCAATCCATTAGGATCTAACCAAGCGACTGCATCTTAACAATGTAATCAATTTTATATGCAGATATGATCGTAGCAGAGAATGAAACATGCCCTAAAAATAGGACGATGAAATTCAAGCTGATCACCCTCCTTAAATGCTAAGAACGGATTTACTAGACATAAATAACAAACAGGAAACATCCACAATAATTGATTTCGATGTTCTGGAAGAACACATTAAATCCAAAGAAAGTGCGAATGGATATAATACCTTGACCTTACCAATAAGTTACGGTATTTTATAGGACAGTTGTCATCATAATATTGGGAACTCTTTTAAGGAGCTCATGAAAACGCCTGGTGGATATATGTGCATTTTAAGAAAGAACAAAAATTTTAAATTTTTCTAATATATGTATATGTTTGTGTCATTCAAGTACACAGTTAAAGTGGTATCAAGCACACAGCTATTTATTACATTATTTAAATTTACATGATAAGAAATATATTGGTAAATCTGCTGCTTATAGTTTTGGACACGTCATTGCATACGTTTTCCAATTTACGTCTGCAAAACACGAACTCATATCACGGGCATATGCATACATATATGAGCATACACACACTTACACATGCATAAATACAAATATTTTCATCAATTAATTGAACCATAAATAATATTAATATATCAAAATGTAAAAATGAGCAGATTATATTTTAATATCATTAGCAGTGTCCCCTGTGGATATAATACAGACTTTGTAGCTAATGTTACATATGTCATTAAATTGGAAGAGATGAAAACACAGATGTCACTTTATATACTTTTTAAATAGTTCAAATGTTATTGCTAGTAAAGCTTCTGATGAAAAATAGGTTTTATCCTTGACAATCTGTTCAGTTTTCATTATAGACTGATGATTTAAATGAGGAGATATACACAGATAAAAATCAGCAAAGCGTTTATTTTAACATATATTAACATATTGAATATTAAACATCTTTCAATAATGTGGCTACTGATTGAAAGAGCGTCGATTGAATAGTAACAAGAAAGAATAGAAAATACAACAGATTAGCCAATAAATGTTTTTAATTCGCCACTATAAATTTGATCACATTTAATTAAGTATAAGATATACATACACCTAATTCGGCTCTTAAGAGATTTTATTCTCTTTTCCCAGTTTATGGATGTTTTAGGTGAATTTTACATCTTAACATGTCTTCAATTATATTATTCAGTCCCATTTCATTTGGATCGATGCTATCCAATGACAATGGAGTTCACATGCATTTATACTAGGCTTCCTTGACATAATCCTAAAGATAGATCTACTAAAGTCTTCTGGTATGTCATCACTCTCGTATATTTATTATTTCGGTAATATTGTCTATCCCGAAATCATCTCATTCTGATATCATCTATATTAATATACCATCTAATCCTGCTACTTTTTTCTATTCACCTTAGCTAGTAATACTCACCAATTTTAATATTTCGAGGATTTTATTTCCTAAGAGTTTCTCACCTCTGTTGTCGTAGAGGAATTCTCCAATGAATTCGTTCCATCATAAATATATATTCTTTTTCTGTTATGAACATTTCATTTTAGATTTTATGCATCCTGTCG
>OZ010573.1:151112218-151150431 GCA_963932145.1 Acanthosepion lycidas
TCTATCACATGTTTAGGGTGGTTAGAGTGGACGTTGATATATAGGGGTGTTTGATCAACTTTATGGAAGGGTTTAAAGGTATCATTAGATAGATTTAGTGTAATATCCAAAAAGTTGACTATTTTCATGTTGGAAGATATTTCAATTTTAAGGCCTAAGTATTTGAAGGCCCTAATTATCTTCTTATGTAAGCTAGAAGTCAAGGGGCCATTGCTATTTGGGACAATGATTAGGCCGTCATCTCTATAAATTCCGACTTGGCTAAGGTTAACTACTCTACTCAAGGTGTCGAGAATATATATGCCCACCTGATCTGCAATTTGGGCGGAATCAAAGGCCCCCATAGGTACATCGAAACTACCATTATTCTTCTTCACCCAAGTAGCGTCATTGTATGCAAGAATTGATCTTCTTGACGCTAAAATGATGTTCGTTATTTCAGTATATCCTTTGGCGAAATTAAGGCTACTACTTAATAGTTCCTCCGAAATAGAAGGGTAAAAATCCAAGATGTCAAATTGGATGAAAGTGGCTCTTCTTTTGTTAGGGATCTTTCGGAACCATTTAATCGTCTCGGCCGAGTCTTTCCAAAGGTTAGCAGGGTATTTCTCCAGGACACATGAAGTTATTTTCTCAATAATACTCTTAGAAATTAATCCCAACTCAGATTTGGAGGGATTAATTAGACGGGACTGCAAGCTATTGATGAAGTTCGGCTTATGGTCTTTGAAGAGAATGTATGCATCTTTCAAACCAAATTTGCCCATTCTGTCAGCAACTCCACATTTGTTAGCAAATTTGCAGATGTCTTCATTGATAGATGATAAGGTACTATTGAAATGGAGATACCTATCAAGAGCCAAAACACCTAATAACTTCCGCGATCGGTGTGATCTGTGCTTGGCGGAAAAAATTTTTATTATCAAAGATAAAAATCAAGATGAACTGTTGAATCTTCGTAATGAGATATTTTCTAAATGTAGACATAAGAAGAGATTCAAAACATAAACACCGTTTTGTAACTTTCTGTCACTTATGTCAGTTCCATCTTGGTTCAAAACATCGGGCATGACATTTTAACGGAATGACTATTATGTTTATTTTGTTTATCTCTATATAGATCATTGTGTGTGTTTTTGTGATGCGCTATGGTTTTTTTTTTTTTTTTTTTTTTTTTTTTTTTACGCCCAAATTGTTGAAATTTTACTTACTTAGTTCTTAAATTCTAATTCATATGTATGTATTTGTACGTATTTGTATGAATGTGGGTATATGTGTATATATAAATTGTTGAAATTTTACTTATTTAGTTTTTAAATTCTAATTTATATGTATGTATTTGTATGTATGTGGGTATATATATATATATATATATGTGTGTGTGTGTGTGTATGGATGTATGTACTTGGCTACGGGTATATGTAGGTATATATTTAGGGGTGTGTGTATTTGTATATATATGTATGTATATGTATGGATATGTGTGTGTATGTGTATATATTCATGTATACGTATGTGGGTGTAGGTATATATAGAAGAATATATATGCAGGGATGTATGTATATGTATATATATATATATGTATATATATGTATGTATATGTATGTGTGTGGGTGTGCGTATGTGTTGGTGTATATATGTACCCATATATATGTATGTGTATATATATGTGTGTATGTGGGTATAGATGTGCGTGTATATGTGTATGTATGTATAGCTAAACGGATAGATATAGGGATACATTGTTTTTTTTTTGTTTTTTTTGTTTAATTGTATAGAAATGTAAGGTTTTAGGTATATATGTTTATGCGCATGTATGCGTATGTTCATATGTACAAGTGTGTGTAAATGGGTAAGGAGTGGATGCCTATGGATGTATGTGTGTATATGTAGGTATATGTGTGTACATTTTTGTATGTATATATATGTATATATATATATACATATATATATATATATATATATATATATGTGTGTGTGTGTGCGTATATATATCTGGTTTTTGTATGTGTGTGTATGTATATATGTGTATGTGGGTGCATGTGTATTTATGTATATGTATGTGGAAAATGTGTGTATAGGTATAGGTGGATATACGTGTATATATGTGTGCGTATGTATATGTATGTATATGTATGTGTATGTGTGTATGTATTTATATGTGTATGTGTGTGTACATGTATATGTATGTGTGTATGTGTATATATATGTATATGTGTGTGTGTGTGTAGTATATACATGTATGTATACGAGTAGATGTTTGTGTATATGTATGTGTGTGTGTGTATATACATGTGTGTGTGTGTCTATGTATATATGTATATATATGGATGTATGTGTGTGTGTACATGTATATGTATGTATGTGTGTGTATGTATATATATATATATATATATGTATGTATATATATATATGTGTGTGTATGTGTATGTATATATATGTATATATGTATGTATGTATATATATATATATATATATGGAGGTGTGTGTGTATGTGTATGTGTATGTGTGTATATATGTAGGTGTAATTATTTCTTTATCATATGCGCGGTAATTATTAGAAAGCGCTTAGTATCTGAGATATTGAATCAGATATATGTATATGTGTGTGTGTGTATGTATATGTATGTGTGTATGTATGTGTGAATATGTGGATATACGTGTATGTGTACATGGATATATGTAAGTGTGTATGTAGGTACACGGCGATGTGTATGTATATACGTGTATAAGTTATTGTGTATGTGTGGTTTTGCATGCGTTTTGAACATAAAAATATAGGTCCTCGCCAGATTAGATAATCGTCATATTTATTGTTTATAATATTTGATTTGTAACCTGCAGTCGATATTATTTTTGTCAAATTTTCTCAATTACACAGCGTCCCTTGCAATTTTAATTTCACCCGCCCCATCTTTCTTCCCCACCACTTCTTTCCTTACCTCTCCCTCCTTCTTTAAGATTTGATCGGCCATGGTGTGTGTATGTCACCTCGATGTGTATCCTTATACTGTTTTAGACATCCGACAACAGTCTTTTTCCCCCTTCCACTCACACCTAATATTAAATAAAACTCTCTCTGTTAAACCCCTCTCTTATAAACTAACATTCGTCCCACACTCTCATAATTACACTCTCTCTAAATTCTATTTTTATTTCCGGAGTAGGTTTTTTTCTGTTTTCTTTTTGAATTTGTAGGTCTGATGAATTGGATCGTATTTACGATTCCAATGGAATAAATTATGACCATGGAATATTAGTGTTTAAGCCTTTTTATTATATCCTTACTCTGTCCTGGACATTGAGTTCTACCTGGATTTTATCCTCTCGGAAATTTTTTATTCTAAAATATACATGTGTATATATGCACCTGTGGATTTTGCATATATATGTATATTTACCACTAATATTATCTATCTATATATATATATATATGTATGTATATGAGGTGGACATCGTAGTTACCTATGGCTGTTGATGTTCGATTTTATATTTACATACACCATTTTAATATATTAAATAATATTATTTTTAATCATTTTTATCTTCGTATATTTACTCGCTTAAGTTACATTTCAATAGGTTGTTAGCATTCGTGTAATGAAACTTTCAGTCTTAAATATTTATCGGTTGTGGTATCCGATTGTCTGGGTCAATGTCTGTGGATGTGTGTGCATGTATTTATAGGTATCTCTGTGTATGGAAAGTGCATTCACTTTTAATTGTGTATGTATGTACGTGTGTGTTGGTTTCCCTTCCCCCCACTTCCCCTTTTTTTTAAATTTTTTTTTTATGACGGACCGTGAAGATGTTCTCTGTCTCGTCTCTTTTTGTGTGTGTATATATATATATATATATGTCTGGGTGCTTATATATTATAATCTGATTGCGTTTGTTTTACGCGTGAGTTTAGGATCCCATTCACACACTCTTAGGATTAAAATGTATACATTGTCAAAGGACCGGATATTAAATTAGCTAAAGTTACTTCAATGAAGAAATAAATTGAATAACAGATATATTTCTTCTTTTCTCCTCAGTAATTTTATAGTTGTAAAATTAATAGCGATTAAATTTTAAATTTTGATTTTGTAATTAGCAGTTTTAAATTTTAATATTAAATTTTATCATATAATTTAGTAATTATTGGTTGGAATAAATTCTTTTTTAATACTACCCATATTTTAAACATCTGAATAGATATTATAACATGACTTCGTTGTCAAGCTTTTTGAATTTTCCTATACTTGTGTTTTGATTAATCCATCTAGCCTTTGTAACAACGTTTTCCCCTTGCGAAGGATTATTAATTAATTTGAAACTTTTAAAAACATTTATTTTACATTCAACGTCATCACTTGATAAGACACCGAGGGTGTTGAAACAAAATGGCTATTTTTGTAGTGATTTTATAACATATTTATGTTATAATTTTTTTTTTTTAAATAAATAATTATATCTGCTCTACTTTGTATTGAGCACTCTTTTAAGAATAGTAATTATTGGTTATTTGAATTCATTCCATATACACCAATCATATACTTGGGTATATGTATATATATATATATATCAATACATATATATATATGTGTGTGTGTGTGTTCGCACGCGTGTGTGGGTTTGAGTGTGTGTGTCTGTGTCTGTGTGGGGATAGGTTTTGAGGAATTCTCGGCATTCTTCACAGTATACAGACAAATGAACACGCAAACACGCAAACACGCATCTGAGATCTTGCAATGATGCCAAAGGCTGGAGGATAGTTTTTCAACATAAACACACACACACACACACATATATATATATATATATATATATATATATATATATATATATATATATACACACACACACATATACACACACACACACATATATATATATATATGGAGAGAGAGAGAGCGAGAGAGAGAAGAATGAAAGATAAGAGATAGGTGGATGTATTCGGTTGGTGCAAAAATAATGACGGTTTTTGAAGTTAAAAAATACGTCAAAAACCGTCATTATTTTTGCACCAACCTAATAAATGTGTGAAGGAAAAATGTGAGAGGAAGACAGTATAATCTCTCATTACATTTCATGTTGCATGCAATATTTCCTTATTCTAGACATGTTATTGAAGGACAGCATTCTTAGGTATCACTGTGTTGGCAACGATGAATGATTGAAACACTGGACACAATCCAAATATTTCCAAAATGACGATGCGCATTATTAAGTTTGATCAATACCAAAAAGCCATTTGAAATGGATGTTTATCGGGATTTTTTCCGTAATTGGACAATGCATGTTTCAGATTCTCTAACAGTTGTCTCAACTTATACTCCAAAGAATAATCTTAGTATAAATTTTCTCCTTGCTGTGTTTAAGAAGAAAATTCATACTAATGATTGGCATAAACATTTAATTCACATATACTACAACATGGCCATCCCACGTTTCTTTCTTTCATTTATAACGAGTTCTTCATTTGGTCTACATATCTTGTCTATTCGTGAAGTTGAGTACTTTGGGAGTTTTCAATGAAGTTTTTTCTCATGTTTAATTAATTTAATTGCACAATAGAATGTTTCAGGACATTTGAAAGAATGATCATTTTTCTATTTCTATAGATTGACCACTGCTACATAATAATAACAAGAGAATAATAATAATAATAATAATAATAATAATAATAATAATAATAATAATAAGAAGAAGAAGAAGAAGAAGAAGAAGAAGAAGAATGTATCATGTAATATTCAATTCATGGACAATTGGTTAACTTACAAATGTGTAAGTTAAATACTGGCGATAAAAATTGTCGAGTACGACAGCTTGATCCAAATTTCTTTGCTGCGAACCTAGCAATTGCTTTAATATAATGGTTCCATTTCGTGTCATCGGAAACCGTTAGTTCAAGAAGGAACAATGAGTCACTCTCCTGATTGGATTAGCAACTCAGTTTTATCGTTTCACTCTTGGAATTACTAAATGTAATCTTAAATTATATCCTAATAGACTTCTCAGACTCTGTCATTCTCAGTAACCTCTGGCGTCTTAATGGCATTATCACCTTGCTTCGGGTGAAATAATTAGAATAAAATCTTGAAAGAACTAGAAAAATCCCTTACTTGATTTCTAAAGGGATGACACAATCAAGTTAAAACAAATTAAACACGCTAGTAGCAACAGGTTTATTACGCTTTCCAATAATTTAGACAGAATTAAAATCAATATAAACAAAAAGAATATTTATATGTAGAGAAAACAAAGACATTTTCTAATTAAAACAGAGTTGTTTAACTGAAGTTCATGTAATTGCAAAGATAAATTACTACTAAATAGAATGTTCAATGAAAA
Source organism: Acanthosepion lycidas (assembly GCA_963932145.1). Lineage (NCBI taxonomy): Eukaryota > Metazoa > Mollusca > Cephalopoda > Sepiida > Sepiidae > Acanthosepion > Acanthosepion lycidas. The sequence goes on from OZ010573.1 coordinate 151,118,558, forward strand.
ATTCAGAATAATGTACAGAAAGTTAACTATAGCATGAATAGGCCATAATTAGATATTTGTCAATGTTTCTCAGAACTGAATTCAGTAGCACAGTAAACTTCTACTAAACAAACTAGGAAAATATTGAAGACTGAAAACGGTATATTGAAGACTTAAGCATTAAATTAAGATATTTTCCAAGGTGATTGATTTTAACCCTTACTTTTTATGGGTGTTATTCCTATTTTTATTGAACATAATAAGACTCTACACAGTTATCAAATTGCGTGATATATGCATTTTTCTTAGACACATTTTAGAAAACCATATTCTAGGAAAGGAACGGTTAGAAATGGGTTCCACCGAAGAATATAAAAAATAATACGTACTGAACGCAATGTTAGGAATCGGTTGATGGGTGTAAATTCGGTATCGATACCCGTTGTTGCATAGCTTACATATGATCAACTAGACTATAGCTAAACTAAAGAAAATAAATTTCAGTTTAAGAAAATGTATGATTTGCCATGGTATGCATCAATCAAAAACCAATGTTGACTGACTTTATATTGCTAGAAGTAAAATCATGCAGTTGGATTTAAAATATTTAGATAGAATATTAGAATGAATGGTATAATTTCTTATCATTAAAAAAAATTACTTAATAAAGATACAACAAACTCTTAAATTCACAACTTCACTGAGGTAAATGGAAAATACTCAATAAACAAAGCAATAACAATGGACATTAAAACACAAGATTTACAAAATGTATAAAACACGCGTGAAAAAATCCTTATATGGCTGCTATTAGCTCAGAAATAACAATGGTGATTGAGATAAAAAGAAAATACTAGTGAAGGACGGGAGATGGGCTAAAAGCAGAATCAGGGGCATTTACAAGGGCAGCTCACAATAAAAACCTATTCTCATGGAACCATTAAAGAATCAATGCTAAAATCGTGAAGTGGAAATATGTAGAATATGGGAACAATATATGTAGGCTATTAAGTAGGTTGTTTCTGGTTGCTCAAATCAGACAGCGAGTTAATACAGGATTGCTGTAATAAGCTGGGCACAATATCGTTATATTATCATTGTGAATATTATAGTGCATCACATGCGGAAATCGTATGCAAATAAACTTGAACCAATCACAGAAGCTATGGAATTCATTTCCTTTACAAATTTACAATTCATGCTGAGTGACATATAAAATGTAATATATCAAACTTCGTAATTAAAGACTACAGACAACCCATGCCTTCTTATATATATGGAAATGCCGTCAAGTCGTATTTAATTGTACTGAACACATTTTATATAGACGAACTTGTTTTCCTTTAGAAACAAAATAAGGTTATTACATAAGAGAAGTTCAAAATTGTCGAAAAAACAGCAAAATTTGAGAATCAGTGAGTAATATTTAAATTATTTTAAGACGTTAGTTACCAGGAATAAGTAATTTAAAATATTTTGAATTTTTCTAACAAGCAACAAATAGAAAATTTAACCAATTAATTTTCGATTATCTAACTTTACATTCTTTTTCCTTTGTAGGTGATTGTTATATAAAATTATTTCTGTTTCTCAATTAATCTGGATTGAATCATATTTTTTTGCTTTTCTGAAACATCTTAACTAAAATAAACAAATCAAGCGAGCGTTTTGTCTATAAATGAAATGGAAATTTTAAAAATATATCGAATGATTTATTGTTGAGGTGAAACAAAAAAGCAACGGGGTGAACAGGGGAATCGATCCTGTTATTCAATCAAATGACCCACTTTTATTACCAGCATTAAAAGATTTTTTAATGAATTTCTCTGATATAAAACCTCGTATAAGATGTTTTGTCTCTGTCCGTAATTTAAATAAGATATATATTTACAAAAAGTACAGGAGATAAAGCTATTTCTCTCAAGGTTAGTTCTGTTTACGTTATATATAATTAATTTCTTTATAAAAACTACGACGGCAAGAATTCTTAAAAACATCTTAAAATATCCATTTTATTATAATACAGCAGAAAAAACATTTTTTTTTTAATTTTTTCATTGTTTTAATGATATATTTGTATAGTCACATCAAGTGAGTTCATGCGAAATGTATAGATATTCATAAAATGAGGTTATCCTAACGTACAATCGATTAGGTGGAATTCGAAAATGGAAAACTGCTTTGCATTCGTCTGTGGGAAGCGTTTGTGAAGCTTGGAAGTCAACATTCAATATTCTGGTTGTAACACCAACCATTGTAAAAAATACGAAACTTCTACAGTTAACCCTCATATAAGATGTATTTATGTTTGAAGTGAATCAGAAGATGATTAATATCCACTTGATAATCACTGAGATAAATTATAACGGAAGGAAGAATATTTCGGTGGATTATTTTATGATTAAAACTAAATATGTATTGATTGATGATTTATATAATCCATGCATCAAAAGAGTTAAATGATGAGATATTATTAGTTTATTGATGAATAAACGATGGTATAATGGAGGAAGTGAACAAGAAAATACAAAATGAAGGATATAAAGACAAATAAAGTTATTATTAGAAGAGAGAAATGTAATATTCTTTTTAGAATTTCTGTTTACATAATTTATTAATAAAAGTACATATATAATTTGCATTGCATACTTTACAAAAGACGAATTAACACAAATATATTCAATAATAATTTGTTATTATATTATTTCATCTTGACAAGGAAAATGTATCTATACCTCTGAAGAGTTTATGAATGGTGTAGTTTGTCATGATGAGATATGATTATTTAGCATAAATGATTATTGTTTTTATAAAACGTGCAGAAACCAATGATTCTTAAATTATAGCCTAAATGATTAGTTATAACGGAAGCGATTATTGACGATCTTTTTACTGTTGACTCACTACAAACTAATGAGGAATTTTTGATAAAATAAAAGAACATTAAACTGATATAAAAATATTATCAATTATATAAAACACATTCAATCTAAGAAAGCAAATAATCTTATAAACATTCTCTAACTGGATGATCTGACAATAACACATACCCTTACTTGAGTTCATCTGCAGTGTAGTTGCAAAAGGCGAAGTATATTTGTTGATTTGTCTGCGACTAAAACCGGTTTTCCGCCCTTTTTCAAATGAGCGGAAAGTGTGTTTATCAACGCTGTAATTTGAAAATTAAGATCTATCAAAATTTGGACAAACAACGATTAGAAATCTAGAGGTGATGTTTCAATAAATTCATCGTAGGGGAGGAAACAACCAAGAATTCCAGAATAATTTCCATGTAAGCAGTAAACAAATCAAACAAGTAAAAGTAACATAAAATTACGTGAAAGGAATCAGCCCCATTCCAAGAACTGATTCTTTTACCATTGAGAAGAAAACGAATGGGGGTGGGTATCACCTCACCGTCATCTGGTAGCTGTTCCAACCAAGGACAGTAATTGGGATAGATCACTATACCCTGTGTGCGAAGTTAGAAAATATCAAACTGGAATTGGAAATGTTAATATACACAAATGGATAAATAATGTGGTCTGGACAAGCAACGGAAGCAGGCGGAGAAAGAAATGAAAGAGGAATAGGTCTGATATAGGACACAAACAAGAAAAAAAAATCGTAGATACTGCAACTGTAAATCAGACTTCTAGTGAAATTGAAAGGAGAACAATTTTATATAAACCAACGCCAGAAAAATATAGAGGAAGAAATAGATGAGACTTATAATATCCTGGGAATATTAAAAGCCATGGCAAGTAACAAGAAGTTGTTATCTCGAGGGACATAAATACTAATGTTAGAAAGGAAGAAAACCTTTAAACTTTAAGAAAGTATGGCCGTGGAACATTAAGTGACACCGAGATAAATTAATCCACTGTTGTGAGGCGAAGGTTTGCGAAATAATCAATACCCAATTTTGACTTGCATAGTATGCACACTTTTCTTTAATAGGATTCAAGAAATATCAGAAAAGATGTCTAACCGAAATCTATGAATACTACCGAAATCAAATTCCAGTTTTGTGATTATCTGTGTACATTGTTAAATTTCAGTGATTGTTAGTTGATCAAAATTCTGATCCTGAGATTGGAGGATGAATGAATAACATTATCTGGGATCGATTATTCCTTTCCAGAGGCTAAGCTAAAATATTTAAAAGAATTCAAATTACTCTATGGTACCTATACTTTATGAATTTAAACGTAGTACTACATTGGCTACGAAGTCCCATCATTTTAGAGATGAATTCTCTAGATGTAACCGTAAGTTCTTTGCTAACAGTTTCTTTTCTAGTACTTCACGCCTGTCGAAATTTGTTCCGGCTTCTTGTTTTCCACCCTACTTTGAGCTTCAAAAATTTGAATGCAATATCAATCGTTATCTTCTGTCTTCTTGATTCGTCTTCTTTCATTGTTCTCGCTCCTTAATAATGTTTTTCTCATGTTTTACGCTCAGTATCCCATTGTGTCTTAGTGGGATTATTGCGATGAAATTATTTAAAGAAAACTTTGTTAGAAATATTCTTAGGCTTATAAAATATTTTATATGGCTCTGGTTTTTTCTATGTATTGATGTAACACAGATAATTAAATTGTCTTCCTTTTCAGAGATAATCTATGTATGTAGTTGACGTTAAGATTTACATAGGTAACTTACTGTGGAAAATTATAACCTTAGTGAATTAGATCATCGCTTTCTGAGATCAATCGTTTTGAGCGAATAAATTTCTGCATCTGTGCGAGGACCATTCTTCAAACCTTGTAAATTTGAGAACATTCAACAAAAGAAACAACTAAAATGCATTGCATATATTTCTCAAAGAGAAAATAATGATATATTCAAGATGTTGACATTTCACATTATTTTAAAGGAAAAGCTTAGGAAGAAATCCGCCTTCAATATTGAAAAGAGCAATAACAGTTACCAGATTATTTTAATATTTTATAAATTTCAACCCAAGGTAACAATGGCTGTTCAGTCAATGAATGCAGAATGTTTCCTTAAAAGGAAACGACTAGTTATACCGTTACCATTCTTGTCTTATTGTTGCAAACAGTTAAACTAATTAATTAACAATGTCAACAATGTTAACAACGTTTTGTCAGTATGAAAACCTTCATACTGACAAAACTTCAGTGTAGACTGAAGATATTACACAGGGAGTTCCTGGAGAAATAACGAAAAGTACAAAAACAATATTTTTTTTCTTATTAGAATGAAGTTAATACGCACAGAGATCCTGGCGAAATAATGGCAATGAAACCCAATATATTTTCAAACATTTATAATTTGATTTGCATTAGAAAATCATCTGATGCGAAAGCAGTTTTCCTTGCTCAAGTCTGTCGAAACATATGCAGAATTTAATTAATTCAAATAATTTCTTTTTAATAGTTGTTTCGTTCACTTCTTGGAAATAATAATTACCTACATACTTTTTAGTCCTTTTCATATGAAATGATATAATTACATAACGATCTCCTTAAGTTATATTTCTTTTTCATTTATAGGATTGTCGTATTATTTAATTACTTCATAAAAATATGAAATTACATATTTTTGTCATTTCAAATTTTTTTTCGAATCGAATTTAAATTATGGTCATACATTTAGAAAGAAATACAATATAAATATGCATCTATAAACTCTATCTGATTTTATTATGCATATCAATATTATGATAAATAATTGTATTAACTAAAGGATGTTAATACTAATTTCAGGATATAATTATATTTATATAATAAATATACCATGTGAATTTCAGTGTAATGTGTGTTTTTATTATAAATATTTAAAATAGCGTTTTCGTGGGGCGAGACTTAATGATGTAATATCATAATTACAGGTACTTATTTAATTTTAAGTTAAGATTTATAACCGTAACCAGGTGTCGTGTGAATATTATAACCTAGAAATAGAAACACGATAATGTAAATGATGAGAACAACGACGGAAACTGCGATTATATTGACATAGATCAAAGAACAGTGATTAGGAGATTAATTGGCGTTAAGAATTTCCAATGACTATTTGAGATCAGCTAAAAAGCAAATAAACCATCAAAAATGAATTTTACCAACAGGTTAGTATTTCAATAGACTCGCTTTGCAAATGGAAACAGATAAAGATAAATGCTATTAAGAAAGCAGTGATTCGCAATTATTTTCTGCATACGCCTCCTCCTGATTCGTAATTTCTTTAGATAGCCTTTTATATGTATTTGATGCTGTAAGCTTTTTAAAAACACACGCATGTAGCAATTTAATGATGTAAATTAAAAAATATATTTTTGGTTTATTTTATAAACAAGTTCAAGTAAACGCAAATTAATTTTATTTCGGCAAAAATCTCCATTAAACAAACACAGAACTTTATGGAATTTTAGAATGTGTTTGCTATTACGGATTTAGTCAATGATGTTGTGGTGGCTGATGATGATTCACTAGTATTTTAAAACGTGGTTCCAATGTTGTTGATATAATTTGGTTATGAGCTATTGATATTATATTAGCTATTGTGAGGCACATATCTGAAGTAAGAATCAACAAAGTAACGCAAGGAAACGAAACAACACACAGATATAGATAAAATACATTTTTCTTTGATAGCCTGTTCATGAAAAATGCCAACAGAAACTAATATATAAACAGAACTTTATGTATACAAAATACACGCATAACATGAACGTCGATAAATTACAATTTTACATATTTGACTGATCTGGGCGAAATATGCATATGCCAATCAAACGGATAATCTGTTTTGAGATATATCCGGTTTCAAAAAGTGCTATGAACATTAAATATTGCGAATAACTATGTCCATTGATTTAATCCGTAAAAATAAAAATGATAAAGTTTTGGATTTCAGCTAACAACACTATCAGTATTATACGAATGCACTACTGAAATTGCAGTTAACTGGAAGATGTGATATTTAGATTATATTCGGATCCGAAACTAGCGATTAAAATTTCCAATTAATGGAAGAAAGAAGTGATGTTCACTTTGTTCTGATTAATTTAGATTTATTGGGAATCCATGCGTGATCCTGTTGTAAAATTAATTTCTACTATTGGTGGATGAGTGAAATCGGCTTACTAAGTGAAGGAAAATTTGAACAGAAGGAAAACACAGCGCTAATTCATTTGCAATTTCCTCGTAGGCGACCATCAATAATTGATGGTTCTTGACAGGATTTAAATTACAAGCATTCTCACAGTCAATTATTTCTTTCCGCATTGTATATACTAATGGCCTTGGTGTAATTATTCGCATACTTACTTAAAAATTAAATACAAACGAAACTTTAGAATCTGGATAATTATTAACTAGAATTATCCAAATATTAAGAAAGGCCAATTATTTAAATGAGTAGATTGTAAGGTTGAGATTTTCCGACGAATTAAAAAGATGCAGTCAGATTTGTATATATATGTATATATATATATATATATATATATATATATATATATATATATATATATATATATATACTAGCAACATGGCCCGGCGTTGCCCGAGCTTGATTCAAAAATCGTACGACTCATGCAGCAATCGCTATCACTTGACTTAAACTATTTTTGCCCTTCCTTGCCTTTAAAGGAGTACCCTTTGCCGTACTGATGTTGCTACATGCATTACTTCTTGCCAATCTCACACTGCGAATTTTTTCTAAGCTCTATACTAAACATTAAATTTGTTATGAAAAAAGAACTAAACAAAATGAACACAAAACGATCAGCTTTAAAAACTCGTAACTGGAAAAACCGAATGAAAAAAGAATGTTAATAACAAATACTTTTTCACACCCAACCCAGTTCTGCGGAATCAGAATCAACGTTGAGTTTAAGCAAGCGAATGAGCCAATTGGAGTAAAGTGTCATGCAGATTTAAATTTTTCCCACTCGTGACGAATGAAGCTATCGACTTTTTTTTTTGCATGCTAGCATGCTAGTTACCATTCGTGTCAGTCAGCTGTTGCTTCTCACACTGGCCAATATAATCTTCCTTCCTATTCGTGGCAGCCAGATATAAGCTCTCACTCTGGCCAGTAGAAAATGGCCGCAAACTACATAAAAACTGCCGTAGAAGCATGAAAAAATCGATTATTTCCACTATCGATGGGAGTTGGGAAATGCAAAGTCTGTCGTGGCCTTCCCACTAACTAATAGAATAATCCCTTCATGACCAACTCATTTCTTTATTTAGCCACGACAAACTGACCGATGAAAAGCATGCATGAAATCCTGAATTTTGGGAAAGAATAATTCTATAATGTTCAGAAAATCTTCCATCCAGTATAAAAACAGCGCTTTCATAAACCAATAAAAAAATAAAAGGAATTATTTTAAGAAAAACATATACCTAACACCTTTTTTGCCAAAAATTGTACAATTTCAGCCAGAAATTCAACAATTTATATTTGCATTAATTATATCCGAAATACTTTTTTCGCTAAATTTGTAATTAACCTCTAATATTTAATTGCTCAACTAATATTGTGAAATTATTATATTTTATAAGCCAAACTACGTTTTAATATAAAATACAATTATATTAGACGTCGTTTTTTCTTTTTACTGCTGCTAGAAAAGAGAAATAACTAAATAATAAGTATAATAAATAATAAAATTTATTTCGAGTAAATGCCAAATCATCTGAGAACGGATTTGCATTTCATTGATCAAAAGAGAAGAATAAATCAAATAGACAATAAAATGCATTAAAGTATGAAGTCTTGAAATAAGAATTGAGAAAATCCCTTGGCCTAGGTATAAAGATTAATCAAAAAATTATTAGATTGACTAATTAATCTAAAAAAGTAAGATTTTAGCAAATGAAATCAGTACCCGCGCCTATCTACGCCAAAAAGTATTTGGGTTAAAATTATGGGCATTCAAAATAGATTAACTTGTAGACAATATATTTTGAATATATGATGGAAATATACGTATATACATATATATTTGTGTATGTGTGGGCGTATGTGTGTATGCGTGCGTTTCTCCACGTGTGTTTGTGTGTCTGTGTGGTTTTCTCTAATTAATTGTATCGACCACAATTTACTGAATGTTTTTCAAGCACTTCATATTCTATAAAAAAGACATCTAAAAAAAAGTTAAATTTATGACACTAGTCCCATAAAAAGAGTCGTAACTTCCCTGCTGAACGCCCCATAAGCTCTATTTCTGATGGCCATGATATAGAGATGGATTTTCGAAAAATCTCCTTTCTGTCTACTCAGTTATGTTGGCTGCTAACATATTTCGCTGTCTGTCTGGTTGTCTTTACCTTTTTACTCTTCAATGATATCTAGGAGAATACATCCAATCCTTTTGTGTGCATACCATCTCATTTTCATTTGTATTTATTGTGAACACAATATCTGCAATTCAACCAACGTGCAAGTTCATAGATCCGACATTTTCATTTGTTGTGTTCTCCTCGTAGGAAATGCCAAAGTATCTCAAGTATTTCACTTCCACTGCTTGAATACTTTTCTGAACGTTTACTGAGAAAGTTCAAGACACACATGTAGGTAAGATAAAAGAAAGAATCAGTACATATACGAGCATTGGCTCTGAAACTGATGTCCTTGTCTCTCTATATGAGATTCCGTTTTGCTAGTGCTGTTACAGCGTTGAGCGTATTGTCACAGTGAGAAACGCCAGTAGGCGTAACCCTTGCTCAGAGGCGGTGGGATTACAAGACGCTCCGCTGAACTTTTCCTAATCTTTTCATTCTAGTTTCTTTGGATGATCACGATGTCTTACTTTTCCATTCTCTCGATAATCTCTTGTAGTTTGGTGTCTATAATTCTTTCTCACGGTTGATGCTGAAGGGTAGTCGAATACTAATAATTTTGTTGCATATTGGGCAAGGTCCAAAGACAAAAGTTTTTATGTTTTTTTCAATAAGGTTCATAGGACAACTAAAACGGACTACGGGTTTTCAATTTGCTTTGCATCCCAATTTTTATCTTGAATTTTTATGACGCGGCGAAATTTATTCTTAAATTCTTTGAAAATGATGGTATTTATTGAGATGTATGATTCTTTATTTGGACAAATTTTCATTCGGTATTAATTTGTAAAGTTTATTTAGTGTTTTAAATAGAATACTTTTCATTAACAGTTCGAAGGCCAGATGATATCATTTAGTCTTTTTCGTTGAATGGTACTTTCATTACTACATTGAATCGGGAAACACTTGCCGTTGAATATCAAAATTATGTGAAAATATATCGTAAATATTTTATATAGTATATATGATAGCCGATAGCCAGACCTATATCACTATACACGCAATCTCTCCCCATTCTCTCTCTCTCTCTCCCTATATATATATATATATATATATATATATGGGTGCGTATGTGTGCGTATCTGTGTTCATACGTGTGTAAATTTTCATTATGAAATCAAGTATTTTTTTACATACATAACATAAAAAGAGTAATAGCAAATGTGTGCATTATTTTAGGTATGTTGCTGTTTTAATTCACCAATCATTTAGTTTTACACCGTGTGTAATATATATATATATATATATATATATATATACACATATATATATATATCAGTGAACATAGAAGTCAAGACTTAGAGGCGAGAGTCTGTTTCATGATAGATGCAATCGTCAGACCATATATATATATATATATATATATATATATATATATATATATATATATATATATAATGTATGTATATATATATATTCACCGTGCGTGAGATGGATATTATGCCTACTTCATAAATCCTCCTAAGATTTTTATTATGAAAATATTTTACAATCTTCACGGAGTACTAGACCTGGCTTCTTTAGTATTTCCTCTTTTCTAGCGAGATTAATGCTCGACAAGCGTACACATAAATTTTAGATCAAAATAGAATTCTTTTCATTTTTCATTCAAAATACTCAAATTTTAGGAATACGTTTTCACAGCGTCGCCCACGTGACGACAACGTGACCATGTTTAAACGGAACGCTGATCATATAAAACTTTCAGTTATCTGTTTGGATAAGTCTTGTTCTTATGTCCATCGTCTTTGTCATGTTGAATTGATAATGTTAATTATATTTTATGAATATGTCCTGAAGATGGTTTATTAGACCGAAACGTCCGACGTTGACATTATATTAACATTAAAACAGCATAATTGCATATAAGGATTTTTGTTTGTTTTTTCCGTATATTTTTCTTCATACTGTCGGATCTATATCCATATATTTGCTTACATATATATATATATATATATATATATATATATATATATATATATATATAATTTTATTTTATTTACAACTAATGAATAAACACATCTTTTCATATAATTAACTCTACACAGATGCATAATAACGAAATATGCCGAGAAAACAGAAAAATGGTTTAACAGAAATAAATCCCAATTATCTCATTTATATGTTGCCAGTAACTTTTGAAGAAAAACATCCCCAAACCATGATGCTGCTATCACGAAATTTCACTGTTGGAAATATGTTCTTTTGTTCGAAGGCATCGCCATCATTCCTCCATACATGATTTCTAAAAGTACGTCTAATCAAATGACTTTTTGTTTCGTCTTTCCATAATACTTTTTCCCAATACTACTACAATGTTGACGAACGAATTTCGATCTGGCATCTCTGTGTTTTTCAGTAGCTTTACGAGGGGTGCCTGACTTTAAATTGTTCCTATGAATTTCTTTTCTTATTTTCCTGTTTAGTGACACATATTCCAGATGAAAATAAATCATCCTGCAACTCTTGACGAGTAACCAATAGACTTTGTTTAATTGGCAGATGTCTTCCGTGGAGCACGTGTTTTTCTTTACTTTTCAACAATTTTTTATACCGTGCAATGAATGAACTAATAGTAGTAAATGGAATATTCGGGTTGTCTGATATTTCCCTGTAACTGTTATTGTAACTTCTTTCAAAAGCTTAATAATCAATTCTTTTTGTGAATTTATTTACATTTTGTCATGATTCAAAGCTTCTTGCACGAATATCAATTACAGAATGTTTTGTTTGTATTTTTAAGCTAGAAATAACTACTGATTACATTATTGGAACATTCTAGAATATTCTTTTTGCATAATCTAGAGTATTAAAGGAATTTAAAAGTTTTAAAATCTGAAATTTCCATTGTACGCATACTTTTTTTACTCAGTAAAATGGATAAATTGGATTTAGTTCTATTAAACTAGATTTTTTCTGTTTTCTATCCATATTTAGTTATTATGCATTTATGTACAGTTCATTAAAAATGAAAAATATGTGTTATATTCCGTGCTAATAGGAATATATACTTGAACTACACGGTGGATAAATATGTAAAGATTTATTGTAAAACCAGTACAATAAGACATAAGGTAACAGTTATGTGCCCGATCGTCGCAAGCCAATCCAGTAGTGAGTGCTGCTATTGGAAGGTCGTAGTTCTGAGTCGTACTCAACAGATCCCAGCTAGTATATTTACTAATCGCCCCACGCGATCAGATGTGACACAGGGCCGAATTTAATGTGGGGTATCCGAACCCGTAGGCTCAGTAAAAAATTCCCAGTATAAGACGGGGTCGGGTAGATGTTTCCCGAGACGAGACTCTGCCCTTCGACATAGCTTCGTCTGGGGATCGTCTCTGCTTGGAGGCAGAAAGCTTGACCAGCACAGCTGAAACAGATCCCAGCTAGGCAATATTTACCAGCCTCCCCACAAGGTAGGATGTGTCACAAGGCCGAATTTAATGTGTACCAATCCGAGCCCGTAGGCTCAGGCAAAAATTCCCTTCCAGCATAAGCTCGTCCGGGTTTCTCTCTGCCCGAAGGCAGAGAGTTCTATAACAGCCAATATCTGATTAACAGATCCCAGCTAGAGTATCTAGCAACTGCCCCACGCAGTCACCTGTGGCAGAAGGCCGAATTTAATGTGCGGTTCCCGAGTCTGTAGACTCGGCAAAAAAAAAAGAAAAAGAAATCCCCGTAGATACCGCATAAACGGGATCAATTCTGTCTACCCACCGAACGAGACGCTGCTCTTCGGGATAGTCTCGTCCGGTTCCTCTCTGCCCGAAAGCAGAGAGTTTAAAAACATCAATATCTGAGCTAGTATATTTAGCTACTCCTCCACGAGGGTTGCATGTGGCATAAGGCCGGTTTAACGTGGGTTCTCCGAGCCCGTAGGCACGTCCCAAAATATTCCCTTTTGGAATCCGCATAAACAGGTTCACGGACAGTCAAACTTCCCGAACGAGACTCTGCCATTCGGTGGAGCCTCGTCCGGGTTCCTCTCTGCCCGAAGGCAGAGAGTTCGACTGTTTAGCTGGAATAGGTCACAGCTAGGCCCTGTAATCCGTTGCCTTACGGATACATATAGTTAGTTACTACCTATAGTGTAGTCACTCAAGGGAGTGACAGGTTATTACATTACATCAATATGTTTATTCATTAGTTGGGAATACGATAAATTAAAAAAATTAAGTGTACGAATATTTGTTTCCCCACTATATATAAATCAAAAAGTTAATAGTCAGAGTTGAATTATACCAGGAAACAGTAGTGTAGAGAACGTTCTCAATACCCCCCCCCAAAAAAAAAATTAACATGTAGAGCTTTTAACTATAGACAATTAGGAAATCAGCCGATTCCGCCTTCCTTGGTTTAAAATTTTCGGTATTTTCAGGATATTTCGGTCAATTGATTTCCAAACGCTTTATTTTTGTAAAAATAAGAAAATTATGAACGCTACATTTTAAAAAAAATAAATACATGAATAAGAACACGACGTGAGGTGAGGTAGAAGAAGAGGAGGAGGGGTAAATCAAGCGTATTGGAAATATATCGGTGGGGGATTAAATGAAATCTATATACGTTCTTCTCCCACTATGTATATTTCACTTAATCCCGCAACTAATTCACACACACACACACACACACACACTCTCTCTTTCTCCCTATATATATATATATATATATATATATATATATATATATATACAGAGAGAGAGATAGAGAGAGAGAATTTTAAGGTAGGCTATATTTATGTGTTAAATTGCTCAATATCAGGGATAGAGAGTACGTAAATATAAAATTGTATATATATATATATATATATATATATATATATATATATATACAGAGAGAGAGAGAGAGAGAATTTTAAGGGATGCTATATTTATGTGTTAAATTGCTCAATATCAGGGATAGAGAGTACGTAAATATAAAATTGTCAATGAATTCAACACCCAGGGATGAAAGTCTGTTTCATGCTTGAACACAATCTTCATGCCATGTGTATTGTGTTTTGGCTGGGATATGTATGTATATATGCTGGTCAATAGTGCATTATGGGTAATAATGTCTATTGTATTTCCTAACGGTTATTGGGTAGACCGTAATATTTGTTTCAAACTATACTAAAGGCTATTGTGGATGAATAATTGTAGATCCGAATGCGGTTATTTTTAGCTATTTTAAAGTGTTGTCTGTTAACTTTAAAATCATTAATTTTTAATTGATTGCTTAATTATTTGTTGTTGATTATGATTATTACATTTACTTGTTTTTATGTGTGCATTGTGGACATTGAGTTCAACATTCATCAGCGACAGTCTGTTTCATGCTTAAACACTATCTTTAGGCTTATATATATGGGCCAGAAATAGAAAGAAAGATAGATGTGTATGTACAGCTAGAGTAAGAGTGAGAAATATATAACAGATCTCTATGGAAAAGGCCAAACCTAATGATTACCTGTCCGTTTCTATGCGAGATAATTTATTAGAATTTCAGTGCTAAGCTTTCTGCAGTACGTTCTGTGACCTGATAAAGTGTGATTATTTTCAGTGTCTTTCCCTGATCTCCAGTGGAAAATGTCTAGAATAAAGCCATCGAATCTATATTCACAGACATAATCCAAGCGACAAACATTTTCTATGAATAATTTATGTATTTTGTGAACACTAGTGTAATGGTACTAGTCTTTGTTGTTGAATCTCAGTTTTGTTTTAAAAATTGTGGTCGTGGTGAAAAAACGTAACATTCGAAAATTAAATGAGTAAAGCATGAATTTAAGAAAAAAACATAAGAGAAAAATGTAACTTTAAAATTTAAAATCGAAGAACATTGGGATTATTTCAACTTTTTTTTCTTACTGATGTTCCCATTTTCCTTAAGATTATTGTTCAACAGTTTTGTACGTGGTATTCTTAACATACACAGGGAGAACAACACATATATCACTTGAAGTTTCTCATATATAAGGAGATTGTTCATCATTGATTGCCATATAAGAAATTGGGCGTTAGATATTAGTTCAACACTATTTTCTATGCTTTTAAAATAATTTTCCTATTTCTTAATACTCTTCCTATTTGCTTGAATTTTCGCATTTTCGTTTGTCGGCTACCTGGGATGAATTTTATGTCCCCACTATGTAGCTAACATCTTGAGCTGCTTCTTTTCTTGACAGTTATGCAAAATTTTTTTCTTACTAGTAATAGTCCCATTCTTCTTGCTTTCTTTTGTTATATTTTCTGTAGAGTTGTGCCAGTTTTCTTTCTGGATGCACCGTTAACACGGTTCCATTCGCCTATCTTAGGTTATTACTATTATGTCTGCCACTCATAAATCCTGTCAGGTCTTCTAGCTCTCGTCGTATAATTTTACTTATATAGTTTAAATACATCCACAAAGAAAACGCCTGTTCGTGTTCCTTCTCTTTCTATTTTAGTATATTTATTAAACATATTCTCTATCCGTGTATAGAATGGTTTTCCAAATAGAAGTTACGGTTTATTGAATATCTTTCCCATGGAAATCAAATATTTCTAATATTTCAAATTGGATTTTGTCTCTTACCTTATAAAATGCCTTTAGTAGGTAGAGATATTCTGAATTTGTATTTCTTGCTCCGGTGGCTGGAAAGAAGGTCAGATTGTTCTTATACTCCTTCTGTCGTAACTATGATACGAGTTCTATTCTTTAGAGTCAGAATGATAGGCATAATTCTGCGGTCTTTAATATTATTATCCGATGAATTTAGCATTAATTTGAAGCTGGCTTCTTTGGTATCTCTAAGATGATGGATCTACTGAGGTCTTCTGGCATTTGTTGTTGTCAATTTTTTCAGTCACCTGATTAATCGCAATATCGTCTAAAGATGACACTGTATTGTAATATCATCTGGTGCTGTTGCTTTGTTTCTATTCATCTTGGGCACAGCTGATCTTGCCTCAGATTTTAAAACAACATTTTGATTTTATGCATTCTGTCGGATAGTACATTTTCTGCTCTCCTATTTTTATGTCTGCAAATTTCTCGTTAAGCTATTCATCTTGTCTTTGCATGTCTTTTCATGGCGTACCATTAATGTTTCCAAAATAAATCTGTGATAGACTATTCAAAGTTAAAATCAGACATATAAAAGTGAAAATACTGCTGCTCACAGACACACAAATCCTTGTAGGCACTCGCGTTCTTCATATATATATATATATATATATATATATATATAACCCTGAATATTCTGCATTTATATCAATCATTTGTAATTTCTTTTCATTAAAGACTATATTTCATTATACCTACTTTTTTAGCCTCGATAAATTTTAATTCTACTTTTCCCACTTTTTCTCAATCATATGAACTAAGTGTTATATTTCTTTTATAGTGTTTCTCTAGACAGTGTATGTATCTGCATTAGTAAAATCCTCTTAAACAAGTGGAGGTTTCACCTGAAATTAACATACATTTTAACGTTGATTATTTATTTAAAATCATCCTCCCTCCATTGGCTTTCTCTTGTGGTATCTTTCTCTCTCTCTCCCTCTGACTTATATATATATATATATATATATATATATATATATATATATATATATATCACGCACGCACCAAGCTGTCTACTCTTTAATTGTCGCGTCGATATGTATCTATTGAAAACAGGTTAAGATTCTGTAATAACTGAAATAAAATATTATTCGATATCTAGTTCTTTTATTTTGAATTTACCCTCAAAATACTATTAACCAGTGGAGAAACGTTGTACAACAGCTTCTATATGTTTAAACAATGATATGTCTTTGTCCTACGTATAACAGAGTCGCTCGACCTCTTGTTGGCTTATTTTATTCCCTTCCTTTTTAGCTATTATTCCGACTTACATGAATTTGAATTTTACCCTAATTCTACTTGAAGCTTAAGCTAATTCAGAAAATGTTATGAAATTCTTCAACAAAAATGAAGACATAAATTCTGATGTGGATTCAACTGTTTTCTAAGTGAATCCTTTATTATAGAGATGGTGAGCTATAGAGTTTTGTCATGAATTGAGATAGCCATCTTTCTGGAGGCAGCAAAACCAGAACATCGAAAAAGAAATAATTTTAATGAAATAAATTAAATCTATTTTCCTCGAGTCATTTACAATTATTTTAGATGGCTGCATATCAGTATCAACTATTCATTTATTACCTGAATTGCATTCCTTCACATGCACACTGTCATAAATGCATACATACACATACAGAGACAGAGTGAGAGAGAGAGAGAGAGAGAGAGAGAAAGATATATACACACACACACACACACATACATATATATATATATATATATATATGTGTGTGTGTGTGTGTGTGTGTGTGAAAAATGTGTGTATATAAATATAAATAAATATATATATGTATAATTATTTATATATTATATGCGCTCAATAGAAAGCGCTCAATATCAGAGATAGAGCTAACATATTTGGTTGGATAGATGTGAGTTTCTGACCCTGGGTTTCACGCTTTAGCAATCGTCAGATAAACTGATTCATTTTTTTAAAAATTTGGGTTTATGTAGATTGCGTGTATTGGTGCTATTGTGGAAGTGGTGGGGGAAACTTCGTCGTTTTGTCATCGTACTAACGCAAACATCGATGTATGCAGACACATATACATACTTGGTCGTCCGTCGGGACTCATACATATATAAACATATGTGGGCAGTTTCGGATATGACATATGTATGTATACGGGTGGTGTTGTGTCTATACATACGCATTTGTATGTTGAAATTTAAAGATTGGAAGTGTGGCGAAAATGTCTCGTGAATGTCTCGTGAATGTATACATGTCATATTTTTATTTTTCCGCTGAATAACATTTCCCCGCATCTATGTATATACGTGTGGTGGGGTTTGTGTAAAATTGTGATAGGTAAAAATTATTATTATTTATATTTATTTTTAAATTTTTGAAAAAAATGGGGGTTTATTTGTTATATTTAAAGCTGGTTATTGTTTGTTTTTGATGACTGTGTATATGTAACAGGTAGAGATTTGTAATCCTTATTGGTTATTTTATATGGTGATGTTTAATATTTAATATGCTGGGTGAGAGGGTAGTTTGATTTAATAACGGGTCTATATGATATGATGTGATAGTAATGTTGCAAGGGATTGGAGACAATGATAATATAATTAGCTAATAGTTATTGTAAATTGGTAGAAATTGTAAATTGGTAGAAATGATTAGTAACGGTGGTGGGAGAATAATAATACCATGAATGTATTTATAGTGGTGGTAGCTTGAGCTAAAAAGTGTTTGTTGGTGTTTTATTTTATTTTGTTATATGTATTAATTTATTTTGGTATAAATCCTAATAATAGGTATTCTGTGTAAAATTATGGTAGTTGAAGATTGCTATAATTTTTAATTTTTAATTTACAAAAATATTATTGTTATTATATTAAAGCTGGTTATTTCCTTGTTGTTTTATTTCAGTTTGTAATCCTTATTGGTTATTTTTATGATGGTATTAAATATGCTGGGAGAGGGGGTAGTTTACATTAATAATTATGGCAGGATTATATGGTAATGGTAGATGTGGTGTGATAATAATATGTAAGAGGGTTGGTGGCAATAATAATATAAGTGGTTAATATTTATTGTAAATTGTTATTAGTGATTAGTAATGTTGGTGGGAGAATAATAAAAACCTATAAATGTAATTATTGTGATGCTAGCTTGAACTAAAGAGTGGTTGTTGGTGTTTTATTTTATTTTCTATATTTATTTGTTTATTTTTATTTGTTATGAATCCTGGTAATGGGTGTTTATTCTCATGGTTACATATGGAAATTATATCTGATCTTATTGTTTGTAGTATGATTGTAGTGGATTTATATGTTAATAGTAGGTGTGATGTGTAAGTGATGGTGCTGGGTGTTGGTGGTAAGGATAATATTATTAGTTAATAGTTATTGTAAAGTTGTAGAAGTGATTACTGATGCTGGTGCAATGATAATAATGATAGATGCAATTATTTTGATGGTATCTTGAATTTAAATTGTGATAGTTGGTGGTTTGTCTATTTTATCCGTTTGGTATGAATTCGGATAATAGGTACTTGTTCTCATGCCTACATTTGGAGATTATCTCTGATTTTTTGTTTAGTAAGTTCTTTTACGGTTTGTGTGATATTATTGCTACTTTTTCGTGTAGGCAAAGTAGGCATTTTTTGTAATGTTGCTGTAGGCAGAGGTTTTTTTCAATATTTCCCAACTTATTGTTGGTGTGATATTTTTGTCTTTTTGCTGCCAATGTATGTAGAAAGTGTAGTGCTGTTCGAATATTTCCTGTTGGTGAATGAAAGGTTGTGATTGTTATTCCTCATCTTGAATGGACCTTCGGTGGCACCGATGTAGTGCATTTTGTTGTTGTATGCACTTACATTGCCCTTGTATATTGTGTTCGTAAGTTGACAATTTCCCTGGAGTGGACATGTTGTTCTGTTTCTGCAGTTGCATATTGGATCCTTGGTTTCATTTTTGTAGGTTGTCATTTTTTGTTGTGGCTTTTGATTATTTTTTGTGCAGCTGTAACTGATCTTTACGTTATTTTTGTTAAATATATTTGATAATTTGCTTGCTTCAGTGAAGTGGTTTTCTATTAAGTTTAGAAATATTTTGCCTATACTTGTTCATATTATCTTATATATATATATATATATATATATATATATATATATATATATATATATATATATATATTAGGTTTAATTGAAGCATTGTCGAACATTCATTTTTCATTTCAAGATTATTTTAATAAATTATCATTGATTGTATCATTATGAAATATCATTGTTTAAATAGTATTTTAATTTTAATTTGAGTTTTTTGAGAGTGATCCATCTATGACAAAAATATCAATCAAATTTATTATGGTTTATAATTTCTTAATGCATAATCAGAATGTTCAATACTGTTTTTATTGTTATTTTTATCAATAAACTAAACGCTGAATAATAGTAACCTCAAAATATCGCAGTCTGAAAATAAAACCAACATTGCATTTTCATGCATATTCAAGCGAACGCATTGCCTCTTACCACTAAAGCACACAATAACACTTGCATGTTAACAGTACAGAGCAATCATTAACAAATTTTTATGTACTTTTTTTCAGAAAGCCCTATTACCGTATTAACAATGTTAACAATCTATACATAGAAAATTCGTAATCTGCATGCTATGTTAGCCAGTCATCTGGCAAATCATGTCTTCTTATTGTAGTATCTTGTTTTCGTGTTCACGAATAACCTTAAGTTTAGTAAATATTCAAGCTTACTTATATATATATATATATATATATATATATATATATATGGAAAGACAGTTTGACACATCATTTTAAGGTGTTTACTCCACCACATAGTGAGTATAAGTAAGCAGATATTTTTCGATAACCATGTTACACATAAGGTTCCAGTAGCAGTTATTCTTAACCTGCTGAATCCAGAATTCTGATCTCATTTGCCATTTCCTGACCCTGAAGATTTGGGGTAAATTTTACTGTTTCTCAAATGCTTCTGTAACAGAAATAATCAGTCGTGATAGACAATATACAAGTAAAAGTTGTTCATACGAACAAAATTCTACTTACATATAAGCATGTACAATTCTTTTTTATATGCCATTTGAGACAGCGGGTATATTCATGTTTTACATAAAGATAATTGTAGAAGTATTCACTTTGTAAGATGTTTTATTCCATAACATTTCGAATTATTCGCAGAAATCTGTCAACAGACCTTATAGCTAAGCGGATTGTCATGGTGTTTAACCAAGAAATCCATGCGTTCAAGGGTTAAATTATTTTTCATTCACTTTAGAATATGCAAAGAATTTCCAAATATTATTTATTCGACACAGATGCAAAAATATTTTCTATTTCATGAGCAAAATATTATATGATTTTTTTCACTGAAATCCATAGTTATTTTTATATATAGTATGAATGAATATATCCAAATAATTTGGACTGGTTCTTGTAGAATGACGAAAAAGGTGTTATGTAGAGTCATTATAGATGGGTTTATGGCTTCCTTATAGAAGTTTCAATTCGATTGATTAAATTATGTTTAAATATCTTAGAAGTTTAAATGCAATATCTCATTTCAAAATAAATGTTGATAACCCTCTAGGAGAGTGACACGTTGAAAATTCTAAAATGAATTGGGAAGATTATATCCATTCAGTTGTTAGTTCTGCTGCTAGGAAAGTTGGTTCACTGTATCGTGTTAGACAATTATTTCCAGATGTTATCTTACATATTTATATGCCTACCATTCGTCCATGCTTTGAATTTTCCTACCACAGAGGCCCTCGTGTGCCTGCTGTATATTATGGATCTTTGATAAAATATTATCTAATACTCAGTAACCCCTTGCATTTTAGTGGCGTTATTGCCTTGTTTGGGGTGAAATGATTTAAAAAAGACTCATCTTTTTCTAACATCTATGCAATTCTGATCAGCGGAATATAACATACATATAGCCACACATAAATATAAAAGATACATTATTAAATAGTTGACTCGTTAGATAATGAGCACTGAATTTCACACAAATCTTAGTGGATAGTGTTTTAGTCTGAGTTCTTGAATTGATCAATAATCGAATCTTGCTTTACGTGAAAAGCAACAAATACTGACCAATATCCATGAACTTATTTCTGCAGAAACTGTCAGAAGGCACTTCATACTCAATACCATTCTCTGACTTCCTACTTGTTCAGCAGACTTTACCATTAACGCTTCACTCCGTTTTTGTCTTTCAGCTTCAAACTTGTCGACCGACTTTTTCAAAAGTCAATCATGTGGTTTTCCCTGACTGCAACTAAATTAAATAATCCATTACTTTCTGATAATTCAATTGCTTCCCTAAGTTCAATCAAATGTCGGATAGATTTATAATCACGAGATATCTTTAAAATCTTTGCATACGTTATTATCATTGTCAGTTTCAATATTATTATCACATACACCCCGTCATTATACACACATACATGCACAAACATTTGCTTAGACTACTTTTTGGAACATAGTGAGTGAAAAATATGTCAAAATTTGTCTTCGTTCCGACCGCCTATTAGCCATTTTTAAGTATTTAGGTTTTGCCAATATACCTTATGTGTATGCGCTTATATAATGATTTACTAAACTTTTGGAGGACTATTCATTTACAGTTTCTTGGTACTTGCTTCATCTCCAAATTCGTATCTTGCATATTGAGCTATTCCTCTTGATTATTATTAATGTGAAATATATATTACATCATCTGAATTTTTCGAGCGCTTTCATTTCTTTATATGAACCAGATTGCATTGCACTCAAAATATGATTTAAAAGTAGACATTTGCTTATTAATCTCCCTCTTCTAATGTAAATTAATTATAAAATTTATGGAAATAATAAATTGCTTCACCAGAAACTTTCAATAGAATTATAGTAAGTATTCATTAGTTTTATCCTCTGAATACAATAGAATACATAAAAATTATTCCTCTGAAAGTTGTTTTTTCTTTTACTGTGATTCCACATGAACTGTCTAGTAATGAATTTCTTCGGTCTGGAACTCAAAAAAGGCCTGGAATTCAAAACAAGCTAACCATTTTTTTTAAATTTATACTCATCTACCAAATAATCACATCTTCTCTACCTTGTTCTCATGTCAATATGCCATAGAAATTTTACCAGAAGCCACTCAGGTTTTGTTCGATCCATCTATCCCATCGAGAATGGCAATACATTCGTCGGTGGAAGGAATAGTTGGCAACGTTGAAAAATTGTTTTATTATTCCGTTTCTCATTTCATTGCATTTTCTTTATGGACAACTTTTAATTGAGGAAGGTGAGCGAACGTACATGTTTTGTCTCTTGTTTTATGACACAGTTCGACAGTTTCTCTTTGACATAAATAGAATTTTCATAGCAAAAGTAGATTTTCTCATAGCTTCGCCCGTGATTAACATCACAAATGGATGAGATGATTTCCTAAACTTTCTTTTGTCAAACTAGAATCTATAAAGTACTTCTTTACAGTTCGGTATTACCTACTGGTGCTTCCAGCAGTTTTCAGTGATATTTTGCAATCTCTGAAATTACAAAAATGTTCTATCAGGCGAATAAGCCCGGTGTCTTTTGTTAAGTTTTAATTGCGCAACGCAGCTTTTAATTTGATACTGCCAATTTCAGGATAATTCATAAAAATGACTTCTATATTTGAGCAGGATTAACTAAAAATTGGTGATGGAATCGTTCATTAAATCAACTTCAGATTTTATTAAGTACTAATCTTATCTATATAATACGAAAACTCTAATCTGGGATGGGTTTGTAAACAGTGACTATTATAGCTATATAACGAGACTCTTCGCAAGCCGAATTGAGTCACTGTCGGTCAGTGGGCGTGTTTCCAAAAATAAATACGCTAAAAATCCACCTTCGCCGACAGCTTAGAGGTAGAATATCCGCCTGATACCAATTCAGTCGGGTTTCGATCCTAGCTAGAGGCAACCGGATGTCTAGCCGCACTGATGAGCTGTGATTCAGCGAAACAGTCTGTCTGTGGATGACATTATATATATATGTATATGTGTGTGTGTATATTCTTGTTCCCGAGATACAGCTTAAACGATACATAACCCAACCAATCACGGAGCATATTTTACCCTGAATCCCTGCCGAGTTAGTGCCTAATTTCATTAAAATAAAAAAGGTATTTTTTCTGTTTCTACGGCATTTTAATAGGAAATTCAGTATGCACTTACTTTACAGATTCTTATATCAATCCACGTATATAAACGAACACTTGCATATTATATCCCAGCCACTGTGTATGTGAAAATTGTATAGATTCATAATACATTATAAAAACATTATTAAATATATTTAAATATACATAACACAAATATTTATATAATTCACTATACTACATTAGAGCTATTTTTATAAACAAAGATCTCGGATGACTGGCAACTACTTGATAGGTGAAGAGGCTATGTGGCCGTGTCTTTGTAAAAAGTAATTAATTAAAATTAATTTATAAATAAATAAAATAAATATTAAGTAAATGCTAGCTTGCTGCCGGTACATATTTTGAAATAAATCTAAGATAGAAACAAGAATGTATAATATAAAATAAAAATATTATTTTGAAAAACTAACCAGGAAATTTAAACTAATTATACAAAAAAGGGTATGTATATTTTATATTATTTCAATAAATATAAATCTCCCTAAGCTGTCTGTTTTTGCTTTTTGGAATGACCTTCAGATTTGAAAATTATGATATGTAATCAGTTCATAGTATTTAACTACGCTTAAAGGGAATGTATTTCCATTTTAACAAATTAAGTGTTATTTGTAAAATCAATATACAATGAGTTGTTAAAACTATTACATTTACTTCAGTGATATATTAATAATTTCAATATATAGTTCTGCTGTTCTGTGTATCAAGAACTGAATTTTTTCACAAATTTTTAAAACATTTCTATTTATTAATTTCTTATTGCTCTGATCTAAGTAATAATATTTAATGTGAGTCTTACAATAATTTATATCGCAAATACAAATTCATGTGAGTGTAATTAATAAGAAAACTGTTAATATAGTTACCGCATCATTTTGTATCATGAATGGCTTTTAAAAGGAACCTACCGGGTTTATGGGTGGTCGAGTATATTAATGACATCTAGATAGGTATATATGTATGCTTGAGTGCATGTGTGAGTGTTTATGTGAAACATCTTTTCAGTAAACATTATCCCTGTTTCCCTAGGGAATGACTACTATTTTGAAAACATTTTAATTATAAACATAAATTATTCATAGCTGCTTCTCTGCATTCAAACCAACTTTCTCGTACTGCAAATTTCCATATAGATTATACATTAATATGCAAGAAGAAACATTTTAACCTATGAAAATATTTTAAAATGTTTATTTTTACACTTTATATATCAAAGATAAAGTTAAAAAACAGAAAGTAAATTTAAAAGCAATTATTTCACATTTAAAAACAAAACAACACATATTCGATTGTATGTACAAATTAAATAAGCATCGAGTAAATAGTAAAATATTTATTAGTCATTTGATATTATCATAATCATTTACTGTGAAAAACAAATATACTAAACAGTGTATAGACTATCCCAAGTCTAGCAATGGCGCTTCCATTTCGTCTCGTGTATAGAGAAGTACAGTAAAAATAAGCTAAATTAAGGCAGCATTATTTATTGAAACAACTGTCCCCAAGAAAATGTATAAGGATGATGTATGGTCGTGGTAATTGCTTGAAGTTACTTGAAAATGTTCATTACCACATAGGAAATATCATGTACGAAAACTATGAATGATTGATGAAAGGAAATCATCAGAAGAGGATGACTGGAATAAAGACATCTTTGATGTAAAAAGTCACCGAAAAGGGACAATTGTTGTAATATTCTTGACTTTGATGCCTATAAAAAATTAAAAAATTTCAGAACGTGAAAAATACAAAATCTCAGTGGAAAACTGGGGAGTAAATATAACTTGCGGAAGTAAAACTCAGTCTACGTGGTGCATTTGTTTTTAGAAAATCTTCATATTTGTGTATGCCATTAATACCACTTTATAGAATATTGTGAAATTTCAAGTTTAGTCCTAGATTAGCAGAAACATAGAATTATCTAATATATTATATAATATAAATGATTCCGGACTAGCCTACAACCACAGTTCTCATAAAATAATCAACAAATTTTAAAATTCATTTTTTTTAATCACAGTACTCGGATATGAACGACATAAAACTTTTTTTCAAAATTTGAGTCAGAATGAAATTTTGGCACACACAGACAAAATCTTCACCTCTGAAATTTTAATGGAATTTGGATTTGGGTAATGTACTGTATGGCGATGCACAAGGACAAAAGGCAAGAAAGAAAGAAACTAAAAATCAATATATTAAAGAGAAAATGTAAAAAGTCTAGGGATTCTGAAAATAGATGTAATTACATATAATGAAATAGAAACAAATATCGAAAAATATCTAGAACAGGGACAGTTTTGAACCTATAACTAACAGTAGAAAATTAATGAAAAGCATGAACGTAGAAAGAATATCTATTAAACAATATTCAATGAATTTTCTAACAAAAAGAGAAATATTAAGAAATCTGAAGTTACATATCCCAAACAGGATATTTTTATATCTCCAGTGAGTATTTTTAAGAAAGAAACTAACACAGAACATTTCTATAAGAAAAATAAATTAAGACCATTATTGTTGGCAATTGTTCTGATGAGCTTTCCTTCTTGGTACTTCGAATTTAAGCGCAGTACTATATGGGCAGCTAAGTCGCATTATTTTACAGTTTAAATGGCTCGATGAAACCATATGTTCTCTGCAGTTTCTTCTTTTGTACTTCTCGCTTTCTTGCTTTCCAGTTTAATTTGATCTTCAAAAATTTAATTGCATTGTCAATTATCATCTTCTGTCTCGTTACTCCCGTTTGTTAATGGTCTCTATCCTTGATATTTTTCTTTTCATCAGGTTATCTCATACTCTGTCTTGAGGGTTATGTCGCCTTACTTGGGATAAAAATGAAATTTAATTGTTTTGTCCATAATCATGAGCGAGCTAGGCATAATAGTAAAGAGTCTTGTAAATTAAATAAATGAACTGGGAAATTTAAAAGTCTAATACATTACGAAAATCAAATACAATATTCTTGACAATGTGGTAGTTCTGGATTTGTTTTACCTGAAATTCAATGAAAGCTATCACATTTTACTATTGTGAAAACTGAATGAATAAAATTAAGAATGGAAATTATTATTATTAGAATTTTTTTATTGGTCGTGTTTGCTTGTTCTTATTGAAAATCAAACTATTAGAATGAATCCTGTAAAATTAAGTTCACGTGTGTGTTTTTCATTTTATCATATTAGAATCATTATCTCATCTATGACGTATTCACTTTTAACATTCTGGGTTCAATAGATTATCTTTAATTATCACACCAGTAATTGTTTCATGTAATTAACATATTTCATTTCGATTGGACATTTTAATTACGGAGTTGCTATAATCAATTTGGACAATTAGAAAGATAAAAATGTCGCTAGAATCTGCAAAATTTAAGAACAAAAGATATCATTTGTTGTAAAGTTGATCAGGATGGATAATATGGGGAAGAGCATTCTCTGTATGGAACAGAACAGATATTTGTCATCGTCTTCACAAAAATTAAGAATAAAGCTGTTCGTTGAAGAAGAAGAAGAAAAAAACAATATACGAGATTATAAATAATAAAATTCGAATTCAGAGAAATTATTCAAGTAAATCATCGCAAACTCTTCTCTTATAATATTGTACCATAACAAAAAGTAGCTACTCTATTTAAGTGTCTAATTAATCATTACCAACGATTCAAGATAAATCGTTTGTGAGTAGATGCTGCTCCTAAATATTCTTATCATTTTCAAAAAGAGAACATTGAAATTCACAATCGTATACAACAGTAAGAAAAGAAATTGATGAAAGCATGGATTAGAAATGAACAAATGATTAATGCTTATTATATTAAAAAACAATATGATAGAATGTGCACAAAAATGATGATTACAGAAATTATATGAAAGAACAATAATGAAACGTGGCCCAAATAGGAACGACTCAATATATATATATATATATATATATATATATATATATATATATATTATAGATTTTTCTGAAAAATGGTGCACTATAAAATTATTTGCCCTCCTTATTGAAATTGCCCTCTGTCAATTGCAATGTTTTTTCTTAATTTGACATTTCATATAAATTCCCTTTGAAAATGAAACTGATTCTATAAACCCCTGAAAAGTAATGAAGAGGGGAATATTTGAGTGCCTCGTACTGCGATAGCTCCTTCGTTCTACAACCATGGGGAAGACGGCTAAACTTGAAAGAAGCTCCCAGTTGATAGTTGATAGTTGATGCGTACAAACAGGGTGATAAATATACAATACTTTCCAAAAGTTTAAATGTTCCTTGATTTACAATTCGTAGCAGTATCAAGAAGTACCACGATACTGATTGTGTCGAGAATAAATTATTGACTGTCAGAAAAAGGTTAATTTCTGAGAGAATGGAAAGGAAAATTGTTAAAGATATCTTAAAGGACGTTGTCAATGGTGTAAAGACTTCAGGGTTGAATATATCGACGAAGATAGTAAATAGATGCCTTAATTAAGCAGGAATCCAAGCTTCTTGACCAAGATAAGCTCCCTTGCTTATGGCTAAACACATAAAATGTAGATTAGCTTTTGTATGGAAAAAAGCAAATGAATCTCATGAATCCAAAAACACCCTCCCTACAATTAACCACGGTGGTCGGAGCATTATGTTCTGATAATGTTTTGCTGCTTCTGAAACAGGAGAACTAGCGAGAATAAAGGAAATCATGGATAAAAAGTAGTATTCGATTATTCTTCAAAATAATATAAAATAGAATGCATGAAAGATGTCTTTTAGGTGTCTAGTGACGCCACGACATGACAATGACCCGAAACACACGACCCGAATTGTTATAAAATACTTAGATAACAGCGAAATTAAGGTATTGGCATTCCCTGCACAAAGTCTTGACCTAAACGCCATTGAAAATTTATGGACATATTTTAAGAAGATTAAGAGAAAGAAGTTCTTTGAATTTGGAGGAACTAGACGCTTTTTCCAAGGATGACTGGAGCAAAATAGCTTTTAATCTGTGTCGTGATCTATCAAAAATTATTAAAGGCAATAGTCAAGATTAAAGGTTAAATTGATAATTGAGACAATAGAGCCAATAATATTGTCCTATGTTAAATGTTTTTGGCGTTTTTGTATTATTGTTTGATATTAAAATAATAATTTTATTGTGGGCATCACTGCACATACTTCCAAATCCACTGTTTTATCATTTGTTAAAAATGCACATGAAGTTTCCATGAAAATTTGAGGTTTTACTGCTTCATTGGTACTCATGGGAGGGGTTAGTGAAAACTTCTGTTCACAACTGTACGTATGTATGTATGCATACATACTTCTCCTGATAAAGAAACAATACTTTTAATGTAATTCTTAAGTTTTGTTCCAATAAAAATCTATTTAAATATTTATAACAAAGACACAGCTCTAATTTAATTAGGAAATTAAATTAAATATTTGCTCTGAGAAGCGCAAAATAAACTTTATAAAAACTTTAACGTATAGGTAATTGATGATCTGCTCAAAAGAGTTTTTCAATAGTGAGATCAATTTAATAGCGAGAACTTTATGCGATAATGTCAATTCAGTGATTCATGAGAATATTGCTGACATCATAATAATTAAACCAGTTATTATGGCATTTAATACTTCCGTGGATTGGAGAAAATGGTGAAAACCTAACTAGGCAAACTTCTTTAAATGTGCAGAAGTGTTATTTTTCTTCCGAGATACGTGTTGGATTTCTTGTAATTACGTAAAAAACAGTATTATTGCTCAGAGTTATTGCGCTCTAATATGTAATATTTTATTTAATTTCCTAATTAAATTAGATAGATTATATCTTCTAGTCGTATAGACGTTCTCTCCCCTCATCAAATAAGTTTTGTAGTTTATAAGAAGGATTGTAACTGTGGAACTACTCAGCGGCTTGATACTAGGATTGAACATTTTCCATTGAAAATCAGGAACCATAGCTAGCAAAAAAATGAACTCATCTGCAATACTTATTGTTTCTTAATTTGCGAACTTCTGATAAATATCAGAAAGTGTGCTATGGAAATTAGTGTGGATTGGTTCCCTCTAGAAAACAGTTTGAATTCAGTGAAGTCTGACGAAGTCGATTTTTACGTTTGTTCAGCTAAGTTTTGCCGGACGAGCATTTGAAAGATATTTTAATTAACGTTAAGTTAATCGTTTTATTTTTTTTTTTTCTTTCTTTTATTTTATGAACGCTCTTGAATTTTTGACTTTCAGATTTTTCCTTTTTGTTTTAATACGTTTTCGCGTTTATTTTTTGGTTTGGGCAAACTTTTAAATTTCTTTTGTACATTTGTTTTTTGACGTTTAGTTCGTTTTGCCAAGTCAAAACACTAGGAGGCATTTTTTCGCATTAATTGGCCGTGGAAAATACGGAAGAAACATCACCGCTGAAAAAATCTGCCTGGGAAGAAGGCAGACCCCAAAAGGATGCAAAATACTATAACGCCCAAAAGGGATAAATATGATGCCTACATCAATGGAAATGAATTGATAACGATCCCAGATCTCTCTGATGACAACCGACGTGGAACACGGAGATTGATTGGTGTCAGCAGAGAGAGAGAGACTATAGAAGAAGCTTTAAAAAGGTTCCAAATTGGACCTAAAATTTTGACGGGAAGGACTAACGCTCTATGGGATATCCTCTTCTCCACTGAGAAAGAAGCGAAGAAGTTGGCTGGAAGTACCTTAGCCACAAAATCTATTCGGCTACAAAGTGAATATCTATGAATCCGAAAAACCAAAATAACCGTTTACGGTGTCCCGGTTGATATTAGTGACGATAGGTTGGGCGCCTATTTTGCACAATTCAGTGAAGTAGAGGAGGTCTTAGCATCAGTAAGCAAGGCGAGGATTGCCACTGGGGACTTTCTACTCTATGCAACCCTAACAAGGATGAGTTTTGGGGAGATCCCCTGCACATTAATATGTCGAGAGAAAATTACGCCAGAAGTAGTCGAGGGACATCGCCCTTACTATTGATCCTGTGGGGCCGTGGATCACATGGCAAAATTCGTGTTCGAGCAAAAATTCGGCACCATGACCCAGCTAAACAGCAGTAGCTGGGGCGGAAGCAGCGGTAATGCCCGGCGAGGTCCCTGACAGGGAGTGGAAGGACGTGAGCAAGAAGGGACGAAAAACTCCAAGCCCTCCACGACAGCAAAGAGTCCCACAGCAATCAGATGAAGATAGGTCGGAACAGGAAGAGCAGCCCCAGCCGCTGCCTCGGCCCCCTAAAGAGCAGCTCCAAGGAAAATAGGAGCGGCGATAAAAGAAAAAAAATCCAGAAACCAATTGGATCAATAGCAGAAGAAATAGCAAATCAAAAGAAAAGTAACATTCTGCAAAAATCAAGGAGTCTTCCCCCTTCCCCTTCTCCTTCCAGAAATCCATCCCCACTCCTTCCACATCCTCCCTTGGTTAAGTTAACGCACACTCTCCCTCATCCACTTCTTTCCCGCCTTGGAATGGATGTAGCCGCGATCAGAATTCGACTTAGTTTGCAATGTCGATGCCCGCGTGCTGTCTAACGGCTTTGTCGTCTATTCAACATAGGGAGACCGACTGGACATATGGTTTTTTCTTTGCTGGTTAAGCTTACACTGGATGCGAAGGTGGGCATTGTGGATACCGAGAGCCGATATTGCGCTGAAAAGTAGTTCGTTACGGATCGTTTCGGTTTATGCGCCCAACAAATGGGAGGAGCAGGTCTCGTTTTTTCGGCAATTAGGGTCGCTCCTGGTGGATCTCACCGCGCCTAGTTTCTAACTGGGTTCGACTGGAA
>OZ010573.1:151150631-151190631 GCA_963932145.1 Acanthosepion lycidas
CTCCTGGTGGATTCAACGCGCCTAGTTTTAATGGGTGACTGGAATGCCGTCCTGGAAACCAAGTTAGACCAGGGGCGGGGGAGCTAACAGGAGGATAGGCGCTCATAGCTTGGTTAATCTGATCGGCGAGTTTGGTTTTGTCAATAGATACCGGGTCGATCAACCTTGGAGGAAGATGTGGACGTTGGCTCTTAATTGGCTTTCTACTGTTTAGCTACCTGTTTGAGAGGCCGACGTAGATTTACTATATTGTCTCACATTCCACTGGACGACATGTGGAAGAGACGGTTTACCAAGGAGCCTGGTCTACGCGACGAGGAGTTTCATAGGTATTGCCTGACTTTCGTCGACTAAAGCGGCTAGCCGCGAAGGAGAAGATCATAGAGAGTGAGATCTACGCGACAATGAAGAAGGTCGGCAGAAAAAAATCGCCGGGTCTGGATGATTTTGCCTAATGAAATTTGCTGTTGCTCATCTTTGTCCCGATGTTGACTGTCATATTCAACAACTGGTTCCACCAAGGGTCCGTCTTTTCATTATCAGAACAATCATAGTGAGTTTTCCGAGTTGCCGTAGCTTCGTAATCACCATTAGACTCATCCAACTCTTTCCAAATCCTCTCCACTGAGCTCAGATTTACACACAAACCCTCTGAAGTGTCGATTCTAGCGCGAATTCCAAGCAGTGCTGCATGTTGTTTCCAAATTTCTGGCGGAGTGAATTGCTTCACGGTACCTAACCGACCCACTATACTCATCGCACCCTGCATATGTATATTTATGTGTATGCGTGTATATATCTGGTGTGTGCGTGAGTTCGTATATGTAGTGGGGGTGAATCTCCTGTCGGCTTGGTCACATGTGTCTTGGTCTAATTGAACTGGTAAAAGAAATATGTGCCACGCAGTTTTCCAACAGCCCTCCATCGGAGTTTTCTTTTTTCCAGGTTAGCTACCATTCAAGGCAATTTAATTAATTTTTATCCCCTATTTAACTGGAGGGCAGTAGAAAGATTCCCCTTTCCTTGACAACCTATGGATAATAAAAACAACACGACTGCCATATTACCTGAAAATATCGAATATAAACATTATAACAGTGAACATAAGAAAAAAAAACAACCATCATCAATAGATTTTCTATCAATTTCGGAAAAATCATATTAAATATATTTCACAAAAAAAAAAATGACAAAACATAAGTTGATATGTGAAGACGAGATACATGAAAGAGAAAGAAACAATGACACTCACTACCCCCTGGAGAGCCGATTCCCAAAATCCGCTAAAGAAATAAAATTCTTATCTGTTGATACAACCTCACAAATGTAGAAAACATTTTTATAATGGTTTATGAATGCCGAAAGCGGATAAAAAACTAAAAGAAAGCATTTAGAAAGAGAGAAAGAGAGAGAGAGAGAGAGAAGGAGAGAAAGAGAGAGAGAGATGGATAGACAGACAGACAAACATACAGACAGAGTGAAAGAGAAGTGAAAATATTTCTTACATTTATTGCATATATCGATGCATCATGCAAATTATTTGGATTTAAATTTTAGTTCGAAAAACTAAAAGTTGTAGTTACAAACTAAAATGTGATGTTGATCAACAGGATTTGTCAACAGGTTTTTTCAACAGGATTTTATTCTGGAAGAGAGTATATATACCAAGAAAATCATTTTTATTCCGATATCGCATCAAGTAAGAGAAACAAAGATGCTGATATCTGTATAAAACCAACATGGAATATTTTACCTCTTAAAATTTCAT
Source organism: Acanthosepion lycidas (assembly GCA_963932145.1). NCBI lineage: Eukaryota > Metazoa > Mollusca > Cephalopoda > Sepiida > Sepiidae > Acanthosepion > Acanthosepion lycidas. The sequence continues at coordinate 151,152,400 of OZ010573.1, forward strand.
TTTTATTCAGTTTCTTTGCTGAGTATTATTGTGCTATTGACAGATGCTTGACTTGTATTATTGCAATTATTATGTTTTTTGTATTTTTTCTGGTGTATTGCTCTTTAGTCGGAATTGCGATATATGCGCTTACCTTAAGACTTTATTTTATTTCCCTAGTAGAAGCCTATAAGCATAGAAACTGAATATGTCAATAACGTTGATCTTATATAGATGATTTGATTTAAATGTGGTTTTAGAGTGATTACTAAAGTTATAGGTTTTATGCAAGATAATGAATCATGGATATTCATTGCTGCAATTTGTGTATTTATGAATTCGTTTTTAATTACTTAGACTTGTTCGTATTTTTAGTGTATCTGCTTAGAGTAAAATAATGTTTTACTAAATTTCTTTAAATACAGTTTATTTTTTCTTCAATGATATAATTCTGAAAACCAATAACTGATGAGTATTTGTTTAATATTATTGACTTTAGAAAAGGAAATTAATTTGAGCCTGTTAATTAGTTACAGTAATTTTTTATCAAAGATATCTTACGCTAAAAGAGTAAAGTAACAAAACACAAGTAAAACTTTCTATAGCATCACCCCAATTCGAGTAAAAGTTCGTTTGCTAATTACGTGAAATAACGTGATCTTCGAATCATTTGTCACTTCTTTCGTGGCCCCTATAAATAGGCCAGTCGGGGAGGACGAAACTTCTGTTATTTCTTGGGACTAAAGGTTTAGTTATATACAAGAACAACTTTTAGTTTATCTATTTATTTCTTTTATTTATTTGTTACATATAATTTCTTCGGTCCTAAATTTCGGTAGCTGAAGTAATTTTTATTTGATTTTGGTAATGGGATTATATATACTCTTGTAGGTAGAGTAGTAGAAATTTTTTTTCGTATCAGTGTCTGTCTCTGACTCTGACTCTGTTTCTGTCTGTCTGTCTGTCTGTCTGTCTGTCTGTCTCTCTCTCTATCTCTCTCTCTCTTTCTCTCTCTCTCTCTAAATGCTTTCTTTTAGGTTTTCGTATCCGTGTTTGGAAATGCGAAGCGATATTCTGTTTAGTTTATCTTGTTGCAGAAAGATGATTATCTTTATTTTCTCCTCTGCGCAAATATTGCATTACTTAAGTTGGTTATCTACTTGCAAGTGTTCGAGCGTTCCAATGTATAAATATCTGCAAATTCTTAGCTGCTTCGTTAGCCGTGTTTTCCCCCATATTTTATTGTAAGTCACAATGCTGCATTAGAGAAGCGCAATTATTTTGCATATATCTGTTTTTGACCGTTTCCGCGAGACATATGTATGTATATACGATTTTTAGTATCTTACCCACTTCCACAAATTTAAAAAAAATATCAACATCGAAAACATACGTGTGTATGTGTGTTTGAACGCGCACCAGTATAACTTGTTTTTCAGGTAATAAACGCTAACACAACAGCTACGAATTGACTGTTCCGCGTGGAATGAATGATTATCAAAGCCTGTCATGATTCTTATAAACAATATTAGTTCAATTTTGCGAGAAAGTTCCCTGTAGAGGCACAAGACGAGATAACCAATAAAAATTGACATTTTCAATTAGCGTCAAGAAAAATCATTTATTATAATTGGCCAGAAATATGATCAATCCATTTCTCCATAACTACAGCTTCTGTCGATTTCATAACTCTCTCACCAGCAAGGTCATGCAGTTTCGCCTCAGATAAAATGAATTTTAAAATATAAATTTTATTTGTTTATTATATTCTGTCTTCTAAACTTTAAGAACACAGACGAATCTTCTGATTCTTCTAGCTATCGGCATATTCTGCCTCTTTTTGGCAAAGTTCTAGAGACACTATTCAACTCTGTGTGGTTTAAGTATCTTACTTCGCAGGGTCTTCTTTCAGAGACGCAATATGGCCTTCGCTTCTCTGGGTCAACTCCTGATGTGTCAACTGTTATTGCTGAGTATCAAACTTTAGATAAGAATGGCAAAGTTCGGGCATTTGTTTTGGATATTTCAAAAGCCTATTGGTCCTCTTCATAAGTTGGAAGGTTATCGTATTTCTGGAGGAATTTTTAAACGCATTCAGTCTTTCTTATCGAATCGCGAAATGAAATATATCTTGAATGACCACTCTTCTAGATCATTTTACATTAATCAGATGTCCATCAGGCTCTATCCTTGTACCGAGTTTTTTCATAAATTTCATCAACTTTCTGATTATATTGATTCTCAACTTGATATCTATACTCATGGCACAAACATTTATTCCTGTCTTAGCAAATCTGATCGGTTAGATAAGGTCAAATTGGAAGCTGATCTAAAAATCGATCTAGTTTCTGTTGTTAACTGGGGAATGGCATGAATTGTTAATTTTAATGCCTCCAAAAAGAAACTGCTCTATTTTAATCGTCTTAGATAAATCTTTTACCTCCCATTAGCATGGGTGATGCTAACATCCAGAAGAGTAATTCATCGTGCTTTCTCAGGCTAATATTTTCCACTGATATGAAATGGAATTATTATATCGAATCAATTTCTAGTTATGCTGCTAGGGAAGTGTGTCTCCGGTATCGTGCTAGATAATTTCTATCGCTAGAATCTCTCTTAGATATTTGTAATTTTACCATTTGTCCTTGATTTGAATACTGCTGTCATATCTGGTTTTATGTTCCTGCTATGCATTTAGATATTCTTGATAACATCTAACATACAATATTATTGATGCTGACCTGATATCTCGGCCTCAGTCACATTCCAATCGTCGTAATGTAGTTCCCCTGTGCCTTTTCTATAAATAGTATGTTCTGATGAACTTTTCTCTATACTTTCCTCTTAGACTTTATGTATTGAAGCACAGTACTACATTTGCTGGTAGCAATATCCAGTTGAAAGTGGTTGCAGAATGGTTAAAAAAGACATATAGAAATAAAGATACACGCTTTCAGCTGCTGTTTTTATAAAAGAAAATAAAGCAATTTTGTTGGGCACAAAATCTTTATACCTCAACGAATGATTTTCTCTGAGAAAAAAATTCCATGTCGACTTTGATATCCCCATCACGGAATACCATATTAATTGTAATTAAAGCGACTCAAAGGGTTTAAACATTGATGTAGTCGTTTATTTTCGACTACAGGTTATGATTACCTAACTTATAAATTTTGTTAGATTTTTAAAATTTATCATGAAACATACCAACATTGTTTATCTCGAATTAAACTGTTTTACTTTCATCTATTTTCTAGTTGTGATGTAAATGCTAACGGGAATATACTTTCAGGGGAGAACATGTCTGTAATAAAAGACACAGAGTAACCTAAATTAAGTTTTATTCGACACAATAGAATAGTTAGTACAAATAAAACTATTTATAAGCAGGCACAGTCCATTTTTGACAATAGGCGGGGAGGAAGAGAAGAAATATTCACCACAATCTCCCCTGCTTCTAGAAATAATTAGTAGCAGTTAGTCAATCAATATTAAGGAAAGATTATATCGTAGCAATATTTATTTTAATTTTTAAGTATCTCTTTTATAACCCTCTAGGGATTTCTCATAAATTAAGTGGTTGGGAGGTTTACGCGATCGCTCTTATCGAGGTAAATGAATTTCTCTTGTGCAAATCCCCATCAGTTCCCCTCTAAAAACGAAACAAGGCCAAAGATGTCCATGAGCTGATGCCATTGAATCTGTTTGCAGGAAAAAAGGCTCCAAAACTAATTTTAATATTGGGAAAAATGTTTGTATGATAACAAAAGGACAAGAGGAGAAATTAGCTTCTCAATGTAAAAAAAATAAAGATTTGAAAATATATAATCTCGATGTATAAAAACCTAGCAATTTTCAAAGTGCCAAGAGGATGTCGAACAATCACGTGATCAAGATAAACACTCAGTTGTGGAGCAAGCTGAGGTAAAAAGTAATCCAACCTTGAGGAAGAGAGCTATTTATGGTGCAATGGAGCATCTCATTGTGCTAAAGTGGGATAGTCCATTGCTTGGGCTGTGATTGGCTGCTGGTACCTGAGTGGAGGTATTTCTATATAAATACCAGCTTGATTCATCAGTTAGTTTGCAGGGTTTGTATTAAGTTTTGCAGGGTTTGTATTAAGTTCATCCCCTATTGTTGTATTTTCGATTGACGTGTGCATCGTGATTGAGAAAAAAAAAAAAAGTGAACGGTTAGATTTTGTTTTTGTTTGAAAATTTTTATTTTTCACACCTTTTTGTTGTACGTTTTTGAGTTTGTGCATTGCTTTTTGATTTCTTTATTTTTGACCCTCCCCTCGTTTTCGTTTAAATTATTTTTGTTTTGAACTGTTGATTTGATTTTGTTTTTTTTTTCCGTGTTGTTTTTACACACAGTTTCTATTTTATTTTATTTTCGTTTCTCCCCGTTTTACTTGGTTTTAGTTTGTCTGTTAATTATTGCTCTTAACAAAGAAAAAAAAAAAAAAGAACGTAAAGGCGAACCTTTTTTTTCGTGCAACTGCCGTGGGGAGAAATCCCCATGGCGGACATTCTTCAAGCTACACCGTCTCCTACGGTGCAAACTGACACACCGTCGCCACCAAAAACATCGGCCTGGACGGGAGACAGTCCGAAAAGGAAGAACGCCGCTTACTATCAGGAACAAAGAGAGAAATATGGTGAATTCGTCAAAGGAAATGAATTCCTGACGATCCAAGAAGCATTCGATGGAGTAAAAACAAAAACCATCTCCCTTCTGACAGCAGATGTGAAGAGCCGGAAATTGGCTGGCTTCAGTAGGGAAAGTATGGAGGAGGCACTCAGAAGCCTGAAAATTGCTCCCAAATTATTGGCCAGAAGGTCAAATGCCATGTGGGACATCCTCCTAGCTACAGAGCAGGAAGCCAAGCAACTGTCAGCAAGCATACTGCAAACAACTTCAATTCGTATGCAGACGGAGTATATGGGCACCCGCCGAACAAAGATCACGGTGCATGGGGTGCCTATAGACATTGGAGCAGACAGGATAGGAGGATTCTTTGCCAAGTATGGTCAGGTAGAGGATGTGTCGCCTGTGACTAGCAAATCTGGCATAGCCACGGGTGACATGGCCCTGCAAGTCATTCTGGACAGGGAGGCTTTTAGGGACATTCCCAATACTCTCATATGCCGTGAAAAGAGGATGCTGGTGGTGGTGGAGGGACGTAAGCCATTTTGTTGGTCATGCGGTGTTCTGGGACACATGGCCAAGGTGTGCCCAGGTAAAAAGGTACAGCCTCCACCCCCTCCAGCTTCAAAACCAACAACTGCAGTAGCAACAGCATCAGAAACAGTAATATCAGCAGGAAAGGCCTCGGATGGGGAATGGGTGAAGGTAAAGGGGAAAAAGACGGCACCTTCTCCCCTGAAGCGGAACGAGCAGCCGCCCAAACAGCAGCAGCCACAACAAGAGAAGGGCAGCCACAAGAAGCCACAACAAGAGAAGGGCAGCCCCAAGAAGCCACAACAAGAGAAGGGCAGCCCCAAGAAGCTGTCGGAAAAGCAACAACAAACCCAAAAAATGGAACAGCAGGCAAAAGTAGCGAAACAAGCAAATCGAGAGGGGGAGATGGAAGTGGAGGAAATGCCCCCACCACGCTCTTCCTCGTCAAAAAGAGGGAGAGATGAAGAGGACGAGGAGATCCCGACCAAAAAAGAGAAAGTGTCAGGGAGAAGCAGGAGAGAGAGAGAAACAACAGCATCAAGATCACCATCTCGTCCTACTACATCAGAAGAAGCGGAAGTAACGAAGTCCCGCTCTAGAAGCGCATCGGCATCTCCAGCAAGGTCACAATCCCCCTCACTGTGTACGCCCCCCCAACCCTCTACCCAACCCACTACCCAACTTCCTACTCAGTCATCTACCCAACCACCTTCTACTACTCCCCCACCGTCAACTTCAACCCCGCCACACCCTTCCAGGAAAAAGAAGGTGAAAATACACTTTGACAGGGTGGAAGACATTTGTAGAGTGGACAGGAAGGAGGCGGAGAGGGATCTTTCGACACAGAGAAAGACACTCTTGGGGCCTCTCTTCAAAGTTACGTCTGTGGACGGGAAGTCTACGGAAGATCCAAGAAACTTTCCCCGAGCACCAGGGGTGATTACATGTATACGAGATACAGGGAAGCACCTGAAGGTTTGGGCCCACTTGCAAGAGGCCAAGGATGCCTTCCCTGAGATCCGGATGGCGCAGACAGGCACACCAAACTTAAAAAAATTATTCACCTACTGTGCAGGGAGGGTCCCAGTATGTCTCCACCCCTCTCTTTACAGGGTTTTAAAATTAACGTACCCCATGGATGTCGGCGGGATTGTCTCGGATGGACGGATGACGTCAGAGATGGGTACAGGGAGCCTGGGACAATCCGTCGGGGTCCTTACACCCGCAGATTTCCGGCCCGTATGTGAGTAGGTTTTTGCTCTGACTCTTTTTTTCTCTTTGCAGGCCTAGAAAATGGAAACCAAGTTAGCGACGTTAAATGTGAAGGGCTTAAGGGATCGGGGTAAGGCTGCCCGCCTGCTCCGGGACCTTCTGTCCCTGGATGTGGATGTTGCCGCGATCGAGGAGACCCACTTTGTTTGCAGTTCCGATGCGTGTGTGCTGGACGATGACTTTGTCGTCTATTCAGCATATGGGGACCGTTCTGCCAGAGGAGTTTCTTTGCTTGTCAGGCGTACTCTTGATGCGAAGGTGGACCTTGTGCATACCGATGCCGAGGGCCGGTTGATCGTGGCCGATATTGCCGTGAAAAGTGGTTCGTTCCGAGTCGTTGCGGTTTATGCGCCCAACGACCGGGAGGAGCGGGTCTCGTTTTTTCGGCGGTTGGGGCCGTTCCTAGTGGATTCAACGCGCCTAGTTTTAATGGGGGACTGGAATGCCATCCTGGACCCCAAGTTAGACAGGGGGCGGGGAGCTAGCGGGAGAAGGGGCGATCGTAGCCTGGTTGATCTGATCGACGATTATGGTCTCGTCGATAGATACCGGGTCGATCATCCCGGGGGGAAAATGTGGACGTGGGCTCTTAATTGGCCTTTTGACAAGGTAGTCAGCTACCTTGACAGAATGTTAGTTAGAAGAGCCGACATAGATCTACTAGATTGCCCTACGTTCCACTGGGTAGGCTACACGGACCACAAACTCGTTTGTGCCCGGGTGGCGTTAGACTGTAGGCCTAGAATGGCTGGTTACTGGAAGTTCAATCTGTCCTTACTGGACAGGGAGGACTTTCGGGAACAGCTAATTAGACTAGTGCAGCGGGAGCTAGTGGGGGCGGTTATCGGGAATAAGTGGTGGGAACGCCTTAAGTGTAGGATTAGGTCCTTCACCACTGATTTCAGCAAACGGCTCGCTCTAGATAGAGCTGATAAGGTGAAGACACTCAAGTCTAGTTATTCCCGGGCGGTGGCTGGGGGGGATCCCCTAGAGATAGCCTTAGCTAAGGAGGCCCTGGATCGTTCGAATAGCGAGCGGTACATGGGCCAGGTAATTAGACATAAGTTAAGCAAGATGTCTTCCGAAGCTGTGAATTTGGGCGCAGATCTGCGCAGGGAAGAGGTCCGTCGAGGTGGCGATCGTTACATTCGTGAAGTCGAATCCCCGGAGGGGCGTACTCTTCGGGCCACTGACGACATGTGCGAGGCGTTTCGGCGCCATTTCGAGAGCCGGTTTACCAAGGAGCCTGGTCTCCGTGAGGAGGAGTTTCGTAGCTATTTGGCTGACTTTCCTCGGCTTTCGCCGACTGAAGCGGCTAGCTGCGAGGGAGAGATCACGGACGGCGAAGTCTACGCGGTTTTGAAGAAGGTCGGCAGAGGCAAGTCGCCCGGTCTGGATGGTTTGCCCTATGAATTGTACTTGAGGCTGTCGCACATCTTTGTTCCGATTTTGACTGCAGTGTTCAACAACTGGTTTCGGTCGGGGTCCATCCCCAATCGGATCACCAGGGGCGTGATCACTCTGTTGAAAAAGGGCAAAGGTGGTGGGGGGAAACTAGATGACTACAGGCCCATAACTCTGCTAAACACAGAGTTAAAGATTATGGCCAAGATCCTGCAGGAGCGTTTGCAGTCAGTTGCCGAGTCTCTGTTGGGACCTGAGCAGACTTGTTCTGTGAGGGGCCGAACAATTCAGAGCAACCTGCATCTGATCCGCACGATCATAGAGGGTGTAAAAGACGACGAGCAAGCCGCGCTGATCAATTTGGATCAGTCCAAGGCATTTGATAGGGTCGACCATCGCTACCTTGCTACTGTCCTGCAGGCCGCTGGATTCGCACCCAACTTCTGCCGCTGGATTAGCCTCCTGTATCGCTCCCCCAGTGCTGTGGTACAGGTGAACGGAAGGTTGTCGGACGCGTTCGTGCTGTCTAGGTCGGTTCGTCAGGGTTGTCCGCTGTCGCCTCTCCTTTATGCTTTGGCGTTGGAGCCTCTCCTTCGCCGGCTGAAGGACGAGACCGGCAGTCCGGCCCTACGCGGAATCGCCGTTCCTGGAGGGGCTCGAGCCAGGGTTTCCGCGTACGCCGATGACGTATCTGCTTTCGTGTCGTCCCGGGACGATATCGAGGCGGTACAGAAGGCGCTTGACCGGTACGAGAAGGTGACAGGGGCCAAGATAAACCGCGACAAGTCTTCCGGCTTGCGGTTAGGTGCCTGGAAGGGGGTCGCTCTTCCGGGCCGCTTCGGTTGGACGGATGGACCTGTCCGCATTCTTGGAGTGTGGTTTGGACCGGACCTCCAGCTGGAGAAAAATTGGTCTGAAGTACTTGCAAAGGTCGGTTCTGCCGGCAAGACTTGGAATCGACGGCGGTTGTCCGTGAAGGGCAGGGCGGAGGTGTGTGTTACATACATTTTCCCCCTGATTCTTTATCGATTGTCTGTACTTCCTCTCTGTGGGACCCATTGGAAGGCGCTCGAGCGATCGCTATCCTCCATTTTATGGAGGCGACGCGTGAACAGGGTCGACAGACGAGTCTGCACTAAACGTCCGTGTCATGGGGGGCTGGGAATGCCGCACCTCTTGAGTCACGTCCGTGCCTCTAGGTTGGCTTTCCTACGCCGCGCATTGACTGGGAGAGATCCGATTCTGGAGGGGATTGTTAGGGACGCCTTCCCTAGCCTTACCATCAGTCCCCCCATCTCGAGGGTTGAGCGCCGTCGTAAACCCCGGGACGAGTCGGATTTCATCCGCGAGTGTCGGTCGGCCTTGAGGGCCATTCCCCGGTCCAGTGACCTGTCACGGCCTAGGAAGGTCTTCTATCGTGGATTAGTGGAGGGGCCCGCGAAGGATTCCCTACGTGATACGCTCGGCTTGTCGGAGGAGGAGTTTCGCTCCTACTGGTCTTGGGCGCCAGCGGCGGATTACCTCAGTAACCCTGAGTTTTCGCTTACCTGGCGATTGGCTCGGAATCGGCTGCCTCTCAACGACAAGGCTTTCATATGGGGTTTGGCGGATTTGCCAGACTGTGAACGGTGTGGTCTTGGCTTAGAAGAAACGGCTGCGCACGCCTTCTACCATTGCCCCCGGGTCCGCCCCTTATGGGACCATGTCGGCGAGCTGACGGCTCGTCTCGCTCCCGAACAGCTTGTGTCCATTGATCGCGCATACGCGTGTGACAATGTGTCGCCCCCGTATTCCGGGGAGAAACGAATGGTGTTTCTGATGCTGATGGCCACGGCTCGAATGGTGATTTGGACGACGCGAATGGAGGAAGTCTTGCGGGGCAACCGTCTTTCTCATCAGCATCTAATCCTATTCTTTGAGCATCAGCTCAAGATGAAGATTAGATCTGATAGAAAACGATTGCATTCGACAGTCTTTAGCGAAAGGTGGGTAAAAGAGGCGAGCTTGGTTCGTGTGACCGGGGCTAGCCTTGATTTTCTCTTCTAGGTCAACCTATTGCACATCGGGGTGGCTTCCTGTGGAACCCTCCCCTTGGTTAGGATTAGACAAGCTTCAGTGTACCTAGTTAATGTGAGTAAGTGTTGTTCCTGGCCTGTAACCCGGCTACTCTTTGGTTATGATCCAAGTCGAGATTCCCAACCTCCCCAGTTTGTTTCGGCCCCCCTTTTTATCTCGACTGGGTCAGCTTTATATTTTCCCTTTCCCGCATAATATTTTAGCCTTCTTCCCACTCCCTTAGCGAGAGTTGCCTCTTGATTTTGTCCCCTGGGCAGAATACAGCGGCCTCTCTATTTTGAGGGTTGGACGGTCCCCTACTAACATCTGTTATGTTTAGTTTGTATTTTGTGTTTATATTTATTTGATTATTGGGTTCATCTCCCTCCCCTCTCATTCTATCATTATTAAAATTTTATGTATTTTATGTATTATCATCAAATTTTTATGGTGTGGGGCGCGTTTTTGGTAGGTTCCCCTTGAGAGGATGCGGTATTATGGTGGTTGGAGGATTGTTTGGTGACGGACGAGTTCTTGTGGTGAATGGGTAAATTGTAATGTATGAATGGGTCGTGAATCTGATTAGCTAGGTATAGGATAGTTAGTTTGGACCAGCCTTTACCCCTCCCCTTCATCGGCCACGTGCCACAATTATGTATAAAAACATAATAAATCCTCAGGGTTTGTATTAAGTTACAACCTGCTTTATTTTTGTCTGCCAGCTGGACGCTAGCTGGGACTCTTACACCGGTAAGTGCTGTTTATTGTCTTGTTATTCTACATCTCCTTCCCCCCATCGCGTGTCGGTAGTGGCCTTTGGGGAGGGATGAGTTCCTTTAAACCTGGCTGGTTGTGTGGAAGTAGTCTGGACAATGCCCGAGGGGGTTTTGTCCGTGTTATTGTAGACGGCTGAGCAGTGTTTGATGTTATTCCAGCGTCGAATGTTTGTGGCACTGGTGTAGGGGTATCGGGTAAGGCACTAGGTCTTGGAACTGGGATTGTTGGTGTATCCAGTTTCCTGAGAAATCGGCGATTTCGTAAGGTAATTCTACCTGATTCGTCAATTCTGATACGGTATTGGTGGTTGGGGAGGGTTTCAATGACCTGACCTGTTGTGTCCCATCGGCGGGTTGTTGGTCGTTGTAGTGCCACTATTTGTCCTTTTTGAAGGGGATTTAAGGTGTGTGCTGTTCTGTTGTATTGCTCTATGAGACGAGCGTTCCGCCGGGACAGACTTAACTCGCGATTTTGGGCTGCGGTTATCCAATTCGTGTGTGGCTTATAGAGTGTGGGGTGGGATGGTATGTAGTCACGTAGTCGGCGGTGGAGTAGTAGTTGAGCAGGGGATAGCCCAATGTTTTGAATGGGCGTATTCCTGTATTGGAGGATGGCTCTTGCTGCACGGTTATTGTCCAATGATCCTTGTGCCATTTACGATTCTCTTGGCCGTTTTGACAGCGAGCTCTGCACGACCATTGGATTGTGGGTAACCAGCAGATGATAACCTGTGTTTAACAGCCCAGTCTTTTAAAAATTGCTTGAATGGAAGAGATGTGAAGGGTGGCCCACCATCACTGCTGAGTTCCTCAGGAGCGCCGTAGGTTTGAAATATGTCCCGGCAAATCGAAATAATTCTTGAGGCAGTTGCTTCTCCGTGGCTCAAGTGGTATAGATTCAGCCAGCCTGTTAACCTGTCAGCGCATGCTAAGTAACCATGGTTCCCAACATGGAAGATGTCCATGACGATTTGCTGAAATGGCCAATCAGGAGATGGTGTCAGATTGATTGGCTCTTTTGGTTGACTCGGGGCGTTTTTTGAGCAAAACGTACAACCTGCTCTAATGTTACGAATTGAAGCATTCATCCTGGGCCAATAAACAGATTCATTGACACGTGCCTTCATGCCAACTTCACCTTGGTGTGCAGAATGTAGGCTATGTAATACTTTTGCGCGTTGTGAGGTGGGGATAACAATTCTTTGATCTAAGAGCACTAATCCGTCGTCAACACTTAGGCGGTGCCTCACTTCCCAGTATTCACGGATTTCAGGTGCAGTGAGGATGCGCGTCCTTTGGAATCCATTTTGTATTACTTCAATTAATTTTTTGTACTGCGGGTCGCTGTGTCCCGCCGCACGGATAACGTTTGGTGAGATAAGCTCCAGGTTGTCGTTTGCACCGAATGTTGCTAATAGGGTTGTTGATTTGACCCAGTCATCCATGTTGTCGGACTCTATGATGTCTGATTGAGAGGGTTCAGCAGTGAATACATTTAGGAGTGCTTGTGATATGTCTGCTGGGTTACGTGAGACAGCATCAGAGGCTCTGTGCCATTTCCCAGGGCAGTACTGAATGGTGAATCTGTACCTGAGTGTTTTCTCCTTTAACCTGAATAATCGGGGGTTTTGGATTTTACTAAGGTCTCTATCTCCGAATAATCCTTTTAGTGGTTCATGATCTGTAACCACTATGAGATTCGGGCAACCCATTACAAAAATGCGACACTTTTCCAATGCCCATGCAATTGCTGCTGCCTCGCCTTCAATAGGTGCATATCTGCGTTCAGCATCAATGCAGAATCTGCTACCAGCAAATATCAGGCGCCAACCTTCAGGGCAGCAAACTGGAGCTTTGTCAGTGGTGCATGAGCAATACTTCTGTAGAAGTAGGAAGCCCATTCCTTCTTTGCTCCAATCTGGGGCAAGGCAGGTTATTCGTTCTTTTTGAAATGTTGCGATGCCTTTTCGGACTAAGTCAACTATTACCTTCTTTGACTGCTGAAATGCATCCTCGAGGCTTTTATTCCATGTAAAGTGAGAGTCTCGTTTTACGAGATCACGAAATGGAAGCATGACTGGGCTCAGTGAGTATGCCCAAGCGACTTGGTTGACAAGACCAAACCATGATCTGGCATCGGTGAGCGTTTTTGGTATTGGGAAGCTTAATATTGCCTCCAGCATGGATTTAGAAGGGGTTACACCAGAGGATGTTATCTGGAGGCCACCAAACTGCACTGTGTCTTGGCAAAATTGGAATTTTTTCCTATTTAGTATGATGCCGTTTTTTGCACAATGAAGGAGGAAATCGAAGGTGTGAAAAAAGGCTCCTTCAATGTCAGAGTCATAGAGTAGGGTGTCATCTACGATTTTTACTTTGCGGGGAATGTCTTTTATTACTTCATCATACCTTCGGGTGTAGGCATCTCCAGATGCTAGGTAACCTTGTGGCATCCTCAGGTACATGAACCTTCCCCATTCTGTAATGAAGGTGGTGAGTGGCTGGGACTCTTTATCTAAGGGGATGGAGTGATATCCATCAACAGCATCCAACACCGTTTTCTTTTGTTTAGGTGGCACTTGCAGTGCTAGCTGGAATGGTGACCCTGTATGGTGTGTTTCCCGTTTGCACTGTGAATTCAGGTGTTGGTAGTCTATGGTTCTTCGTGGTTTGCCATTTTTCTTGGCAGTAATTACCATAGTGCTACACCAATCAGTGGGCATGCCGACGGGTACTGGGGTTATGATGCCCCTTTTCACATCTTCCCAAAGGGCCTGTCTTACGGGCTCTTTGAAGTGAAAAGGCACAGGAATTGGGTTATGTCTGGCTTTGGGGACTGCTCCTTCTTTGAGGTGTATATGTGCATTGGGGCCAGACATTGGTGGGAGTTCACCATTGTTCTTGAACGCCGTTTCGGCGAATTGATTCAATAGCCAATTCTTGAGTCTATCAATGTTTTGTTCTGTTGGGGAAAAAGGGAGTTTTTTGGGACGCGTTGGAAGTTGTCCCTCGACTTTGCATTGTTTAGTGCTTGCGTCCGATTTTTTATGTGTGCTTGTCAAGGGCAGGTGTTGCATTGCTGTTTGGGGTAATATTGTAGTCGTCGGCTTAGGAAAGTCTTTGGACAGTATCCCTACATCAATGCAGGCTGCTTTGCTGAAGTATAGCCGCTGAATCTTTTTGCATATGTATAGGGCTTGTTTAGTTGTTCTTCCTTGGACGATGAATTCCACAGGGAGCCAACCCTGACAGACAAGTGTAAAGCCTCCCACAGCTCGAACGACTTTTTTTGATGGAATGAGGTTGTTGATAGTGAGCCCCATATTCAGAAGGTGCTTAAGTCCCCCGAGACATATGGTGGCCCCACTGTCAGGAAAGATCGTCATCCTAGTGCTGTGATTTCTGGGGATATTCTTAACTTGTCTGGGATCCGGTTTTGGTGAGAACGGAACAACATACGCATCAATTTCCCTTACCTGGCATGTGTCTTTAGATGTATACGTGCCTGTCGTTTGATTGAATGTGATGTGGGCAATAAGTGTGTCCATGGCAGCTTCATTAGCCTCTGGGCTTTTCCTGACCGCTTGAGCTAGTTTCTTAGCCCGGCATACCCTCGATAGGTGATTGGGCTTCCCACAGTTACTACATGTTTGTCCCCATGCTGGGCATTTTAGCCGGCGGGATCCAGTTCCTGAGATGCTATGCTGGTGGCTGCCACAACCTAAGCAAGCCTGCTGGTTTGGTTTAACATTGCAGTTGCCATAGGTGCTGGTACGGATCCCCTCGTTGGCTTGTGGTGTACCCTTCTGTCTGCGGTATGCTGATAGCCGAGCAGCAGCTGTATCTGAAGCGCCGGCCATTGAGGTTTGGTCTCGCAATGCTGATTCGAATGCCTCAGCATGACGGATATTTTGCTCAAGGGATTTAAGTGCCCCACCTTTGGCCAGTAGGTCAGCCTGGAGCGTGTCATTTGCTATTCCACGGATGATCTGGTCCTTGATGTATATATCAGACAGGTCATGCTCACACGAGGGGCAGGTAAAGTTACAATCAACGGCTATGGCTCTGAGGCGGACAAGGTAACTTTGTATTGGCTCATCCGCATCCTGAAACATGGAGGCAAAAGCAAGGCGATGGACAATAGGACTTGACCTCTGGGTGACCAATGCTTCTACCATGTCAAGTAGCTTATCTGGATCAGTGGTAAAGAAGTCAGGGTGTGTGTTGATTATGGCATTTTGCACAGCTTCATCAGCACAATTGTATAAGTGAATATTAGCTTGGGAGCTTGGCATATTCGTCATCTTGGTAAAGACATCCCAGTCAATTCGGAACTTCCTGAATTGCTGTGGTGTCATCTCGAGATTGAGATGAGGAGGCTTGGCTGCTAGTGCCTGAATACGGGTTGTCTGGGTGGTGGATTCCTTAGCCTGCTTGATGATACACAGGGCTTCTCCAATTAAAGTGACTCCCAGCTCCTTAAGCATAGATCGATCCAGCATTTGAAGGCTCTCGATTGTCAGCTTCTCATCCGCAAACCTTGTTGCATGAGTTTTGGCCGAGTCAGTGGATATGCCTGCTTCAATGAAGAAGAGTTCCCAATTTTCGGGTGTCAATAATCCTGTTCGCAGCGCCATGTCGAACAATCACGTGATCAAGATAAACACTCAGTTGTGGAGCAAGCTGAGGTAAAAAGTAATCCAACCTTGAGGAAGAGAGCTATTTATGGTGCAATGGAGCATCTCATTGTGCTAAAGTGGGATAGTCCATTGCTTGGGCTGTGATTGGCTGCTGGTACCTGAGTGGAGGTATTTCTATATAAATACCAGCTTGATTCATCAGTTAGTTTGCAGGGTTTGTATTAAGTTACAACCTGCTTTATTTTTGTCTGCCAGCTGGACGCTAGCTGGGACTCTTACACCGGTAAGTGCTGTTTATTGTCTTGTTATTCTACAGAGGATATTAACTGTGATCAGGAATGGGGCCACTGGTAAACATGTATGGGCTATGGTGATGGAGTCAAACCTGTTCATTGGCATGGTACCTCCAATTGCCTTTATTGATAATGACAATGTGAAAAAATCAAATCAATATTGTTCTTGAAGACTCCCGCTTTTCATTCATCCCTCCCTTTATAGAGCCGTAAAATTAACTTTTCTCCTGGACATTGGCGGCTTGTCTCCTGATGGTTCCACCAGGACTACTGAGATTAGTACAGGATCAATGAAGGAGGCCGTCGGTGTCCTAATCCCGGTCATGTTCGATGCAGGAGAGCAACCCAAATCAGTTTCATCATGGCTCTCTGGTTAGCAAGTGTGAATGCACGAGGCCTGAGGTTGTTGTCTCGTAGGGGGAGCCTTTCTCGTGATCTTCAGCGTCTTGTTGTGTGCAAGAGACTCGATTTTCTTCTCGTGATTATGAAGACATTCTGTCTTGTGATTTTTCTCTCTATTCAGCATGTTTTGATGGACTATCGAGGAGTGTCTTTAGACTGGTAAGCAAGTCTTTCAAGTCTGTGTGTGTTCTTGTCTTCGCAGATCCGGCGGGCAGACAATTGCGTGCTGGATGTTACCATAAAGGTTAAGTCTCTTCGTCAAATTGGGGTTTATGCGCCCAATGTCCGTTCTGATCAGCCTGCTTTTTTCGGCAAATCGCGCCGTTTTTTACCACATCTCGTCGGGTAGTTTCAGTGGGGATTGGAATGACATCCTTGACCCCGACATAGATCGTATAGGGTCAAATTCGGGTACTGACAACCGGGAGGTGAAACCATTTCGGGACTTTATCGATAGGTTTGATCTTGTCGATAAGTACCGGAATGAACACCCTCGGAAGGTAGTGTGGACTTGGACTAATAGTGACGGATCGGCAACAGAAGTGCATTCTAGTTACCTCGACCGAGTCTTAGTTAGAAGAGTCGATGTAGGACTCTTAGGGTGTCCAAGTTTCTATTATATAGTTTATTCGGATCATAGGTTTCTCCGCGTCCAAGTAAAATTAGATAAGCCTAAGGTTAAGATGGCTGGCTACTGAAAATTGAACACATCATTATTTGGTAGGCAAGATTTCCGGAACCAGCTGTTATTAATGATATAGAGGGAATGGACGTGGGCTGTCGTTGGGAATGCCTGGTGGGATAAATTCCAAATTAGAACGTTTGCTGCTGATTATAGTCGTCGTCTCACTATAGATAGGCGTAAACGGCTTGTGAGCAAAAAGTTGATCGGGCAATCAAATCCCGTGATAATGGGGACGTAGCTTTAGCTACGACAGAGTTGGCATCCTTGCTTATCTAGAATGGATTAAACTCTGGTAGTTATGGCTAGGTTAAAAAGAATGTCCTCTGAAGTGCTGAATTGTGTGCAGAGGAAGATCGGAATGCACCTCAGCGACATATCGCGAATAGGCGCACCGTGGCTACAGACGTGGGTATATGTGAGGTGTTTCGTGATTACTTTCAGGAACTTTTCACCAGGGAGCCCGGTCTGAGACCTATTTAGGCAGCTGAAGCAGCTAGGCGCGAAAGTTCCATTGCAGAGTCGGAAATGTGCTGTTTTGGGGATAGGAATATTGTTTTTATGTTTGGTTCAGTTTAATATTAAGGCAGAAGACCGTCCTTTTCCCAATCCCCATTTTTGGCCTTGTGCCACATTTTCTGTTCTAATACGGAAATAAATATCACTTCTATTGTGTGACATGTTGTCTCAGAAGAACCTTTCATGGTGTTGTTAGACATGTTTGAACAGAATAGCCACTCGAGGATCGGCGAAAATAGTTGAATAGCCGTTCTTGAAATATAGCATTTGTCGCTGTTGAAAGTAGTGTGCGCATTGAATGCAAAGCATCTAGCAAAAATTCTCCCATTGATTTATAGGTAGGCGTTCAGTTTTGAGTGCCGGAGTTATTTCTTTCTACAAAACATCATTATACCTCTCGCATTTTCCATTACGTTGGGGATTATAAGGGGTGGTACGGCTAGTTGAGATTCTCTAGCCATGTAAGAAGGATTTCATGTCAGCCGACATGAAACTGGAACCTCTGTCCGGATGCACGTACATTAACATACCGAATATAACAAAGAGTTGGGTGAAGCACCGGATGACTGTTCGCAACATATCAGGACAGGCAAAGGCAAATGGGAAGCGAGAATATTCGTCTATTATTGTAAAAAGAAATCAGTTACTAGAAGATGATGACAGAGGTCCTTTGAAGCCAACGCTGAGCCTATCAAAAGGCATGGTTTCTTTTATTAGATGCAGAGCGTCAGGTCGGTTAAATCGACGTTTGCTTTTGTCACATACAAGGCAAGCAGTAAATACTCTCTTCACATCCTCCACAGAGAAAAGAAGTTTCCACGTTCTAACAAAATGCATCACTCGTTTAAAACCAGGGTGACGAAGAGAGTTGTGTAATTTCTCTAGGGTGTTCAAACGTACAGCTGAACAATAAGCTCTAGATAACGCATTTACAGTAACATTATATCTCCCCGGGCCGTATTTAATGCCGAAAATATACCAGGCCCTCCACCTTTGGATTTTATCATTTTTATTTCCCCGGTCTGTTTCGAATCAAACATTAATGCCACTGATCTCTAGTCAGTAAGTAAAGGGAAGTGTTGTCCAGTTAAGTAGTGTCTCCATTTATGTAAGGCCTCTGCAATAGCTTCATAGAAGAGTGTTTACGTTCGCTGATACTCAATGTCCTTGAAAAGAAAGCTACTGGTCTACCAGATTGGTTCAATGAGGCTGCAATCGTGTGGCACGGAGCATCGGTCTCTACACTGAAATGAACAGTTTCCTCGATAGAATACACTATTGCGTTTTCGACTTCAGTTTCAGGTATTCGAAGGCTTTTTCTACAGTCTTGGGTAGTGGAAAAATATTAGCTTGTATGAGGAGGGAATTTTTTAATACTTAGCAAGCCATTGGGTAAAGTAAGAGAACCTTCCTAGCACACCATGAATAGAATGAATATAGTAAGTAAGTGGAAGTTCTTTAAGCGGTAGAACTCTCTCGGTATCTGGTTTAATTGTACCTTCAGATATTGTGTAGCTTAGAATGTTCACTGTAGAGTCGGAGAAAGAGTATTTATTATGATTGTAAATTAAATTGTATTTCTTGGCCGCTTCCGTAAATTTATCGAGGTTCTCATCCTGCACTTCCTGGCTCTTACCACAGATAGTTATATTGTCTAAGATGGCAAATGTGTGGGAGAGTGGATTATCAGCTATAAACTTATCAATTATTCTTTGAAAGTAAGTTACTTCGTTGGTTGCTCCAAACGGTACCCTGCAAAATTGATAGAACTTTCCATCTGCTTCAAAGGCAGTGTAAATTTTATGTTTATCAGATAGTGGGACCTGGTGGTAATCTAATTTTTAATCTATAGTAATATAGATTGTAATCTGCCCCCTCGTTTACCAATTCCTTGATCTTAGGTAAAGGGTGAGCATCCAACATAATGAATCTGTTAACCGTTTTAGAATAATTGACCACCATTCCTTTTTATATCGTATTTTAGGTAGTATATTTACTTCAACAACAATGAATTTTTATTTTCTAGATTTAATAGCTATTGGTTTGCAATTCTCAGCAAGATTAGGAAAGAGTCGGAGAGGAGGAATAGAAATGGTGGTCAGTTCACACACACTTAAAGGAAGCCTCTTTCCACCACATTCCAGGCAGATACTCTCATGTTGGCCCATAAAGACTTGCCCAAGGATGACAGCAGCACACAAATCAGGAAGCACAGACAGTTTAAAATCAGAATATTCTTCTCTCTCCACTTCCACATTTACCAGACAATAACCTAATGTCCGAGAGCTCAGAGAGTTCGTTGCCATTGACACGGTATTATTCCTCGGTAGAGCAGGCAGACGAAGCTTTCGAACCAGCAATTCACATAGGAAGTACTCTCAGTGTCCACAAATGTTCCTCATATTTATTTTTATCCAGGTAGTTGCAGCAAACAAATCCGTAAACGATGCTGTCATCACCGCAGAATTAAAAAAATGAACAGTGGCGGATATCCCGGAACGACATACTTTTGCAAAATTGCCGATTTTCCTACATCCTCGACACGTGGCGTTCCGAACTGGGCACGGATGCCTATGGTTTCCACAAAAGAAACACTTTTGAGTTTTAGAAGCGACTGCGGATGATATTTTTACTGTCGTGCTTCGTGCGCATTGATAGTATATGCCTGGCATAATTTCATTCTTAGGCTTGTCATACAATTGCTAGAGCCTATTGACGTCTCTCTCGTAGTCTGGACAGTCAGAAATTAATTCATACACTGAAGTGCCTATAAAGTTTAGGAGCACAGATCGGCGGTCCGGGGAGTATTTTTCTATAATTTGCAGGAAATTCTCAAAAATAGCAAACCAGGGCCTCCAGTCCTTTACAGCATTCTTCGAACTGGGGAGAGTTTCAAATATCTGAGGTCGCAGAATTTTGTCCATATTTCTCAGAGACCGAGACAGAATTACTGAAAAGTGTTTATAATAGTGTCGAATAAATTGTAATAAAAGAAACAGAACAGACTAACCAAATTAGGTTTTATTTGACAGAGAGATTTATTGTAACAAATACAATTATAGAACAAGGCCGAAAAAGGGCAATGGGTTGAAGGTGATCTTCACTATCTTATACTTAGCTAATCCGATTCCCGACCCATTCACTCATTATAATTTGTACATTAACCACAAGAACTCGTCTTCATCAATCAATCCTCCATATAACATAATATGGCGTACTCTCAGGGAACTTAAAACACGTATCCCGTGATATGAAAATTTGTTGATTATAAAAATTTATACTGATGATTTACAATGAGAGGGGAGGGGATGAATCCAAAAACAAAAGTAAAATATCAAACCAAACAAAATAAAGATAACTGATGTCAGTAGGACCCGTCCAACACTAAAAAACAAAGGTTGCTGTTTTTTGCCCTTAGACAAAATCAAGAGGCTCTCTAGGAGAGTGAAACGAGAAAATAAATACGCACACGGGGAGTATAGGAAGCCTAACCAGTACAGATGAAAGGAGCCCAAAAAACAAACTGGGGCAGTTGGGAATCTCAACTTGGATCAATACTAAAGATGTTGCTGGGAGCATACAGAGGAAAAAGACTTACTCACATTAACTAGGTACACAAAAATGGTCTAACCTAACCGCAGGAAAGCACCCAGATGTGAATTAGGCTAGGCCCGTTCACGCGAACCAAGCTTGAATCAGTCACCCACCTTTCGGTAAAATCTATCGAAACGAACTGTTTGCTATCAGTTCTAATCCTCATCTTGAGCTGATGCTCAAAGAATCGGATCATATCCTGATGAGAAAGACGGTTGCCTCGCAAGACTTCTTCCTGTTGCGTCGTCAAATTCAACATTCCGGTCGTGGCCAGCGGCGATAGAAACACCTCCGTTTCCCACCAGAATACGTGGGAGATACATTGTCACACTCGTATGCACGATCAATGAGCACGAGCTTTTTCGGGAGCGAGACGAGCCGTCAACTCGCCGTCATGGTCCCATAGCGGGCACGAGGACATTGGTAGAAGGCGTGCGCAGCAGTTTCCTCTAAACCAAGATCACATCATTCCCAGTCTGGCAATTCCACCAAGTCTCATATGAAGGTCTTGTCATTGAGAGATAGCCAACGCCGAGCAGGCTTACCCCGATCCCTCAGGCCATTCGCATTCAGACTATTTTGAATGACATTTTTAGGTCAGGAATGAGGAAAAATAAGTTAACCTATTCCCATACCAAGCAGAAATCTGCGCTGGTAAGAACCACGACGTATTGTCCCAGGCTCCTGTTGCGTAACTCTGACGCCATCTGTCCTTCTGGGACAATTCCGCCGATATCCGTGGGATAGGTTAATTTATCTTAACTATATAAGGAGGGATAATACAGGAACCCGTTCAGCACAAAACTGTCATTATTTTTTTTTCAGATATGAAGCTTCTATTTCGAACATCCGGGATTGCATCTTTTGGGTCAAAGACGTGGCTACATACTTTGAAGTTGCCAGCAGTATCCCTCACACAAGTGAACTCACCCGGGAGTCCTCAACAAACTTTCCTGAAAACATCTTAAATAAAAAGCCTAACAGGGATTTTGGTGGGGTTAGGTAGGCCTTTCTTAAAATTTTCTTTGTCCGCTTTGCATATATTATCTGGGCTGGGGGACAACATTTGCGTGGTATTTTTACCTTGGAAGGGTGGTAGGGGAAGAAGTGGAGTGTGAGAGGGTTTCAAGATAAAACTGAGGGAAGAGGTGGACGGAGAGAGGGACAGAGCACGGAAAGGGGAATAAGAGGCGCTCTTTACATTGTTTATTTCAACAGTTTCCTTAGGGGATGGAGGGACGGATACGGACCTGGTTTTTCCATGACCCTATCAGCCCTATCAGCCCTATTTAGCCCAGAGTGCCTTTGTGATGGCTCGTCTTCCTCTTTTCTCTGCTTCTCTTCAAAGACGTTGCACGAGGTGAAGGCATTTTGTCCTCCTCCATCGGTATGTCAGGTCGCTGCTGCTTCCTTTGTTGTTGCTTTTTGGTTTTTTTTGTTGTTTTTTGTTTGCTGCTTTTGTTGTGGCGCCTCTTTCTGCTGCAACTTTTGTGACTGCTTCTGCTTCTATGGACGCTCCTACGGTGGTGGCTGCTGCTTTCGTGGAGCCACGTTCTACTTGTAGTGAGAAAACATGACATTTACGGACCTCCTTCCAGGCTCCCCTCGGGGTGGGGGGTTTCGGTTACACTTTCCTCTAATGGTACTGCGACATCTGCTGCTGTTGTTGTTGGACAAGTTGGAGTCTGAGTACATTTAGCGGGGCACTCCTTAGCCATGAGCCCCGAAGCTCCACACAACCAACAACACAGTGTCCTTTCTTCCATTACTACAAACGTCCTCTTCTCTTGGCATACCAATATATTTGGGATTACTCCGACACTTTTGTGGTTCATTGGGACTTGCAATTCTATGTATACTGTGGTGATGCCAGATTTGCTTATGAGGGCATTGATATCCACCACTTGGTCGTATTTTGAGAAAAAGTCCCCTATCCGATCCTCACAGATATCCACGGGCACTCCATGGAGTGTGATTCTAACCCTAACTCTGCCGAGTGTGTTTCTTGTCCTCCGAGTGTCCATGTACTCAATCTGTTGACTTATATTCTTGGTATTTAAGAGGCCTCCGATCAACCCTTTCGCTTGCTGCTCCGTAGGTAGGAGAACGTCCCACATAGCATTTGTTCTTCTAGATGTTCAAGGTATTTAAGGCCTCTTCTAGTGTTTCGCTGCTGACCCCAATTAATTCCCGTGTTTTTACATCGGTGGTCAGCAGGGATACTATGCGAGTATTCATGGCTTCCAAAGCTTCGGGGGTGGTGAAGAACACATTCCTTTTAAATGTTTCCACAAATTTTCCTATTTGAGCAACATAGTAGGTCGCATCTTTTTTCTTCGTCCTATTTTCCGACCAGGCCATTTTAGGCGTTGACCCTGCCTGTGTTTTATGAAAGTCGGCAAAGATGGGCCAAAAGGCCACTACGGCTACGCAAATGACCGGTCGCCATTTTTTTTCTTTTTTTTTTTTTTGCTATCCAATTAAAAGAAACACAGGGAAAATTCATGGACAGACAAACAAAAACGAAAACCTGATAAATAATACCAACAATTAAGTAAGAACTAAAGATACACAACACAGAAAATTAAGACGATAAAGGTAATAAACAAAACGGAGTCGGACAAAAATATAATAAAGAAATAAACGAAAGAAAGAAATAAACGAAAGAAAGAAATAAGAAAAAAGAAATAAGTATGTACAAATAAAAAAGGAAAACTGAAAAATACAAACGTTTAACAAAAATGACAAACTTAACAATTCACTCGCAAGGCAAACTCCGGCTGGATAAGATCAAAAGTCAATGAATTAACGGCAAAGTTAATTGTCAGTTTTATTTGCAATTCTGCAACAATACAGTGTTCCAAATTTTGAGACAATATTCTTTGTTCAGGTTAAGATACTTGATTATACATCACTCTATAAGATATACATTTTTTATCGATAGTACATCTGCTTAAGACTCCACTCAATAAAATCTTATAATGACACGTTATTGTGTCTGAGAGATTGTTTCTCACTAGTCAAATTAGTGTTTTATCTGAAGTATAAGGCTGAGTATATGTTGATTTCAAGGCAGAATAATTTCTTGATTCATCTTCAGACCCTCATACACACAATTGATCATCTGTTATAATAACCAAAGATTATTTTATCTTAAGAATCTTGTCAGTCATTTTGCCAAATGCTTTATTAAAGCGTACACAATACTTCTTAGTCTTTTTGCTGTAATTAGCAATCTGTGTGATGTGAGAGTAACATGATCGTCTCGAATAGTAGTTTGCATCTGGTGGGTTTCTATGATCCTTCAGTGCTCCATAATTGTTACCTCCTGTCAACGAAAATAAGCTTAGTCAACAACACACATTTTTATATAATATTCTCATTATTATTTAAATCAAGAACACATTTATATGTTATGCATACTGATGGTTTATAATTACTAGTTGATAACAATAGGATGTTTTGAGGGGAAACTTTGAATAGTTGAGTGAACACAATTCGAATTGTCATGTAGTACAAAGCTAATCAATCGACTTGAGTTGAACTGAAAAGGACGAATATGCTATACACTTTAGGTGGGTTTGGGACCAGAAAACATTTTCTGCCATCGAATGATATATATGTGTTATAGTAAGCAGAAAAAAAAAAGTGAATCTAGTCTTTGTCTGGCAACTTTCTCTTTGCTTACTATGATTAGTGGTTGTCGTAAGAAAAACTTGCTAAAGTAAATGACACCAAACAAGATTTATTTATGAAAGTAAGTCGTAATTTAAGAAGTGATATAAGTCCATGAAGATGTACGCGACAATATTTATGTGGTTTTCAGAAGACATCTTACACGACTGTTATCTATTTTTCGTTTTGGAGAGATGCCAGAATGGTTAAAAGTTTTATTCCTTTATAGCTTACCTTTTTTTTCGAGATGCCTGCTTTATTTTCAAGACTACGATTGGTTGCAGGCTTAGAAAACGTCATCCCCTGTAACTCACATTATAATAAGTAGAGCATAGTCGTATAAAAATAAAATTTTAAGCTATTTTTTTATCATAAGAACTCAGTGTTTTTTTTTGTTTTGTATCATCGTTTCAGTCATTCTTCAAGATACTTTCACATGTTTATGTTTACAAGTGAGTGTGTCTGACAATGATAAGTTCCTAGTGGCAGCTGCGAATAAATCCCGATTTAACTTTTTCATTTGACTGCTGATCATGTGCCAAATAATTCTTTTGTTAGCATCCAAAACTAAATTAATATCTAAACTATTTATCTTAATTTTCTGCGATGTTGTTGGCTAAAGGTTCTTCAGAAAATAGAGATGGGGGGGATAATGAGATCTCAAATAGGATGAAGAATAACAATCGGATTGCGACAGTGAACTCCATTTGTGTGAAGGGATGCATGAATCCACGAGGTATAAAAATCTGCTAGACCAGGATGAAATGTTTGGAGGGAGAGATAGTGGGGAAGAAGTAACGCGTAACTAGCTACCCTGGTGAGATGATGGACCGGAGACACACCACAAAGCCCAGTCCCTCTATGTGCCGGTCAATCGAAGCCCAGACAAAGTAACCAGAAAATGGATTAAATGGCTCATTGCACACCAGAAAAATGAATATCAACACTTCTATCAGTATCTAAGCGATATTTTACGAACGGTATCGAAAGGGAGCACAGAGATGAGTTTACATACAATTACGACTATCAACATTATTAATTACATGTGAGAAAGAGAGGAATGCAAAAAGTGCGCTTGGCGAGCTCAGTCCGAACCGATTGAAATTAAGAGTAACTCGCTTTGAAAAAAAACTAGGCCATTTGCTTAATAACAATGGCAGCAGAAGAAGCCTCTAGATAGTTATGGCTTAAAAGATCAAGCGGTTGACACTCAATAAGGAATTGAGGGGAAGATCAACAACGGAGTCTCGACTAGGAAACCGAATTAGGTCACCCCAAAGCATTGATATCTGTTGCTAAGATCTCGTAGCTTTTTCTTCCCTTGTGAGTATTACGTGTTTTTGTTTGTTTTTATTTTTATATACAAAAACACGGACCTGTTACAGCGTTTGCTTCCTTTTTATGGAAGAGCACAGACGCTGGTGAAGTGGAAGTTATGCACGATTAGACTATAAATTTCTAAAAGGTATCGCAATGTATATGATTAAAAATGAGGAAAGGTGAAGTTGATGGATGGCATACAGTTCGATACCCTATTAGTATCGTCTGGGTTACCGTATGGGGAGTATGATGTTTTTGTCTCAAAAACTATAATGAACATCGGTTAAAAATATCACTGATGATGTGTGCGAAACATCAAATAGATGCTTTTTCACGAAATTATCCGAAGTCATGTCTAACCAAATGCCGTATTCATTTATTAATTCAATCTTTTGCAAGTTCCAGCTTCGGGAGCAGAAGGGGTCGAATATATAAATCAATACGTATACCCCCAAACAGATTGAGGTGTGTGTATTATTTCCTTATAGGAATGGGATATCAAAAGATTTCACCAATGTAAATATATAATTAGTTATAGACATATCAGCAGTTAGCATGATGTGAATTTCCTTGGTTAGGAGATTAAAGTAGTTTTATACTAGAGAAACATCGAAATCTGATATCACTCTATATATATTCAGGAAAATAACTTTTAATTCTTTATCAACAGTTCCATGCTAATAGATGATTAAGGCGAAAACTTAACGTTTTAAATATTTACTGCCCATTGAAATAAAGTGTTACATCGTGAGATTGTAAATTGCAGTACCTGTAATGTGTAAAGAAAGATCTAAAATCTAATAATGACAGATATTGTCGATTTAATAAACTATTGTGAAAGACTAATTTCAAATATCCATAATTTTAACAAGGTTACATAAATATCATCAAACAAAATCTATCTATCTAAATAAATAAATCAGTATTTACAAAAGAACATGATACTAAAGAATAGATCTCACTAAAAAACTAAATCTTCAAAAGATAAAGAATATGCTCTCAAATCTACATTTGCTATAACATGTCTTCAAATACAATAAGATGAGCATAATACTGAGAATGAACTGCAAACTAAACAGTTAATGATTCCCTAAATATCTTCTTTAGAGAAACTTCTTTTTATCACATAATTTGTCTTTCCTCGTGGAAATGGGGGAAAGCATTTCACGAAGCTAGCTATAAAATTTTCATTACCTAAAATTTTCATTGCCTTCACTAACTCGTATTTTAGCAATTTTCTAAAGATTTAAGATGCTAATTTTTGCAGGAGCAAAATACTCCCAGGAAAAGTAAAACTAATTTGTCTGGATTTATATTCCTTTTAAGTATTTCATTTTCAAAACACTCGACAGTAAAAGGAAAAATAATATATTTTCTCTGAAATAATGAGGAATTATTTTACGTTGTGTTGCCCCAGCGTCAAATTAGATATTTTTTTTACTACTTCTTTCTTATTTGTGGCGGTTATTGTCATTTATAAAATGCACAAAACACTCAGAAATCAATAATTGTGATGGTTTTCTTTCAAGGTGTGACATCATTTTGCTAAATTACTATAGGCATCTGCTGATGAGAGAAATTGCCGAGAAATATTATTCGTGCGTTTGTCGATGACAATAATTTGAAGATAACAAAAACATGATAGCCCTCTCTATATCTACCCATCTAACTATCTCACCTGTATAATATATGACCCCACGCGAATTTATGTGTGTGTTTATGTTTGTAGAATATTAGATAGCTAGAGAGAAAAATACATTAAAGTTTAAATACGTACGTCTTCATACATATAGTGCGATTCACACTCCTCTCCGGTCATTTGAACTGGAGTAGAGGTTTTTCCTTTGTTTCCAATTTAGGATTGGGTTTCCGGTTGCTTCTAAGTCTGCTTCACCTCTCCACTTCTAACGTCTCCGTCTAAAACTCTGAAATACTTACTATTTATTTACATTTTTTTCCTCAATATGATTATAAAGGTTAGCTTTTTCATCCGGTTCACTCTCCTCTGTTTTTTTAACAGTATTAGGGGTTGATTCTTTTCTTTCTGTTTAGGATTGGTTTCCGGTTAGATCTAAAGTATTCTCTTTCAATTCCGCTGGTCCCTTGCCTCTTAGTGATATTATCACCTTTCTTGGGGTGATGCTTCTTCTACTTTGAGTGTATTTATTAAATGTTATACTTATTTATTTTCGTCTACTGGCCTGAATAATAGATAAATCTTATTAAAGACTATGCATTCTCGTGTCCGCCAGTGCAAGGTAAACTTTCATTATGCTAGGTGTGACGTGCTTTAAACCTCTCAGCCAAGAGGCGCTTCGATGATCACGCACAGTTTAATAATGCCTTATAAACGCAAATCTTTCTCTTGGACTCTCGAAATATACATATCTGCCCAGTTTCCTATATTAACGTAAACAAAGAATTTTCTAAAGAACTGATGGTTTTTTATTTATTAATCCGACAGATTTTATTACTTAAATGTGATTATATTTTGTCTATTGCATGTATTATAAAAAAAATATTAATTACTTTTGAAAAACTTTTTCTCGTGAGGCACTAAACCGACGTTGATCCTCAATATGAGAAATTGTTATTTTCAATGCCTTTTCTGAATTAGTTTCATGATAAATATCTAACATAGTGTCTTAGATTTTATAAGTGTTGGTTGGTTGGGACAAGTTTTAAATTGTTATGTGGATGTGCAATATCTAGACTGCCAAACTGGTAATTTGGATTTTGCAAGTATGCATGTAGTTTTTAAAAACAATCTGGGCTTTTGAGTGAGCTATTACAATAAACTGAATTATTAAATTGAATTATCTAGGTTTAAATTCATGAGAAAGCATTGTTTTATTTTATAAGGTAGAGAAAAACAAGGAACATCGATTTGACACTCTCATTCATTGCTAGAACATTGACATTTGCGTTAGTTTAGCTGTCTCATGTACGGTGTGTTCGCCAAACTTCAGTAAAGGATTTTTGTATATTTTATTACTACCTCTCCTGCTGTCGTGATTGGTAATTAGGGTAAAAAGAGACATGTAACAGAAGGATAAATTCAGCAAAACTCTTCTCTAACTCTGTTACTATGCACATACGCAAATCAACTTGTAACATGGAACATGAAAAAAAACACGCCCCTATTAATGCAGAGATCCATCAACAGTAGGGAATGAGTCTTCTATAGGTACCTATTTGTTATATGACAGTAAATAGCCAAGATGTCTTGTTAAGTAAAACAGTAGTTGGCTGAAATTCACATACACAGAGCCGAGTTAAGGCAGACGACATAGAACAATAAGGAAGAGCAGTAGTCGGCCGTCGGGATAAAATGTAGCAGAGAATCTAATATTAGATTGGTGCAAAAATAATGACGTAATAATGTCGTTAAATTATTACGTCATTATTTTTGCACCAACCTAATAGTTAACTTCACTGCGTCTCTTTACCACCCATTCCAAGCCACTGCCCTAGAAAAATTCCCAGTTTACGGAGATTTGGTTTGCAGACTGACGATCGATTGTCTGCGGACCTAAGACTAAAGTTCACTGACAGAATTCTTGAAGTGGCTAAGAGTCATCAATACTATAGATTGCTGATTTGCTTAATGATGTGAACAAGGTTGACACAACGTAATTCCAAAACCACCGTAGTTAGATATAGCAACCAATTCTTTGATTTGCTGTAATGCAAAACAGTACTTTTTAAATAAATTTCAGGTGAAGATTATCATTTATCCATCATGTTGTTGAAAAATTAGTATTCATTGATTATTCGATTTTGCTTCTGTCCCATAAAAGCAAACCTGAAGTACATGTTTGGCAGACCTATAAAAAATCTGGCCACTCATACGCACTTTGTCGCGTGTAAGTGAAATAATCAAATATTGAGTCAATTCCAAAATCAGACACTTTTACACAGACAATATATCGCCAATGATACCCAATTCGAGTGTACCACGAATAATTATTGGTTGTCCTTGTAAATTGACGCCAAAACAATATACTTTCTCGCAAGAAAAATATAGACCGGCAAAGGATATGGAGAGGTACAAAAGACGTATTATAAATCACACAAATGTTCTCAGAATTATTAACAAATATATTTGGTTCCTATATGTTTTAGAATATATTATTCTATTCAAAGTATTCACTATGGATGCTTCAATGAAAATGAAAGAAGTAAAATATAAAATATAATAATGCATAAAATTCGCCAAATCACTTATTATTACGACCTTGTTCGTACGAATGCTTGTGTTAGTAAATCATTTTCGTAAATTAAAATAATAATTGTATATTAGGAAAATATTCAAAATCGCCCTCTATCTTCTTTTGATTGCCTTGTCTCCTTAGGACGTGAACGATAACAACACTCTACAACTTTGTTTTTATTTCCCTCAGCAATAATTGCTCGTTTATGACCAGTATTTTTGATACTTGTTTCTCTATGATTTTTCGCAAATAAATCAAGCATGTAACTCGCAGTTCGCAGTTCGCCTTTTTTTATTAATTTCACTAAGTCTTTTCATTAGTAAATTCCCATAGTCTATAATCAAACGAATATGTCACCTAAATTTCAGCTATCGCTTTCTGATAGCTAACAACACTTTCTATTCTCCTTGGAAATTTCTCACTCACTGCCTTCTCTATTCATAATATTCTCCACATCTCGTTTACCTTAAGCGTTTTCTGTAGGGATCAAACCTGTCTTGCTTTTACTGCTATATGGAAGGGTAGTAGTACAAGCCATTCCGAACACTTCATTTTTAAATTAAACGTGTGTTTATTGTGTTGAAAGTATTATGTTCTATTATTTCTAATAAATAGCCAGTTGCCTTATGTCTAGCCAATCAGAATAATTGTTCCTACGACATTTGTATAATATTTTTTCATCCAATAATTAGCAATGTCCGCTAAAGATCATCTCCATTTCGGCTGGACAAATATTCCCTATTAAATCTCTACGAGACCAACGGTAACATACATTTTCCCTCTGATTATACAAGAAATCTAGCTTTCTTCTTCATGCCATTATTCATTCAGCTTCTTGTCGATGCAATAGTTAATAAATTACCCTTTAAATCTATTGCATAAACAGATTTGTTTCAAGACCTCTTTTACCATTACATACTGAAAATAAAAACTTGCATAACAAACGAATAACGCAGTATGGTTTTTGCGTTGCTTTTTTGTGTGTAATTTTCTTCATTGAATAAATAAACAGTCATTACTTGGTATCCATTAATTGATCCGAATGCTAAAGTAGTATTTTTTTTTCGTTTGTGGTCAATGAAATGAAATGAAATAAATTCATAAATCAGTTTTCCATATCATTTCAGAACTTACATAAATAAAATGACCATGGCTTCATTTCGTTTTTCAGTACTCAATAAGTAAAATATTCACTGCTGTTACTGAGATACAGAAGATCATCATCGAGTTAATTTCATTATCAAAAAATATATTTGGATAGGAATCAGTACCTAGAAAAAGAATAAAAATAAAAACTAATTGAATAATTATTGTAAGCGTGAGAAATAATTGAATGAAAATGTGTGTGTGTGTGTGTGTGTGTGTAAAGAAAGAGAGAGAAAGTAATAAAGGAGTAGAAATGTGGCAATAAACGTACATTCGAATGTATTTTGATATTAATTATATAGTGCAAATTCACTTGTTACATTAATTATACAGGCAGATTATTTATAGAACATGGCTTGAAATGGAATTAAAATATTTCATCCAAAACACAGCTGTCGCCTTAAAGATGTTGACTAATGATGGCAATTTTTTCATCGAAGGAGAAGAGTTTATGAAAACACATGTACAAGTGAAATTAATTTTTTTACATGAAATGTTAGTTTTCATACTGCATTAGATTTTATACGAATTCACGGTGGCTCATCATGTCTCTCTCTCTCTCTCTCTCTCTCTCTGCAAGATTCTCTCACTCTTTCTACACACGCACACATACATACACGTATGTACATATATATTTATTTGACTTAGTGCTGAATAATTCATAATATAATAATGGAAATTCTAATAGAGTTACTGAAACATTGGCGTGGAAAAGAAATATATCATTTCGATGGTTACAAAATCAGTATTTTCAACAGTTTTCGCAAAAAGTTTAGGATTATAAAGTAAATCTTTTCCCTTTAATAAATATAGCATGATTATATCAGTGGACTATAATTTGTAATTATAAATTTACAATGTAACAGAGAGGAAATGAGCGATAAATCTGTATAGATGTGTAAATCTGTAAATTACCCAAATCTGAGATGGAAATAATGGCTATGGCACTAAAGCAATAAGAAACAGTTATTATAAAAACTATTTACATTATTCGGACTATTGTCCTCATCTTTGTCGCCATATTAATCATAACGTTTCGGCCATTATACTCTCCGACCTTTTTCAGTAGGCTGTAATGTCGAACTGGACCCTTTATTTCGCTCACAGGGGTAGACTGTTCTAGTTCCTAGTGCTATGTCTAATGGATGTCAGTTATCAGTTATCTCTTGTTAATTTCCTCTCAAAGTTCTCCACCGGCTTAACTAGGTATTGAACTCAGTCTTTAGGTCCTGTCATTGGATCTAACACCTTTATCCACTGTGCCATGTATGCTTGAGAACATTTGCGAAAGAATTTCTGGGTATTATAAACATAATGTCTTGAGCAACTATTGTTACCAATGCTCATATTGCAATTTTTCTGTTACTATCGTGTTTTTACCAAAGCTCATATTGCTTTTTTTGTTGCTATTATCACTTTTCTCTGGCATTCCTTATTAATGGTTCTCATATTCATTTCTATGCTTGGTCGGCTCAGGAGATATTTGTGGCCTAGCATAAGTACTGATTCCATACGTTTACGAATTTTCCAGTGATGTTCTTTGTCTATGATCTCAACCTGATCCCACAGAGGACGATGATCTCCTTTTTCTCCCCATGTGTGGTCAGCCACGTCTGATTTTTTTACTTCCACTCGTGTTACAGCTTTCAGGTCTTCTTGAAGCCTTACCTTAAGGGGGCGGCTTGTATCGCCTTAATATTTCTTTCCGCAGCTGCACGGGATGACGTACACAGCCATGTTCTCCTCTATGTTGGGGGTCTTACTCGGGAGACATATCTGCGAAGTGTCGTGCAGCTTTTGAAAGTTGTCCTGATGTTATATGGACCGCAGATCCTTTGTATTTTCTCTGAGAACCCCTTCACAAAAGGCAAGCAGACTGTTTTCTGAGCGTTGTGGTCTTCCTCTTGTACCCGTCTATCCCAGTTTATTGGGGTTGTTGTCATGGGCCCAGAGTAGTTGTTACGTTGTATGGTACTACTTATACTGACCAATTCTTTATCTAATGTCTCTGGGTCGCCACTTATGACTTTTGCTCGGTGTTGTAAGCAGCGGACGATCCCTTTCTTTACGCTGTATAGATGTTGAGAGTTGAAATTGAGGTACTGTCCGGTGAATGCCATTTTACGGTATAAGGATGTCTTGAACTCATGCTCTGTTCGAGATATTAGAACATCCATGAATGGGAGTGTGTTGTTACTCTCTTTCTCCATTGTGAACTTTATTACAGAGAATATCTGTACGAGCAGTTACTCTCATTAAATCACCAAACAATATGATTGATACTCGATGACTCCTAGAACTTGAGAGATTCAATGAAAAAGATTGAATCTCACTAAAGAGGCATGGAATGTAATATCTCGTGCATTCGCATAAAGACATTGTTAATAACACCTATTTATATCTTAGTGGGGATTGGCTAGTAAAATTAAGATTGAATGAGTTTTACATCTGGTTTTCATATAACGAAGGAGTGAATGTGTTATGACTCGACTCCACAAGACCATTCAAAAATGGGAGTTTATTTTGTTGAGTAAGTTTATAAGTAAATTTCAGGACGAATATTTTTCGAATGAAGCTTGAGATTATCGATTTCATTTTTGTTCTCAAGGAAATTATCGTCTACGTAGCCAACGTATATTTTCGATTTCGCAACCATTTTAAAAAAAATTGTTTTCTACTAAGGGCATGTAAAAGTTACATAAACTACGGTGCTTTCCTTAATAAATTTCATTTTAATATCAAGAAACTGAATAGTGAATTGGAAAGGATCAGTATAAAAACAAATGACATAATATATATATATTATCCAAGATATGCTGCCTAAATGCACACACACATACATAAACACACACACACACAATATATATATATATATATATATATATATATATATATATATATATATATATATATATATATATATATATATCAGCAGAAGAGGCTATTTATTTATGGCTAAATGTGCTGCATATAAGTGATAGATCGTGTGTAAATGTAAAAGTGGACATTGAGCTCAATAACAAGTGCAGTTTTTTTCATGCATTCTTCCGTATCTTCAGTGTAACTATCTATCTACCTTTATAGACATAGAGTTACGGGGAAGTAATGGATAGGACCTCAGATTAAGGAACCACCGACTCGTGTTCGATTTCAGTCGGGTTAACTACATTCACTTACGTATAAATACGTAAGGTATGGGAAAGGTATGGCTCCATTTCTTCTTCCCCCATCTTTGTGTAAATAGTAGGGCAGACTGAACCATATATCCTTGAATTCAACATCTACGGGTTAAATACCCTCACACGCATTTGATCAAGCGTGGTGAATACGGTTACATACCTGAAGACATGGTCAATCAAGGAGGGGAAGAGTGAGATACTTTGGATTTTGATAAGCAACTTCTTCCTTGGGTATTTGACGTTGTATTGGGTATATTGTTGTATATACATATTAAAATATCTTTATTTCAAGTTTAAAGGCAGTTATAATATTCTTTCACATTCCTTTATATTATCTTTGTATTAAGCACTGCCTATTTTACAGAGAATTGTTCCAGTGCAAAATTGATGTGTCCACACATGGAAGAAGCATTCATCAGAATGAACAGGAATGGGTTAACAGTGTGCTTCGATAATTATCTAAGCAGATTCTATGAGGTTGTGGAAATTTTCCACTAGTTTTCCGAGTCCCTCGTTTCTGTTTAGCAGCACTCTCAATGTGCTTTGAAGAGGAGTGTCTTCTTGGTTTGCAGACATAATATTACCGGATGTGCTATTTGTCTGTAATCACATTTTCGACATCTATGAACGTACAAAAACACTATATTTTTATATGTTAGCACCTATTTATTAAGTCTCATATATATATATATATATATATATATATATATATATATATATATATATATATACACACATATATATATTTGTGTGTATGTGTGTGTGTGTGCGTGCGTGCCCTTGTGCTTATAAAATATACTACCCTAAATTAATTAAATTTACAGTCGTTTTTAAAAGATAACTGAATAACCGCAAATAGAAAATAAACTATTTGTTTTTACTCTCGTGATTTGATGTTATAATTTCATAATCATAAACTTCAAATAATATTCCAGTTAGATTAATAAATATGCTTGTTATTTGAACAATGATTTATGATGTTTTAATCTAAAAACATTTCCGTTTGTATTGCTGTCTATCATTCTCTCCATATATCAATATTTCAATCAATGTTTTTCCTATCGAGAGAAACCTTTCATTTAAGGCGCTAAGCCCGTAATGGATTCTGTTCAGTGCATCCTGCCATTATTCCACGCAATTCCTGTGTTCTGGGCAGACAAAAGATATATAAGGCCAAACAAGTAGTGAAATGCCAGAGTTTATATTGGTTCAGGTGTCACATTTTGTTTGAGTTAGGAAATCAAAAAATCCATTCAGGGCATCGTGAACATTGTACTCATATTTCAGTTGCATTTCATTTTAAACTTGCATCCAAACACGGACGTGTATATGTATATAGATATAAATACTAATAGAAAAATACAAATGCACACACACGCGCGTACTTATATATATATATATATATATATATATATATATATATATATATATATATATTGTTACGATGATATTAAAGGACTTTAATTTGATAATGAAATCATGCTAGGAAAATATGAAAAGTAAGAAAGATAAAATCATCATAGATAAGATTCTTGTAATAAATATTACATTTATGTTTTGCTGAATTCTTCAAGTTTAATGTAGCGTTAATTAAGTTAATATAAAAATACATATTCGTAAGAGAAAGAGAAAATAGACACCTGTTTGAACCTAGATTCAAGCGTCAACAAAAAATTCAACCATAAGAACACGCACATAGACACAGATACACACAAACACATATATATATGTGTCTGTGTTTGTTTGTGTGTCTGTGCGTGTGCGTCTTGAATTTATCTGTGTGTGTCCTGCAAATAATCAATCAAGTTTTTTTTTTTTTATTTCCATTTCGTTTCAGGACGTAGGCGGCCATGCCTCTTTATAAAATCTTTCCTTTATTGTCGTGAATTGTCATTGCATCTTAAGAAAGGTTTAAGAAAGGTATTGGAGAGTCTTCCCTTTGCCTTTATTGGAAATTTGAATTCCGAATTTGCCTGCTTCTATACTGGATAACTTTATGGCTAGGTAGGACACTCTATACTGCTATTTAACCCATAGCAGTAGAAGTATTGGATTGACGGCTATCTCACTGTGATTCAAACTTGAACTTGGCTATTTTTCATATCTTGTCAAATATTATTACTTTTTTTTTTTTTTTTTACTGTAGGTACAATACAAGAATGATACGTAGTCCATTGTTCACTTAAAATAGAAAACATTTCAATCGATAGTGCGACTTCAGAACCCTAATCAAAGATGTTTCAAAATATGTTGAGTAGCACGTCCTTCACTGGAGGAGCAATTATATTGGAACAGCACATCTCTTTTTTATTGTAACATTATCAACATATCTCTCTTTCTCTCTCTCTATCTCTCTCTCACTGTATATATATATATATATATATATATATATATATATATATATATATATATATATATATATATATATATATATATTACTATCCGTTCAAATAAACAATGTGAGTTTATTTATTTTAGAATTGACGATCTGTTTCTGGATTTGTTACATATAGGCGTATCCTAAAAGACAGACTCTCTTCACAGTTGATATCTGACCAGTGTGTCAGAACAGAAACGTCTGTTTTTCTTCATATATCATTTCAACATTATCAACATTATCTCCCTATTATTGTTTTCTGTGGTGTTCACGCGCTTTTCCATGATATTCCAACACTGCGCAAAA
Organism: Acanthosepion lycidas; assembly: GCA_963932145.1. Lineage (NCBI taxonomy): Eukaryota > Metazoa > Mollusca > Cephalopoda > Sepiida > Sepiidae > Acanthosepion > Acanthosepion lycidas. Next base: position 151,189,417 of record OZ010573.1, read on the forward strand.
AGTATAGTCAATATCTTATATACGGATAACTGTTAGATTCCTTTCGAATATTTTCGTACGGTAGCATCTGACCTGCTTTTATATGGCCATATGTAATATCATTAGGCGGATTCTCGCTGGAATTCGCGTTACATGTCTTTTACAGCTAAACTTAGTCGACACCATGAAAGGTGAAACTTTCAGCTCGGGAGAGGAAATTTTTCCACCAAATTGTACATAATTTGTCACAATTCAAATACTAGATTTGACGTCTATTTGTATAATAAACTATGCACAACTCCCGGACTAAATCAGGATAATTATCAAGTTCAAATTCCGAATGGATCATTAAAGCCAAAAAGTACAATAATTTGCACAAAGCTAAATAAATGACAAGTCATTAATATAATTAGAATCAAAATTTGCGCTTGAATTGTATAATTGGATAAACAGACATTTACAAAAAAATTAAAGAATATAAGCGCCCTCACTAAAATGAATGCCAATTATTTTTGGTATTTGTCGTCTATGAGAAATTTTGTGAATATTTTTTCTTTTCATATTAATTTATTCGAATAACTGTTTATTTGAATGAAAATGTCTTCTTTGAAAAAAAATTAATTTTCCTCTTCATATAATATATTTACCATTAAAATCAATAAATGGTTATATATATATATATATATGTGTGTGTGTGTACATGCAAATATGTATGAGTATGTAATTGTTTATTTGGGTTTAAGTAGATATCCTTACGTAAAAAGAACTGAACACGTAAAAATTCGAAATATATATAAATATTCTAATATACCAACTTTATGAAAGAGGAAAATGTAAAAATTAAAATTTAGTAATTGATTCTGAGGTATTCGGACCATTATGTGTATCTATCTAACTCGCTCGAGATCATTACCTAGGTTCTGTTGGTATAGTCTGCTCAGGAAGTCTTTCAGATCTGCAACATTTGGGAGGGTGCATTATTTGGAGGTAGATCAATTTAGTATATTTTTAAAAGTATTTTCTCATCAGTTAAGAAATATATAAGAATGTTCATAATTTTCTTTGTTGCTGGAATTTATGCACGGTAAGTCAATTTATAAAAAAATATCTTTTATAAATTTGCTAGTTGGAAATATTTCAAATTCTTATCATCCTCCTCTCTTTCATAAAACTTCTAAACGGAAATCTCATTCGATTTTATATCAATAAAACAATCGATAATGACATATGCTAGTG
>OZ010573.1:151195631-151308131 GCA_963932145.1 Acanthosepion lycidas
GAAAAACATATACGCATATACAAACATAAACACCTAAATATATACTCGCGCATACATACATATATATGTGTGTGTGTACATATATACACATACATTTCTGCATGCAAATATATATATACACGTATATACACACATAGACATACACATATGTGCACACAAACATATACATATAACCATACACACATGCATACATATACACACAGACACTCAATAAAAAAACACCGTATATATATATATATATATATATATATTCAGCTCCTGGTAAACAGTAGAGCACTTTCGCTACATTTATAACCCAGTATGGACATGGAAAAATTTAACCTCGACTACTCCCTAAAAAACATACCCATCCCATCACCCCCTATATATAAACTAAAATTAATTGAAAAAATAGAAAGTTTCCTAAAAAGAATGAGATGGAAAGTCCACTTTTTAAACCGGGACCTTTACAATAACAACACACTTAAGGAAAAATACGGCTTTAAAACAAAAAAATGCCCCCCACAACAAAAAGAATTAGACAATTTCGAGAAAGACTTAACTGACCTAGTTAGAAACATAAAATTCCACAAAAAACAAGATGCATTCCAAAAAAAACTAAAAGCAGATATAACTAAAATAAACAATTCAGCAAGTGTATTTATCGCTGCTGACAAAACGAGAAATTTATACAAACTAAGTCCTCCTACACACAATAAATTACTGAAGAACAACATAACCAAAACATACAAAAAGGCACCCCAAACAACAGAACACGATATCAATAAGGAAGCTAAAACAATCGCCCAAAAATTAGACCTGGATGACCGAATAAGTTGTATTAGCAAGGCAGGAGCCTTTATCACACTAAAAGACCATAAAGAAAATTTCAAAACCAATCCTGCATGTAGACTCATAAACCCAGCCAAAAGTGAACTAGGTAAAATAAGTAAAACAATACTAGAAAGAATTAATTCTGAACTTAGGAAGAAATTAGGAGTAAACCAGTGGAAAAATACGAAAACAACTATTGACTGGTTCCACAGCATAAATAACAAACAAAACTGCCAATTCTTACAATTAGACATAAAAGAATTTTACCCATCCATAACAGAACGTATGCTAGATAAGGCCATCAACTTAGCTCAGGAACAAGTAATAATACAACCAAGCGAAATCAACATCATTAAGCACTCCCGTAAATCACTATTATTCCACAATGAAGAAGCATGGATAAAGAGAGATGGGATATTTGACACTACAATGGGAAGCTTTGACGGTGCAGAAGCATGCGAAATCATAGGCATTTACTTACTAAACGAACTGAGCAAAATAATAGATAGAAATGACACAGGACTCTACAGGGACGATGGTCTCATAATCTTAAGAAACTGTAACAAACAAAACACAGACAAAACTAGAAAAGCAATAATAAAGATTTTTAAAAATAACGGATTCGACATAGATATAAAAACTAACCTAAACGAAGTAGATTTTCTAGATGTTACCTTCAACCTAAGAGAAGGCACACATAAACCATATAGAAAACCTAATGACAAACCACTCTACATACACACATCTTCCAACCATCCACCTTCTATAATCAAACAGATACCAAAATCGATTAACCGCAGGCTCTCTGACAATTCCTCCAATGAATCCCTATTTAACAAAGCTAAGAAAGACTATGAAACAGCCCTAAAAGATAGCGGATTCCCAGAAACACTCACATACTCACCACAGAATACAAAAAAGGCCAACAGAAGAAGAAATATCATATGGTTCAACCCACCGTACAGCAAGAACGTAAAAACAAACGTAGGGAAAATATTCTTCAAACTCTTACACAAACACTTCCCAGAATCAAGCACCTTACACAAGATATTCAACAAAAACACTGTAAAAATCAGCTACAGCTGCACCGAGAGCATGGCACAAATGATAAAAAAGCACAATAGGAAAATTATCAACAAACCACACGAACAAATTAAACCCACGTGCAACTGCAGAATAAAGAACGAATGTCCCTTAAACGGAAATTGTTTACAAAACAACGTAATATACCAAGCCACGATAAAATCACCAGATAATGAAGAAAAAGTATACATAGGAGTAACTGAAGGACCCTGGAAACAAAGAAATTATACACACAAAACATCTTTCACAAATAGTAAATATGCAAACAGTACAATGCTTTCTAAGTATATCTGGGAAATTAAAAACAAAACGAACATCACACCAAAAATATCTTGGAAGATAAGGAAAAAATCATCAGCCTACAATAACCAATCAAAAACTTGCAAACTTTGCTCGGAGGAAAAAATAGCTATCATTACTTTTCCCGACCAAAATAAATTATTAAACAAAAGATCCGAACTCATCTCAAAATGCAGACATGAAAATAAATTTTTACTACGTAACCTAAAAAATTAAAAACGGGAAAAATAAAATAAAAACTAATAAATATACTAATAAGAAAAAAAAAAAAAAAAAAAAAAAAAAAAAAAAAAAAATAGAAATAAAACATAAAAAAATACTATGTTACTTAAAAATCGAAAACCGAAAAGAGAAAATATACAAGTAAAATAAATTAACCTAAATTCATTCAAGTAAATAAATAAACAAACCAATCCCAAATAAAGATAATCAATTAAAAACTGTTCCCGCCAAAATAATACTTAGAATGAACTACAACAATCAACCCCAAAACTGAACAAATAGTTTTAATTAAATCCCCAAACCAAAACAAAACTGTTAAATAAGTGATATAAACAAATTTTTACTACGTTAATAAATAAATAAAATAAGAAACAAAAATAAAAACAAGCAATATAATTTGACCTAAATAGATAAACAAACGACTTCCGGTGAAATAACCGCCATAATAGAATACCCACAATGCACCACTAACCCGTATATATATAAATAGCCGAGAAAAATAACAGCACACGTGGCTTGACGATTGCATATAGCATGAAACAGACTGTCGCCTCTAAGTGTTGACTTCTATGTTCACTTTTATATTATATATATATATATATATATATATATATATATATATATATATAAAGAAATATAGTCTTAAGGTGTGCTATATTTATGGAATAAAGTGCTCAATATCAGAGATAGGGCGTGTGTAAATATAAAAGTGAACATAGAAGTCAACACTTAGAGGCGACAGTCTGTTTCATGCTATATGCAATCGTCAGGCCTGACGATTGCATATAGCATGAAACAGACTGTCGCCTCTAAGTGTTGACTTCTATGTTCACTTTATATATATATATATATATATATATATATATATATATATATATATATATATTGAACAATAAAAAATATTAAAAAATTAAAATCTTTAGACAGACTGGGTTGTAGATTAATATTCTTTCTTTTTTTTTATTATTATTTCATTTAGATTCCTCGACTAGTTTCAACCAAAATGGTCATCATCGGGAGAAATATTTCTTCTTGCTGGTAGCAGTAAACTACAGAAATGAATCTTTTGCTGGAGAAAATGAACTTTTGTCTGTAGTTTTCATTTGTTTTTTTTAATTTTTTTTATCTTTTTAACATGAATCCTTTAACAATCCATGTGTTGGTCAAACAGTCTCTTTTAAGTTGTTATTTGAGATAAGAGCTGGGAAGATACATGCTGCTCTGAATTCTCTGGTCACTTTGACAGTTTTATTGGACCTGATGAGGGGATGTGTCTCTGTTTTGTGTTTGTGTGTGTGTTATTTGGTTCTTAGGGATTGAGTGAGTATGGTATGTGTAAGCGTGTGTATTGCTGTGGGTGTGTGTTATTATTTGGCTCATTAGGGAGTGAGTCAGTATGATGTGTGTAAGTATGTATATTTGTGTAAGCATGTCTGTCTTTCATGGGTGAGAAATGTGGGTAGGTTTTAATTTGTTGAGTTATATATTGGTACTATCTGTATTGTTAAATTTATGGTTTAGCCCGGCTGGATATTTTGTTTTTAGACGTTGTATCCACTTATTTTCATGGGACTCTAAAATCTTCCTAATGTTATCTGCTCTGAACTTTTCTATTCTCTCAATTATAGTGAATTTGGCATGGGTTTCGAAATCGTGTTTTTCCAGGCGGAAATGTTGTTCTACAGGTAATAATTTTCATGGGGAGTCGACTTAATTCGATTACGATAATTATTAATTCTGTAGTGAAAGGGCCATTCAGATGTTCCTACATATTGTTTCTGGCATAGTGTGCATTCTAGGAGGTAAATTATGTTATGACTTCTACAGTTAGAATCGTGGTAGATTTTGAAAGTAGATTTAGTGATTGAGCTAGTGAATGAATTCGTGTTTTTAATATGGTTGCAACATAAACTTCTTTTGTTTTTACATTGTTAGGAAAATTCTGTTGTTTTTGTTCTTAGTTTATTACGGATTACCTTGTCCCCTGAAATGTGGTTACTACCTATGATTTCTTTTAGGTTCTTAGGTCTACAAGTAGGCCGGGTTCTTTAAAGAATTTATTAAGGTCTTGTTTGAGATGTAGCATTTCCCAGCGACGTTTGATTATTTGGGATAGTGGAGGCAGAGTAGGATTGAAAGTGGTTACTAGAGGGATGCGGCTAGATTTATTTTTAATCTTGTACATTAGGGTGTCTTCTCTAGGTGTGGAAATTGCTTTATTTATTTGTTCCCTGATTAGGTGTCGTTTATAGCCACGTGTTGTGAATTGATGCTCCAGATTTTCAATGTGTTTATTTAATTCTTCATTGTTGGAACATATCCTTCTGAGTGTAAGTGCTTGTGAATAAGGAAGGTTCTCTTTGAGGTGTTTAGGGTGGGAAGACTTAAAGTGTAGATAGTTGTGGCTGTCGGTGATTTTAGTGTGTAGTGTCGTTTGTAGTTTCCTGTTTTCATCTATGTAAATGCGGGTGTCTAAAAATGTTACTGATGTTGTGGATTTTTCATAGTCAAACTTAATTGATTCGTGCACTGTTTTTACGGTCATAAGGAATTGGGTAAGTTTGTCATCACTACTCGTGTATACAAAGAATATATCATCGATATATCTTGCATAGAATACGCAGTCGCTACCAATGATTGGATAGATATGGGCCTCCTCAAATTTTCCCATGAATATTGTAGCATATGATGGAGCTGCAATGGTGCCCAAGGCACAACCTCTTATTTGAAGGTAGTGTGCTCCATTGAAGTTGAAAGTATTCAATGTAAGGACATGCTCCATGAGTTTTATGATGACTTCTGGGGCGGGGGCTTGTTTTCTTCTTTTAGTAAGTGCTTACTGAAGGGCGGTTAGCCCTTCGATGTGTTTAATGTCTGAATAGACTGACCTAACGCCCATAGTCACTAGAATAGCATTCTCTGGAACTGTCTGTGTGTGATTAATTTTGTTCAGTAGATCTGTTGTGTCTCTGATGCAGGATTTTACTTCCTTAGCTAGCGGTTGTATGTAATGGTCTATGTATTTGGAAATTTTTGTCGGGTGGCAGTTGAACGATGAAATAACCGGCCTTCCTGAGTTGTTGCTTTTGTGTATTTTAGGAAGTAGATAGAAACGAGCAGGTGTGATGTTTGTGGGTGTAAGTGCTGTGTATGTTTCCTTGTCGATTAGATTGTTGCGAAGCATTTTGTTTAGTGAGCTAGTTAATTCTTTTTGGTATTCGGGAAGGTGATCTGTAAATATGCTTTTATAGGTTTCTTTGTCGGCTAGCTGTTTTTTGCCTCTTTAATGTATTTTTCGATTCCCCAGATCACTGTCGCACCTTCTTTGTCAGCCTGTGTTATGATTAGGTCACCTCTATGTGTCAGCGTATCGAGGGCTATACGTTCTCCTTCAGTAATATTGTCACGTGGCAGCTTACGTGCTATTGTTTTCTTTATGTCATTTGCTACGGCTAGTTCAAATGTCTGTATAGTAATGTCTGTGTTTTGTGGGGTGTAGGTAGTGTCCTTCCCTTTTAATGTATCATGTATGGAAGGTGTATGATCATTTTCCCCGTAGTGGGCTTTTGACTGTATTCTTCTGAAAAAGGATTTCAGGTCCTTTGCCAAGGTGTCTTTATCAAACCTTGGGGGACTAGGGCAAAAGCTTAGTCCTTTATTTAATACCCTGAATGTATTGAGTGAAAATTTATTGTTACTCAAATTTATAACTCGCCCGTATGGGTCAAGTTTGAATTTGAAAGCATGACGAATTTCTTTTGTAAAAGCTCGAAAGCTTGCATCATATCTCCTATTAGGGATGCTATACCTCCATCCAGGTGTCCTGGTTGGGGGCTTATTCTGTTTTTTTTTAAAGGTTGAGTGTGTTTGTTGTTGATTGTCTACTAGGGGCTAATCTAGGTGGTCTGGGATGTCTAATGGGGTTATGCGTTCTGTAGAAAGGCTGCTGTATTTTGGTTTGTGTATGTTTGTACGGCCCCCTAAGGATGTTTGCATAAGTTAGTGGGTTGTTTTGAGTGTGTGTTTGTTTTAAGGTTCTAGCTATCGTTGATGGTGGCGGTGTTGTTATTGTTGTTTGTGGTGATGGTGGTTGTCTGTTGGTCTATTTATTTGGTCTGTTTTGTGTTTGCATTGGTTGTGTGGTGGTCAGTGTAGTTGCGGTGTTTTGTTGTATTCTTTAGGGGTATGGTCGTTCACTTTTTTCAAAATTTGGCTTCATTTCTCTTTTGTTTCTCTGTCTGGAGGAAATATTCCATTTTAATGTTTTTTGTTTTTCAGTTTTTGTTTTTTGTAGTTATATATATATATATATATATATATATATATATATATATATATATATATATATATATATATGCAATACACATACATAAATAAAAATTAAAAAGTAAATGTCCACACACCCATACCTACATAAATTTAACATAAAAATAGATGGGACACATTAAACTAATCTGTAGTAAAAAAAAAAAAAAACTCATAAGGAAGAAATGGTAAAAATACTAGTATTAATAAGAAAAATAATAAAAAAAGTAATAAATAAAGGAACCATGGTTATGATAAGAAAAAAGTATCATTCAAATTGAACAATTTTTATTGACAGATTTATAAAAAAAAAAATCCGATGTGTTAAATATTCTTGCTACCCACTGAATATATATATATATATATATATATATATATATATATATATATATATATATATATATATATATATCGAGAGAGAGAGAGAGTTGTTAGTAAAAATCAATGTCTATTGCAGTTGTAATATTTTTCCTTTAAAATATTGATCGGCATACTGGTTGATGTTTCATACTCTTTCTTTTTGATATTGAATCTACCATTCATTGATTTTTGCAGTTTCTATGCTATCTACGCTATGTACATATTCCATTACAGAGAGAAGTTCCTTCACGAGTAGCCGCTTAGCTTATTTCACACACTGCTTAACTGGTTGATATAATCTAGTGTAGCGTTGCTAAGCGTCTCCAGTTAATAAGAAATCAAGTAAAAGTTTCGAAACTAAAATATATCATATAAGAAGTAAATAGTTTGAAGAACGTCAAGTTTCACCATGAATAACGAAATAATTGAACAGAAAACCCATTGGAAACTGAAAAAAGCGGACAGATAAAATCAGAGATGAAGAGATATTTTAGCATTGGCGCTAAAATCATCTATTTTGGAGTATATTCGAAATGAATTTTGTCTTACTTAACTCTCATGAATGTGTGTTGTTAATATATATATATATATATATATATATATATATATATATATATATATATAATTATTTATTTTAAAATATGATTCCAACACGCTACATAAGAGTTCTCGTGTTGGAATCATATTTTTAAATAAATAATTATATTTAGGCTCTACTTTTGTATCGAGCACTATTTTTTAAAAATAATAACAAAAATACTAAAGAACTTTGGATTTTACCTAACCAGTTCTTTCTTGACAATACAATAAGTAAAATAAATTAACCCAAGCAAATTACCAAATCACAACCGTTAGAACAGACGAAATAGAATAAGTAAATAAAAAATCAAAAAATCATTGAACCCAAATAAATAAAGTAAATAATAAACAAATTAACAAACCAATATGGCCAAAATATTTGTTATGCTAAAAAAAATCAAACCAAAAATCAAAAATCGGACGAAAAACAGCTATAACTGCTATATAACGAAAAAAAAAATACTAAGTTACTTAAAAATCGAAAATTGAAAAGAGTAAATAAAAATATACAGTATAATAAATAAATAATAAAAACAAGTAAAATAAATTAATCTAAATTAAGCCAAATAAATAAATAAACAAACTAACAAATCGCTCCCGTTAACCGTTAGAAATAATCAATCCAAATAAATAAATGAAGTAATAAACAAATTAAAAACTGCTCCCGCTGAAATAATAGTTAGAATAAACTGTAGCAATCAACCCCCAAATTGAATAAATAGCTTTAATTATCTTCCCAAATCAAAACAAAACTATTAAATAAGCGATATAAACAAATTGTTACTACGTTAATAAAACACCGATTAAAATAAAAATAAATAAATATATATATAAGGTAAGAAATAAATATAAAGAATCAATAAATAAATATAAATAAATAAATAAAACAAAATAAATTACACAAATAAATAAATAAATAATCAAATAAACCACTTCCAGCAAAATAACCGCCAAAATAGACTACCCACAATCCATCACTGACCCGTATATATAAATAGCCGAAAAAAAATAACACTCGTGGCCTGACGATGGCGTCTAGCATGAAACAGCCTATCGCCTCTAAGTGTTGACTTCAATGTTCACTTTTATATTTACACACGCTATATCTGATATTGAGCACTTGATCCCATAAATATAGTACACCTTAAGATTATATTTCTTCATATATATATATATATATATATATATATATATATATATATATATATATGTATATATATATATATATATATAGGGGGGGCATGTTTTTATATTTCTTCACACACACACACATATATATATATATATATATATATAGAGAGAGAGAGAGAGAGAGAGAGAAGATGGCAAATTACGTTTAAACTTTTGATGATTGTAGTTATTAGGGTTGCAAGGAAACCGGAGTGATACCCACAGGCAGGAATTGCAGGAAACTGCTGGATTAGAAGAGGCGGTTACATTTAATTAATTCAAGAGTACAAGTGTGGACATAGATGCCAATCTAGTAGTACACTTAAACTCACCAGGGGAAAAAAAACTCGTCAGAGCAGTTACTATGAAAATATTTGTAGAAAAGACAGATGGAAACCATATCCCGTTGGTGAGGAAGTGACTGAAGTTGAGATACCAAGTAAAGATCGATTACATTGCAGATCCTTATTTAGATTTTGTCGAGAACCTTCAGATTAGTAGCAGGTGCACAAGACCAGATAGACCAACCGTATTCACTGCACGGACGAATGGTAGACTTGTAAATGTATAAGATGGACTCTGATGATAAAAACCTTCTTGCACGTCACAGAGATACAACTTTCCTAGCAGTAGATGCAGCTATTGATTCTATATAGCCGTCCTACTTCAAATCAGTTGAAAACGTGAGGCCAAGAAGGGATAGAGGTTTTCTGTCTATGATTTCAACATTAAACATGCTGATGGCAGGCAGAAAATATTCTCTATTGTGGTTAAAAGAGAGTAGTTTCGTTTTGAAGACATTAAATTTTATCAGCAATTATCTCCAGATTAAACAGATTGGAGGCACTATTCAAGATCAACAGTCATGTTAACTTTGTCAGTTCTGACAGATGTGCTATTGATACATGAGTAAATAGTAATGTCATCAGTATAAATGCCTACATCAAAACACCGTAGCACCCAGGACATAGCCTGGCGAACACACGCGTTCGTGTGAAAGGATCTGGTAGCGAGTGCGTTCAAAACGACCTTCATTTCACAAGTTGATAGGAAAAATTGGATTAAATCAAACAATCGTCAAATAATGCCGTAGTTGTGGAGTTTACATGGAAGACTAGCGTGCCACACCCTGTCAAATGCCTTCGAGATATCTAGAGCTACAACTCGAGCTTCGCCGATATTATCAAGAGCGTGATATACATATTCAGTGATGTCCGTTAGCACATCAGCGGTAGACCTGGCAAAACGGAAGCCATATTGTCAGAGAGTAGTTCCTGAGAGCTAAGATGCTTAACTATTGATTAAATCCTTTGTCGAAAAGCGGTAGGTGACTAATAGGACGATGGGTCAGAATCTTCTCCAGAATTCTTATATACAGAAATTACAGAGGAGGAAGTACAATAAGCTGGAAAACTGAATGCTGCGAGGAAATAGTTGTACAGTTTGGAGAGAACTGGAGCTAGCTCATTAGCACATTTCATTAAGACGATGTCTGGAATCTCGTCACCTCCACTTGCGTTATGGGAGATTAATTTAGAAATGATATCTGAGACCAACGACGAGGTTATGCGGATATCACTAGAGTAAAACCTCTGTCCTATTGGGGAAATCAACAAATGAGTCGAGTCTTGAGTTGGAAGAGAATTTCGAGAAAATCATCCAGCTTTATCAGCTGTAGATATCTGGACTTCGAATTGATTGATGGAGGAGGCATTGAGGATTTGCTGTTGTTCAGTACACTCTTAAAGAGCCGCTAATAATCTCTAGATGCTATATGTATGTTAATTTATTCTATCAGCAAACAGCAACTTCACTTCTTTGACGACAGGCATGCACTCATTACAAGCAGAGGCAAAGTGACGTCTGTTGCAATCAGACGTGTCAGTCTTGTACAGCCGACAAATGTGATTCATATGTGCTATAGCAGCCGAGCATGCAGGTAAGAATCAAGGAGATGAACGCGATTTAACTTGATATTTCCTTGCTGGAATGGAAGCATCAATGCTGGCATTCACCAAGGAGGAGACATTTCAAGAAACGTCACCAAGGAAATAACGGAACGAGTCGCTATCCGCACGTTGATAACAGAAAGATATTCTATTGCTAGGAGCTTCTTGTTTGATGGGGGAGCGGAAAGAAATGTTTACAGATACTAACGCATGATCGTAGTTGCCAAGGGGGCAGAGCTGCATGGTACCACATGAGTCAGGGATAGAGGTAAAAAAGAGATCTAGAAGAGAAATGTATCCATAAGGGTTGCTCGGTAAACGGGGAGGAAGTCCACCACTTACGTTATAGATTGTGTGATTGAGAAGTTCAGGGTATGGATGACAGCGAGGTCAGTGACGTTGTGTTTAAGCCACCTGGCATAGTAGGTTTGGATCTCCGAAGGCAAATATATTTGCAAACGGGTGTAGAAAGGTAACCTTCTCTATAATATCAAAAATACTATCTAGCAGGCAACAGTCAAGAGATGAAGGGGAACGGTAGAGATAGCTGACTGAGTTTAGTGGAGAGAGACGGAGACACATGTAAGAATATCGGAAGATTCGAGTGAGAGCTCCCTAGCCAGTGGGAGATGTTAACAGACATAAACTCTCCGGCCATGCATGTGGACAATAGATTCCTTGCTAAAGAGGGGGATATAGCCAGGAATCGAGAAATCAGAGGTGTTTAAGAGTTAAGATTAGTTTGGCAGAGAGCTAGGATGTCCAGATACTTTTCGAAGAGGAAAAATTCCACACTACAGATATTGGTACGAGTACCACGAATAATGGAGAAAGAAAGGTTGAAGAGTTTAGGTGTTGTTTTTTTTTTTGTATTTTGAGTTGGTTTATTTTTATATATTTGGCTGCTTGTAGTCATGTTATGTTATTTTGGTAAATAAATGCCTAGTAATAGACGGTCGTCTAATATAACATGTGCGGGATGGAAACTTGCGCAAACTGCAACATAGTGTGGCTTCGGGGTTGCGCACCAGAAGTGTTTCCAGGGACACTCTTCCATGCGCGACATGGCACTGCAAGAAACCCGATATTATGCGAATGCTGATCAGAGCCGCTCTTCAAGACGCTACTCAAGATTTCGGTTTCCTAATTACAAATCGGGAGCAGCAACCAGAAAACTACCAATCTGGAACAATCGGAATGAAAAAACGTTGCCAACATCCACACATATCACAAAAAAAATTATCATCACACCACTATTATGGCCTGATAAAAGGAAAAAAACCCAGGAATCTCTTCCTAAACACGAATCAAGGGATGAGCCTCTACTCCTATTCAAGACAAGAGGGGGGAATATGAACCGGGTGATATGAAAACCTATCTACTCTTATTAAAAAAGGGGGTACATAGTTAAAGTCTAGGTGCCCATTAGAAATTCAACAAAAAATTACATATGGCATAGATCTATCTCTAAAAGGACTTATGCTAAACTTCCAGTTATGTTATATCAATGGTGGGCACCCAAATATCTTATTTGTAAAGTCGGATAGCGACTCACAGAAAAATTAGACAATGACATGCTTAACTGACATCCTCGTATACTAAGAGGAAAATGTGGAAACAGGTACTAGGGGGTAGGGTTTGTCCCTAGAATCATGAGTGATTGGCCAGTTGCAGCAGGTTAAAAAAGAAAAGAAAAAATACGATGTCTTTTAAATATTAATTGTAATCAAGGTGGTCAACGATTCAAATGTGACACACTCAAATACCACGGAGATTATCAACTGGATAAAAATGATTCAAAAGGAAAGGTCAGATAAGGAAGAGTTTGACGATTTGTTACCTATAGTCATTAATGTGTCAAGTTTGCTAATGAAATCTTTGATCATTGGTAACTGTCAATGTAGAACTAATTGACCAATTTTATATTGTACAGTCCTATCAAATTTTAATGGTAGCCTCTGTTACATGCATGAAAGAACTTAAGATGCCATGACATACTTGTGGTTGACCTGCCTTATTCATTAGTGCAACCATTCATTTTCCATATAATTCTAGCTTTAACAAAAATAAGAATGAAATGCTTCCATGGTAAGCAAACATTCATAGCATGGTCTTACGACCACAGTTCTTTCGAATAAACCTATTGAAATGATAGGTCTGTTAAAAAAAATCTAAGATTTGTGGAACTGTTCACATCTACACTATTAAATGACAAAAAAGAGACTTGTCACACGCACATAATTTAATTTAGTTAACCAACAAATTCCAAGAAAATCAATTGATTCAAGAATTAGCGAACTCGGGGGTAAAATATTCGCAAAAGTTTCTTGGGCCACAAGTCCTTTTGAGCTTCGAATCATTATACATAAAATCTATTAAATTCGTAAATTATTACCTTAAACAATTTTTAAATATTCTCAAACATGAAAAGATTAGTATTCAATAAATCGCAGAAGAAAACTTCCTAATGAAGGTTTAAACTCCCAAAATTTATCAAAATGAGATTGATAAGTGTATCTTGCCTTACTGCCCTCTCTTAACTAAAATCTCCAGTGATTATCTAAATGTAGAATTTTGTAATTCTGTTAAGTCTCTTTCTCTCTCTCTCTATATATATATATATAGGACACAATGCTGCGAGGTTTGCTCGACAACTGCAAAATGTATGTAATAAAGTCATGAATTAGCAACAAGGTCAGTACTTAAGAAACAATGTAGTTTTTACCGAATTTATTAGGTTTCCCATTATTCAGAGACGCATTTCAATGCAACAAGTATCCACTGCTTTAGAGCCTGGAAGTAAACAGCTCCTAATAAACTTCCATTAGACTTGTCAACCAACGATGATGATGCCCTCAAAATTATTAGGAATTCGGCTATGGGAGAAATTTTGAAAAGAAGAGCGATTATAATCTGAGATGAATATACGATGGTACTTTATTTATATGCCATCGTATTAAATGTTCTGGATAACACTCCACTTACGAAACAATACTTAGGAAACTATATCACGTTAATGTATGCTGTAACTCCAGCATTATCTGGAGTTTTTCAAGAAACTTTACGGGTTATAGGCACACTATAGAAGGCTAAGAAAATACGAGCATAACTAAAATCCTTGTTGTTTAGCATCATATCGTGTATTTAATACGCAAAACTAACATGTAAGCAAGTCTATATAATTATATTAATTCAGTTAGGTTTTCCAGTAATTTTGTTGAAGAAAAGGTACCTACTGCAAAATTATCACATCGACAATAAGTGCAATAATATCCAATGTTAAAGTACAGTAAGTATTTTCTATCATTATATACAATTAAATAAATTCTTCTTGGGTAAATGAAAGAGCAGTATTGGCATCTATCAGTGAATACTTTAAACAAGCTATTATATAAATACCAAATAACCTATCTGTTTATAAATCACTTGATACAATCATAAATGGAAATAACGTTTCAAATTAGCCGAAGGAATTTTGAAATTCCTTGCAGTCACCAAGACTGTCTTCTCATAAACTAGATCTTAAATTAGAAGATTCTATCATTCTATCATTCTTTTAAGAAATGACGATCAACGTTAGATCGCTAATGGATCGAAATTTGTTATAACGGTTTGCACCTTCATATTATAGCAGCTGAAATTTAAATTAGCTCTACAAAAAGTGAAAAGATTCTCTATATTTTCTACTTACGAGATACATGAATTAACATCGATATATATATATATATATATATATATATATATATATATATATATATATATCGATGTTAATCGTAGGTTTAACTGGCTCTTTAGGTTCATAGTTAGATTTGCTCTACTTAGTGTATTGAGCACTTTGCTTAGTTATCTTTACTCGTGTCGGAGTTTTTTTTCTTTGGACTCTGAGCTTGGATTCTAGTCGATTGTTTTCGTCTGAATTACATGTTCTTAGTTCTTTCTTTTTTATCCCTTACTTTTCCTTGGGTATTGGTTTGTTCATTTACAAGCCAAAACACCTAAGGTTTTTTCCGGACGAGTATACTTATATTTATAAGATTATATATATATATATATATATATATATATATATATATATATATATATTGGTCTGTGCTTGTGAGTGTGTGAGAGAGAGAGAGAGAGAGAGAGTGATTCAAATTATTTACACTTTGAATTCTGCGAATTATTTTCATCAGACTTAAGTTTAGCCTATCACACTCATGTTGGTTACTGTTTGTTTGACTTTAAAACTGTTGGTTTTCTAAGTAATCAATTCCATTAACAACGAACTGATTATTTTGAAATTCTAGGAAGATCATTGTCATCATTATTCAATATTTACAAGTTTATATTATATCGCATAATTTTAATTTTGCACCGACATTTATATTCATTTATTTTAAGTTACGAACGTAGGATTTCATACAAATTGATTAAAAGAATATATTGAGAAAACAAAATAATATTCAATGGAAAAATATTTTAAACTCTGTCATTTTGCTATTTCTGAAATAAATCTTTTGATAACGAAGTCATGCTGATCATAATTCTGTCGTTTAGTACCAATGATTCCTAAAACAAGTGATGATATTACATGCTACTTGCATTCACAGTTTTTCAAACATGTAAGACTCTTTTTTACGCTCAGTACATTTGTGAATTTTAGTCTCATATCCTGCACACAAAAATCAATCAATTAATCAATTACGTCACTACTGATTCCAAATCCCCAATAAAATGTGCACAAAAGCGTGTTTTTCATAGGACGTGTTAAAAACTTTTCTGTATACTGGCACCAATTACTAAAAAATTAGTAATACTGCATTTATAGTTGAAAAACAGTTTCGTCCCGACAAGAATTAAATTCATTGGCTCCATTGTTTCCCGGATTGATCACTGGTGAATGAACCATTGTAAATTTAACACAAAGAATTGTCGGCGCAAAATGGTTCATTGCCACGAAAGAAAAGAAAACACAAATTGCCAGCCACATATTTATGTTAAATTTAAACGAATACTTTGATAGTTAATGGAGAAATAATAAAATCTAATTGATAACCTGGACATGAATACACTCAAAAATTCTTAAAATGAAAATAAAAATTCCCTGTGAAGTATTTATTAGGTTGGTGCAAAAAATACGTCAAAAAACGTCATTATTTTTGCACCAACCTAATAATATTTCTGTTAATCTATTTTGCACCAATTATTTAAATCATTTCCTGATAACGAATAAATGCAAACAATTACAGTATTTCTGATTCACAGCATTTGAAAGGATCCAATAAATCTATATATTAAGCCTCTTGTCAAAGCAAAATTATAATGCAAGTTTTATCATTGTAATTTGTTTCTTCTTTCAATCAAATTATTCATTGCAGAAAAAGTCTATCATACTTTAGATATGAATGGTGGAGCTTACGCTGTTGCTTTGAACATCTCAAAAGCGTTCGACAGGGTTTGGCATAGAGGTCTTCAACACAAGTTGAAAAGTCATAGTGCCTCCGGATGAATTTTTTAACTGTTTCAATATTTCATATCAAATGGTGAAATGGATAAAATCAATAATGTAGTTGTCCATCAGAACCCCTTCCTTGGTCCCATTTTGTTTTAATTTTCATCAACGACCTCCCTGATGACATCGGCCCTCAACTTGGTATTTATGCCGATAAACCATTTACTCTAATCCCGATATTAATTCTGGTCAGGTCTATAAAAAAAATTCCCCAGAGACACCATATCTTTACGATAAGGTCAAATTGGCGGCTGAACTCTAAACGATTTACCGTCTGTTGTTAGCTGGGGAAAAGAATGGTTTGTTAATTTTAACGCCTCTAAATGTAAACTGCTCTGTTAATCATCTGAGATTCCCCTTTCTGCCTTCCATCAATGACTTACTCTCCTGGAACTTATCATCAGCTATTGATGCTTAGATCCAGGAGAGAAAGTCATTGCTATTTCTTCTGCTAACATTTTCTATTGACATGAAGTAAAAAGACTATATTGAATCCATTGCTAGTTTAACTGCGAAGAAAGTTCACTGTGTCTTGCAAGACAATTTTTTCTCCAAAATCTATCTTACATCTCCTTAAGTCTATCATTGGCCTCTTCTTAGAATATTGGTGTCACACATGGTTCCGGTGCTACAGTCATTTATTTAGAGATTCTTCATAAAATCCAATGAAGAATATGTAATATTATTGGTCATGAGCTATCGTCTCAGTTTCCGTAACTTTTCCACCGCTGTAAAGTTGCTTCCCTGCGCCTTTTCCATAAATACTTTCACGGTATTTGTTCGGATGAGCTCTTCGCTATAATTTTTAATTGTTGTTTTTTTTTATTCCCATCCCCACCCACAGACTATGAATTGTACATGTGGGGACTAGTTAGGATTTTCATAGAGACAATGAGGTATTATGGTGGATGTACTAAGAAAGGTAAGTAAAAATGTGTTGTTTTAATGTTAAGAATATTGTTTGTATGTTTTAGGTCAGTTTTTGTTGCTAGCTAAGTTAAATATAAGACAAAAGAAGACCGAAGGGATGTCTGTCTTCAGAGTTCAACAGTAATCAACCATCAAGACTGCATCACAGCGTCCCTGATACTGCTCTCCACCTATTCATCAGTGATTGATCCCAGATTCTCAGGAAACTGATCCATGTGAAAATAAGTAATGCATTTTGATGCTTATGTTGCATCTAAAGCTTCTGAAAGCATTCAGCATATTGGCGACAAGTTCTGCATAGTTTCTGGCCTTGTTGTTGCCAAGAAACCTCTTCACGGCCAGAAAAAAAGTCTTCTCTGCTTCAGTTCCACTTCGATCATTGATTTTTCAAACTCAGGATTTCTAATGAGCTGACAGATTTGAGGACCATCAAAGATGCCAGTTTTCAAATACTCTATGGTTAATCCTCGACAGGCATGGCGGAAGTAAGTGAATTAGCTTACATACTTGTCTAGAGCTTTGGTGAACTGTTTAACCAAGCCGAACTTCATGTGCAGCAGTGGGAAGAGTATCTTGTCTCTGTCTACCAGGGGATTGTTGATGACGTTCCTTGCTCTGTGTTATGGTCCAATATCCTCGAACCACAGTTATGGTCCAAGGTTAGAACCAAGGAAGAACAACACGAACACAAGAGTAGAATAACAAAGATATATTACAACAGAAATATAGTACAAGACGTTGAAGGTGTTAGTAATGACTGTCCGTCTTGTTTAGAGTCAACTAATATTGTCTCGACTCGTTACACCATTCATTCGGTATCTAGCCATCCCCACTAGGGTTGCATGTGGCACAAGGCCGAGTTTAACGTATTAAGAAATATACCCTTTGAACCCGACTAGACGGGTTCAGGGCCTGTCTACTTCCCCGGACGAAACGCTGCCCTTCGGCAAAGCTTCGTCCGGGTTCCTCTCTGCCAAAGCAGAGAGTTCAACAGTCATGACCTGGTGCTCGTTACACCATTCATTCATTATACCTCTTGAGAGGCGCAGTATTTATAGTGTCAAGAACAGTCCATTATCGTTATAGGTAAGTTCCCATAACACCCCCTTTCCAAAGCTTTTACGTATCAGGGGTCTTTAGTATTTTTTCCTCTTTGGATTTATCAAAGGGTCTGCGACTTTTCTTTTCCTAGTCGATTTTCGTGGTTCAGACATTGTTTGCATCCTTTGCATATTAAATGTGTCGAATATTGTATCCATCACTTCTTCCTGAGGTGTACCGTTAGAATCAGCTAACAGCCTCTTTCTTGTTTGATTTATATGTCTTATGTGAGAATTTCCCGATTCTTTTTTTAATTGCTCCCAGTAGTGCGTATTGTTTCTATACATCTTTAAAAAAAACTTTCTCTCCTGGGTGAAATTTTCTTTTTGGTACGCACGACATTGGTATATGCTTTGTTTGTTTTGGTAGCAATTTGTCAAATACTGATCTGATTTTTCGAGCGAACATCACTTCTGTTGGCACGTCGTATGTTTTCCTTAACGCTCTTTTGAGTGTGTCTACAAATCTCTCCGCTTGCCCGTTTGATCTTGGGTGATATGGCGGGGATTTGATATGTTTAACTTGAAAAATTTCACAAAATTCTTGAAAGTCTGCAGATGTGAATTGTGTCCCATTATCAGTGACTAGACAATCAACCACTCCGAAGCGAACAAACAGTCCGTGGAGGGAATTTATGGTAGTTTTAGAAGTAGGTTTTCTGCAACGAAACACTTCTGGCCATTTGCTATGTCTACTATGATCAAATAGTAAAACCATCTATTGGACCTGACCACGGTTGATATGTCCCCGGCCATGGCTTATGGATGATCGGCGGGGCTTTCGCTGCTAAGGAACAACCCTTGCATTTTTCCACCATCTGTGTAATGTCTTGATCCATGTTTTGCCAGTATACGTAACTTCGCATTAGCGATTTTATTCTATTCTTTCCTGGATGGCCCATGTGGAAGTCTTTTAGGATTCGCCTTTGTAGTGTTTTTGGAATTACTACCCTTTTGTTATATAGGAGAACATTGTCACATGACGAAAAACTGTCTAATACATTTTTATTTTTTTCTGCAATTTTTGTTTTTGTTTCTTTTATGAATTTATCATTTTCAGCTTCATTTCTTATCTCTTGTAGTGTGACGGGGAGGGTTTCGAACTGTACTACATAGTGATGTTCTGATATCTTCTTCATGTCGTAGGGCTGCAATTACGAAATCTTCCAATGGCTCCGTTTTCTTAGGTATTAGTCTCGAGAGACCATCTGCATGTCCAATTTTGTTCGTGGGAAGATACTCCAATTTGAAATTGAAGTTCAGTAAATTTGTACCCCATCTTAGCAACCTATTTGCAGTGTAAACAGGTAGACCTTTCTTCGATCCGAATATTGTTAATAACGGCTTGTGGTCCGTCTGTAAAATAAAAAAATCTACCGTAAATATATCGATGAAATCTTGTAACTGCAAAAATAATTCCCAGCGCTTCTTTTTCGATTTGTGAGTAATTTTTTTCTGTTGGTAGTAAAGTTCTTGAAGCATGCGCGATGGGTTTTAGTGTCCCATCTGGCATTTTATGCAGTATACATTCCCCGACTCTATAGGCACTCCCGTCACTTGCGACTATTATTTCTAATTTTGGGTCATAGTGCGCTAAAAATAAATCCGCGGTTAGCGTCTTAATTAGTTTGTCAAACTTTTTCTGGCATTCATCTGTCCACTCCCAAACTTTTTCTATCTTCAACAGTTCGTTTAGGGGTGCGCGTAATTTATGCATGTTTGGAATGAATTCTTGGTAATAATTCACTAAGCCTAAGAAGCTTTCTAATTCAGCTACGTTTTTTGGAGCTGCCATTTTTTTTTATTGTCGTAGACCTTTCTGGGTCTGGTCGTCTTCCTTCTTCATCGATGATATGTCTCAGATATTTTATTTCCTTCATAAAGAAATCGCACTTGTTTTCTTTTACCTTGAAACCATAGTTTTGTATTCTCCTAAAAACCTCTTGAACGTGTTCCCAGTGTTGCCCAATGTTTTTGCTATTTACCAGTATGTCATCCAGGTATGCAATCGTGAAATCAAGTTCGCCTAGCATAGTATCCATTATCTGTTGAAATATTGCCGGCGCGACATTAATCCCGAATGGTAAACCTTGGAACTTGTATAATCCTTTGTGTGTGTTTATGCACAATAATCTCGAGCTTTCCTTATCTACTGGTATTTGTAGGTACGAAGCGTACCTACAAATACCAGTATATAAGGAAAGCTCGAGCTATTTTTGAGAAAAAATTTCCTCCGTTTAGTTTTGTAAAAACTTCTTCTGGACTGGGTAGAGGATAGTGGTAATACCTAATCGCTGCGTTTAATCCTGTTGAGAAATCAGCGCATACTCGTATCTTCCCCGATTTCTTTTTGACGTAAACCATAGGTGTGACCCATTTACTGTATTCGACTTTTGTCAATATACCGATTTTTTCGAGTCTGTCCAATTCTTGATTTATTTTTTCTATTAAAGCAAAAGGTACGTTTCTTTTCTTCTTGTACATTTTCTTTTATTTCTATATTTGCTGCCATTTTTTACACCCCCCGAGACCGGCTGAAAATACTTCGGGAAAACTCTTTTAGTTTCTCCTTTAATTTATCTGCCTCGGTCGATAAACTTTTCACTTTTTGGTAGTAAGTACTTATTGGTAAATCTCAGATGTCGAATTTCTGCATCCAGTCCGTTCCAAATAAATTTTCTGTATTTCTTAGCACATACATTTTTAATTTTTTGGTCATTCCATTGAATGTCACATTTGTGATAACTTCTTCAAATTTTATTTTTCTCCCAGTTACCGACCTAGCAATTTTATCGGTTCTCAACATGGTCGGCTTGTTCAATTTTCTCCATGTTTGTACGTTAATAATAGTTAAATCCGATCCGGAATCAAATTGTAGTCTGACTTTTCTGTTTAACAATTCTACTTGCAAGATTTTTCTTCACTTACTTTGTCTCGTCCGCTTGGTCAGTCCTCTTGACTCTTACTCTGATTTTGCTTTCTTTCCTAGTCCAACAATGAGAACTTTTATGACCCACATTTTGCACGACAGACAAAGCGGTATGGGCAGTCTTTATACCAATGCAAAGTCCCACATCGATAGCATGAACTGGGTGGTAGTTTTTTCTGATATTGATTTTCTGAAGTAGAAAAATTTGTTTGATCTGTTTTTGAGGAGGGAAAATTGGTTTGCTTTGTTTTTGAGGATGTGCAAAAACGTGTTTGTCGTTGTACTTTACGTATGTGCGAGATACCATATTCTTCTATATCTTTCGAGTCTTTCTTCACGCTTATACATCTGACATTCTTCAGCCAATTTTTGTAGCGTCAAATCTTGTTCAGTCTCCAGTTTTGTAAGAATTCTGCGTCTGATATCCGCTTCTTTCGTCGAAACCAGGCCTTGAACGAATATTAAACATTTAAAATTGTCCGGGCTGAGTTCAGATAACTTAAAGTCATCATAGTGTTTATTTACAATGGAAGCAAATGTTATATAGTCTTCGCTGTCCTTTTTTGTTAGATTGACATTTCCATCTTTTGTGGAATAGTGAGGTATTGGGGCTAAATAGTTCTGTTAACTGTTTTATGGCTTCCTTGAAAGTTAACTCATTTGTTTTCCTTGGTAGGATGTAGTCTACGAATTATAATGTGTTCGCTAGACCCTAATTTTCTTAGAAGTATACGTACTATTCTCGCGTCTGACAAATTCCCGCAATCAAACTCATATAAATCTTCGTACCTTCTGAAGTAAGCTGCGAAGGTTTTGTCTTCGTCTGGTTTATACGTGAAATCTTCGATAAAGTTCCATATAGTATTTTGCGAGAGAACTGTTACATTTTCGGAATTTTGCCCTTTATTTGTTATTACTCGTAGCAATAATTCTTGTAGTTCCAGATGCTTCTGTTCGTTTTCCTGTTGCTTCTCAAATTGTATTTTCATAACTTCCAATATGGTTGCCTTAAAATCTTCCATATTTACCGTAATTATGTGTAAGTATTTTTCTTTTAGTTTAGACTTCAGGGCTTTGTTGTCTGTTATTCTGAAACCTTAGTACGGGAAAAAATTTCCTGTGTAGAAATTGTGACTTTGTTACTATTGTAAGTTGGTGTACAAAAAGAAAATTTTCTTTCTTTTTTTCTTATGTTCGCGTAAAACTTTTTTGTTAATTTTTCTCACTACCTACGTCGCCTCTGTTATGGATGACCGATAACAAAAGTTTTTTGTAGATTCTCCGCGTAGAGCTTGTTTCTTGAGTATACTTTTTTTTAGGTTCTCCGCGATGAGTTTTTTCTTCAGTTTTTTGTCGCCACTATTATGGCCGAGGGATAGCAAAAAAGTTTGTCCTCCGCGTAGAATTCGTTTCTTCAGTTCCTTGTCGCCACTGTTATGGTCCAATATTCTCGAACCACAGTTATGGTCCAAGGTTAGAACCAAGGAAGAACAACACGAACACAAGAGTAGAATAACAAAGATATATTACAACAGAAATATAGTACAAGAAGTTGAAGGTGTTAGTAATGACTGTCCGTCTTGTTTAGAGTCAACTAATATTGTCTCGACTCGTTACACCATTCATTCATTATACCTCTTGAGAGGCGCAGTATTTATATTGTCAAGAAGAGTCCATTATCGTTATAGGTAAGTTCCCATAACACTCTGCAAGGCACCAATTCCTACCGCAGAGGCAAGTCCTTCTTTGTGTAATGCTGAGCAGTGTCCCTACTATCCCCCATGCACAGAAAGGATGTGTACTTGACGAAGCCAGACTGTCGTCCCAACAAAAGATACACCAACTTCAGGTCAACACAAATAAGCCACCCATGGTGATCATAAGAAAATTATCGCCAGCACATACTTCACCGCTTCATACTTCTCCTTCAGTCTAGTCAAGTGAGCAACAGGTACAGAGGCAACTTGGTTGCTGTTGTCAAACGCAACATATTTCAGAGATCATTTGTTGCTGTGAATGAACAGTTGCCAAACTTTGAGTTCATACTTGGTGCTCCAAGCTTGTGCAGAGACTGAGAAATATCTGTAGGGTACACCCAGTACTTCTCATCAAAGAAAAGACTGAGGAATACTTGATTCTGTTGCGGTAAAAGGTGATGCGGGCATTATGAGGGAGGAGGTTTTTTTCTTCAACCTGGATGACAATAGATAGCAGAGGACTTTGAGAAACTGGGATCGCGAAGTAGATTATTCAGCACATTTTGGGGAAAAGGATGTGGAGCATCATTTTTAAGAACCACTTCTTCATCTTCTAGAAAACTGGAGGAATCCTCGTCACTGAAGTTCTCTAAAGCCAGATACTGCAATTTCATTACAGTGAGCTAGATGACGACGTTCTGATTCAAGATCAGGTTACATGACGCTGCTTCGGTTCTTTCTGTCGATCCCAGTCACATCAATAGCGCAGAAATATCAGTCAGTGATATGGTTTGTTGGCTCTGTCCAAACCATGAGAATTCCGAACTTTAGATAATTCTTCTTGCCTTTGGTCCACTGACGCAGATAGTCTGTGCTTGACTTGCATACCATATGTGGCGCCTAAGCTTTTATCCTGGTCACGAAGTGTAATACCAAAATAAGAATAGCAAGCACGTTTTATGAAACTTGTAACTTGATCCCTGTTACGTACAATGGTGTATTCACCGCAGATGTAGCAGGATACGTCAGGCTTATTTTTTGCAAGAGCTTTTAGTCGAAGCCATTTCATTCACCTTTAATATAAAAAAAATTAGTCATAAGTTGCCACATGAAAAATCTTTAGAATTCATTTATTGCAAGAAATATAAAAGAATTTTTCATCATGTGAAATACCCGTACATGTAAACAAAAATGTCAAAAAATATGTAGCTTAGTTCAGAAAGTTGTCCTAATTGAGCAAAACCAATGTAATTTTTGGAGTCATCACATTTATCCTAAATCAGCAACAAAACAATACATTTTCTTGTTAACCAGTGTAATTTTTCTTCTAGGCATAGTTTGAAGTTTCTGCTGTTGCTGTTATGTAGGGGTGCTCTTATTTTTTTTTATAATTTCCCATTTAATTTTCGTACTGATGTTACTTTCTTTTGGCTCCCTATGTATTTTGAGAGTGTTGTGTTGTTTTTGCGTTTTTCTTTTTAAAACATGGTTTGTGGTTGTTGATTCTTTCTTTAAAGGTTGTTTCTGTGGTTCCTATGTGGATTTTGTTGTCTGTGTTGTTAGATTTTATGGCTTTGTATATTATATTGTTGGTTAGATATTTACTGTTTTCGTTATTTCGACAATTGCATTTTTGGTATGTTTTGTATGATTTGGTTGTTGTTATTGTCAGTTTTTTTATTGGGTTTAGTTATTAATTTCTCAGTGAAGTTCATGCAGTTATAACTAATTTTAATTGTGTTTTTGTTTATGATTTTCGATAATTTGTTATTTTGGGGGAAGTAATTTTCAATTATATTGAAGAATATCTTTTCTATTTTTGTTTTTATTGTATTATTGTAGGATGGGTTAAACCAGATTATTTTCCTTTTTCTGTTGTTTTTGTTTGGTTTGTTTTAATCTATATTCCAGTTTATTTGAATAGATAGTTTTTCTTAGTGCTGACAAGTATATATATTTGATATCGTTGAATATTTTAATGTTACTGGAGTTCGTTGATATTCTTTTATTTATCGATAAAGGTATTTGCTTGAATGTGTTAGGTGGGTGTTTGGAATTTTTGTTGATATCCATAGGTTTGTTGTTTTATTTTCTATATGATATATATGTATTATTGCATAAATTGATTGTTATATTTAAGAAGTTACCATTTTTAGATTTGATGTTATGTCTGTTATGAATATATGTGTGCCTGTTTTGTATATATATATATATATATATATATATATATATATATATATATATATATATACGCCCCCCCACATATATATATATATATATATATATATATATATATATATATATATACATACAAACCGGAAAATGTGTAGCAAAATATGAAGAATAAAATATAATACATACACCAAAACAAATCTATATCACCACCAACAACGTTTGCAGTTTCCTTCTTTTTAACATTATATATATATATATATGTGTGTGAGTGTATGAAAAGTTTGTGTATATATATATATATATATATATATATATATATATATATATATATATATATATATATATATATATATAATCATTTATATATTATATGCGCGGCAATTATTAGAAAGGGCTCGATATCAGAGATAGAGCTAAGATATTTGGTTGGATTGATTTGTTTGTGACCCTGGGGTTCACCCTTTTGCGATCGTCAGACAAACTGATTAATTTTTTTAAAATTTGGGTTCATGTAGATTGCGTGTATTGGTGTTATTATGGGAGTCGGGGGAATCGTCGTCGTGATGTCACCGTGCTAACGCAAACATAGATGCCCGTCCGTACACCCGATGAGGTACACAGACACACATACACACTTGCTCGTCCGTCGGGACTCGTACATATATAAACATATGTGGACAGTTTGGGATTTGACATATGTATGTATATGCGTGGTGATGTGTCTATACATACGCATTTGTATGTTGAAATTCAAAGATTGGAAATGTAGCGAAAATTTCTCGTGAATGTCTCGTGAATGTATACATGTCACCAATCAGAGCATTTTTCTATTTTTTCGCTGAATAATATTTCCTCGCATGCACGTATATATATGTGGTGACGTCTGTGTAAAATTATGATGGGTAAAAATTACAATTAGTTTACGTTAATAATTATATTATTATTATTATTATTATTATTATTATTGCATAATAGTAGATGTGATGTGATAGTAATTGTGTAAGGGGATTGGAGACAATGATAATATAAGTAGCTAATAGTTATAGTAAATTGGTAGAAGTGATTAGTAATGGTGGTGGGAGATGATAAAAACAATAAATGTAATTATTGTGGTGGTAGCTTGAACTAAAATGTGATTGTTGTTGTTTTATTTTATTTTGTTATATATATTGATTTATTTTGGTACAAATCCTGATAATAGGTATTCTGTGTAAAATTATGATAGTTGAAAATTGCTATCATTTTTCATTTTTTTTAAAAATTTGTTTTTTATTATTTTAAAGCTGGTTATTTGCTTGTTTTTGATGACTGTGTATATGTGACTGGTAGAAATTTCAGTTTGTAATCCTTATTGGTTATTTTGATGGTGGTATTAAATATGCTGGTGGAGGGTGTAGTTTATGTTAATAATTATGATGGGTTTATATGATAATAGTAGATGTGATGTGATAGTAATGTGTAAGGGGGTTAGTGACAATGATATAAGTGGCTAATAGTTATTGTAAATTGGTAGTAGTGATTAGTAATGGTGGTGGGAGAATAATAAAAAACAATAAATGTAATTATTGTGGTGCTATCTTGAACTAAAGAGTAATTGTTGGTGTTTTATTTTATTTTATTTCATGTATTTATTTATTTTGGTATAAATCCTGGTAATAGGATTTATTATCATGCCTACATTTGGAAATTATCTTTGATCTTATTGGTTTTTATTTGGTGGTATTAAATATGATAAATGTAATTATTGTGATGGTAGTTTGAATTAAAGAGTGATTGTTGGGTTTCTTTTTTTTTTTTTTTATCTAAATAAATAAATAAATAAATACATGAAATAAAATAAAATAAAACACCAACAATTACTCTTTAGTTCAAGCTAGAACCACAATAATTACGTTTATTGTTTTTTTTTTATTATTCTCCCACTACCATTACTAATCACTACTGCCAATTTACAATAACTATTAGCCACTTATATTATCATTGTTACCAAACCCCTTACACATTACTATCACATCATATCTACTATTATCATATAAACCCGTCATAATTATTAACGTAAACTACCCCCTGCCCCAGCATATATATTTGGTTGGATTGATGTGAGTTTGTGACCCTGGGTTTCACGCTTCACCACCATAAAAATAACCGATAGCAATTTTCAACTATTATAATTTTACACACAATACCTATTATCAGGATTTGTACCAAAATAAATTAATACATATAACAAAATAAAATAAAACACCAACAATCACATTTTAGTTCAAGCTACCACAACAATAATGACATTTATTGTTATTATCATTCTCCCACTACCATTATTAATCACTTCTACCAATTTACTATAACTATTAGCTACTTATATTATCATTGTCTCCAATCCCCTTACAACATTACTATCACATCACATCTACTATTATCATATAAACACGCTATAATTATTAACGTAAACTACCCCCTCCCCCAGTATATTTAATACCACCATAAAAATAACCAATAAGGATTACAAACCGAAATTTCTACCAGTTACTTATACACAGTCATCAAAAACAAGCAAATAACCAGCTTTAAAATAATAAGAAATAAACTTTTTTTAAAAATAAAAATAATAGTAATTTTTACCCATCATAATTTTACATAGACATCACCACATATATATACGTGCATGCGAGGAAATATTATTCAGCGAAAAAATAGAAAAATGCTCTGATTGGTGACATGTATACATTCACGAGACATTCACGAGAAATTTTCGCTACATTTCCAATCTTTGAATTTCAACATACAAATGCGTATGTATAGACACAGCACCACCCAGATACATACATATGTCAAATCCCAAACTGTCCACATATGTTTATATATGTATGAGTCCCGGCGGACGAGCAAGTGTGTATGTATGTCTGCGTACCTCATCGGGTGTACGGACATGCATCTATGTTTGCGTTAGCACGATGACATCACAACGACGATTCCCCCGACTCCCATAATAACTCCAATACACGCAATCTACATGAACACAAATTTTAAAAAAATTAATCAGTTTGTCTGATGATCGCAAAAGCGTGAAATCCAACCATATATATATATATATATATATATATATATATATATATATATACATATATATATATATATATAATATGAAAAGTTACTTTTTTATTACAAATATACGTCAGATTTTATAAAATGAATTGTGGATAAATTTTCTTTATAAATTTTACTCAACATTATTATTTGGGCGTATTCTTTCCGAAAAGCAAAGAACAATACCTGACTTTACAAAATGACAGTTATGTCCCGCTAACAAAATCTCTGACAAATTGGCTTCTTGATTTGACTGAGTTTCAAAGTTGAGAATAAACATGCACAAAAGCAAATAAAAATCTGGCATTCAAGAGTTCATATTCAGAAAGAGACAAAATCTTCCAAGAAAAAAAAATGCGGTTCCTTTAAAAAAGAAAAAGAAACTTCTTTATTACTTGCTTCAATAGACATAATATGTTGTCCAGGCTAACAGAAATGGTACAGACAATATACCTGTGTTATTCTATTCTTGTTTTTAACAATAAATGACATACATACATATATATATATGTGTGTGCGTGTGTGTGCGCGCGCACGCGAGTGTTTTGTATTTATCTATAAGTATATATATAATGTCTGTTCATATATTACATATATATATATGTGTGCATGTGTGTATAACTTGTGCGTTCATGTCTGTGTTAGCGTGTATGTGAATAATTAGCGTGTATGTGAATAATTTACTCACAATTGTGTGTATATGTGTTGCTTTTCTTTGAGAAATTTACATAACGGTGTAATTGCATATGACGATGAAATGAAATGAAAATAGACTACTACATATTTCAAAATAAAATATTATTAAAAAGTTATATCATTATTAATTATATATCACTCTTTTTTTATAAAATAAATATTTCAATGACTAATATCAGAATTCTTGAATTTGCGAAGTGGATCTATACGATAAATTTTCAGCGATCCCTTGTTCTTGATGAATGTGAATGTAAATATTTAATATCTGTATCGATGTTAACATTCACTCACGCACATGTATAAATGTAGAATAAATATTAACAATATATCAATACGTTTTCACCTGTATATGCATATTCTTCTCTCTGTCTATCTATGTATATTCATACATATATACATCTGTGTTTTTGTGTGAATTTTAGGAAAAACATAACGCAGTGATTAAAAATCTAAATATTCCGTATCTATGTGAGTAGACATTCTTGTATGTATGTATGTATGTATGTATGTATGTATGTATGTATGTAGGTAGGTAGGTAGGTAGGTAGGTAGGTAGGTAGGTAGGTAGGTGTGTAGGAAGGAAGCTAGTTAGTTATAATATTTCTGTATTCTTGACATTTTTATATTATTTATCATTCTCATGTCTCTCTTACAACTTTTGTCTTCAGTTGATATTACCGTTCTCGTGTTGTGGCATTGTATAGGGAAAAGCGTCATAAAGAATTTTATATTATTCATTCAGTTTTCAATAATTGTTCATGCAGAAGAATTCTGGAACACAACTGCATATTTACCAAATTCAGAATCTATATATAAGTACTTGTTAATGAGCAAAACTATTTTTCGTGTGCATGTTTGCGTTTGCATATATATTTCTCCAGACAAATATAGGCATACGCATACATTCGTATACATAAACATATAATGTACTTTTCTATTTGTATGTATTCCGAGTTAATACAAATAATGCAAAAGGCAAACCAAAGGAAAATTATTTCCTTTTCAGAGACAAAATTTGGAAAATGAATGCCTTAAATATGCACAAAATTATCAACGTTAAACTTACAAGCGGCATTCACATTCGAGAGAGAAAATTGAGAATTTCTATTTTAATGCAATAAAATCATGCTGAACATCTTATTGCAATATATATATATATATATATATATATATATATATATATATATATATATATATATATATATATATATATATGATAACTGTAATATTTACATTACATATAAAATACGAATTGGGTAAAGTATAAGGCAATGGGATATGATTAATGTACATCAAGTACAAAAAAAGTATCTTGCTAAAAATTAAATGAGAAGCGTTGTTTAGAATACTGAATTTCTCTACTATTTGCTTTCTCAAGTATCTGAATCAGCGGTGATGGACAAAATAATGAAAATCTCAATGTAAGTGTAAACATAAACAGAAATAAAACAAAATTAATGATCAATAAAGGTAAATATCATGGAAGTAGAAGGCGAAGAACTGGCCACTCAAAGAATCTATATACTTCAGACAATCATCAATTAATGAGTCTAGCTTTCTAATGTCTTATATCTCATTTAAAAAAATGTGTATTCCAACACAAAAGAACAATTATTACTTTGACTTAATGATTTTCGGAGAATGTTTCGCTATTAATTACTGAAACCCGATAAGAAATGTTGCATGGAGTCAAACATGCAATAGTTTGATACAACGAATAACAATTATTTTACTAATTAAATTTTCGAAGAGATTGCAAGCAGGAACGCTCATAGAATAACATCTTTCTCCTGTGATATCTACTTAAATGGAGATATTTTTTACTTTCATTTTTTGTAATAAATTCTTATACAAAATGCAATTTTTGTTACATTAATAAGAAAAGAAAAGTGTGTTTATATTTTGAAAAATTTTCTATTTTATTAAATCTTCCTAAGCCTAGTAACCGACGATCTAGTCAGCCGAGATTGCAAGCGATGAAGTAATAATCATCAAATATATAAAATTTCCGTAATATTGAGCAAAAGTTAATTTTAATTTACTTTTCCCTAATATATATATATATATATATATATATATATATATATATATATATATATATATATATATATATATATAATAAACCAAATACCGAACATATGAGTTATAGTAATTTAGCCAGTTTCGTCGAAGAATATACTGAAGAGCGTGAGCGGTGATGAGGTTTTGTAAATTCATTTAAAATCCATAGTTTTTGGCATCACTAACATAGATACCTTCATAGACGGTAATGCGTAGAAGTACACTGAACTACACATATAAATTATGATAATATATGTGTGGAACTAATTCTAACGTAAACGAATACAAAATTTAAGATTAAATTTTCACTTTATATATATAAAATCACAAGATATTGTGACATGATTCCAGTGTTGATCTCACCCAGGCAAGTAATTATTTTATTTCACTTATTTTGATTTTAATTTATTTAATTTATTCTTTAATCTTTTGAGGCATCTCAGTCCAGTATAAAAATACGCCAGAGCTGATCTAGTGGCCAATTTTACATTTATTTCGGTTGAATGTCTCTAAGCGAGTCTATATATATATATATATATATATTTTTTTTTTTTGAGATTTACTTCTTCAAGGATGAATACCGATTCCTATCACTGCAGGAGTAATTGATATCTCTTTTGGAAAGGCACTTACATGCCAAGTTTTGTTCGTTATTTCTTCCTTCTTCGTCATGTACATAGCTTTCATATTTCGGTATCTCCCTCGTTCTTCAATATTTGTTTTCATCTTTCTACTACTTTTTGTTCGATTCTACTTTATATCTTTTTCCCAACCACTTATCTTCTTTCAACCCTACGGCTACGTTGTACAAAAATTATAATGTGATTTTTTTCCAAAAGTTATTCACAAATATGTTTACAATCGTTGTAAGTTTCCTCGTAGTGAAGATATTTGTCTGCATTAGAATATTACGATTTTTATGCGAATCTTTTTAGCAGTAATTGTTAAATCTTATGTAAGATTTCATAACGGATTATTTCACTTACTAGCAATAAGTATTCTTGCAATATGGACGTCTAGAGGTGAATAATATAGTCTGAATTTGATGGAATGATCGGTATCAAGACGTTTAAAAAAATAACTGAATTTTCCAAATAAAAATTTGTACTTTTAAAAATTCATTCTTCTATATGTTTCTCAGAAAATATATTTTGCTCGCTAAACATTCATCGCAATTTCTTAATTCATGTTTGAAAATTTTAAAACAAAAATCAGAAAAAAATCCACCATTTCATACTAAGCCAAATATTCGCAAAATGTATAATTAATAAAATCCAAATAAGAGGGCACGTGAAATTGTCAGTTATATTTTTAATATTATGAACTGAAGGTTTAATGATTATATATTTAGTTAATTTAACCAAATATATGAGTGTCATACAATTTATGATGTCAAGATGGTTGTTTTGGCATAATTTATCAACGGAAAATACGTGCGGTTTACAAAATCCAGAAGTGACCTAGATACATTGATCGGTTTTGTCCAGACGTTGAATTTTTTACCACTCAAAGAGTTGTGCAATTACAGCAAGCAGACACTCTTTCTTTAATCTTTTTCCTGTGTTACCTTCACTAAGCGAGAATTTATTTAGCAAAAAAAAAAAAAAAAATCCCGACAGAATTGGTCTTTCCACTGCATCGATTGCTAAATCCATTCCGGCAAAAGTTATAAAAATGCTTTCCCTTTTATCAATCTATTCTTTTAACGCGATAGAAATAGTTTAAAGTACAATAAGTTAATCTCTCTCTCTTTCATTTTCTCTCTCTCTCTCTCTCTATCTATCTGTCTATATCTATATATAGATAGACACACACACACATCTATCTATCTATCTATATATATATATATATATATATATATATATATATATATATATATATATATATATATATATATATATATATATGAAGAAATATAGTTTTAATGTGTGCTATATTTATGGGATAAATTCCTGAATATCAGAGACAGAGCGTATGTAAATATAAATATAAAAGTGAACATTGAAGTCAGCACTCAGAGGTGACAGGTTGTTTCATGCTAGGCGCAATAGTCAAACGATGTGACGATTGCGCCTGTTGCCTCTATCTTCAATGTTCACTTATATATATATATATATATATAATATATATATATATATATATATATATATATATATATGTGTGTGTGTGTGTGTGTGTGTGTGTAGAGAGAGAAAGAGAGATAGAGATAGTCTTGTAAATATATTTATCCAATTTTATTCTTAGAAAAGGAAACTTCCTCTAGAAGGGATATCTATATATGTCTTTGTGTGTGTTCGCACCTTTTTAATAACTCTATCCGGTGGCATAACATGCTATTTATTTATAGAAAGAAGAAATCAGTGTGTTTAGCATTGTCATAGTCATAATTGTTATACCTCTTGAGAGCCACAGTATTTATAATTGTCCATTATTATTATGGGTAAGTTCCCATAACAATAATACACCACCATGATTGTTCAGAGTACGAAATAGTCAATATAGCCTCGCATTTTTCGATTTTTCACTTAGGCAAGTGTCAGTTGAACAAGGCTCTGTCGAACAAGAATTTTAACTGATCGAAAGTGAAAATGCTAGAGTATTCTATGCTAATCACACAAGGATTTCCTTTATTTTGTGACCTTTCGCTATTGATTAATAAACATTGTTTTATTTATTTATCTAATATATAAATTTTATTTCCTTAGAAAATGATTTACTCTATTTCTCAATCTTAAACCTGAGGATGCAAAAGTGTATTTCGTTCTGCAAGATTATCTAAACAATAAGGTTCTATCCCAGTCTCTAAATATTATTACTCGAATCCAGGTAAAATTCTTAAAATTAGAAAACCGAATTTCAAAACCACCACCTTTCGTCCCATTGAATATTTCTACAGAAGCACAATCTTTCCGAGCATTCTACTTGTTTTTTGTTTTTTTTGTCATGCGAAACTTATCAACAGGTGGTTATGTTAATCAGTTCCCATGCAGTAATTACTCCAGAACTGCAAAATCTTTAAATACGTTTTTGTTTTCTCTAAAATGTGTTATTAATTATATTTATTTCATAAGCTTTTATTCTTTCCAGATTGATATTCAGCGAATAATGAGCAAAGGATTTCAAGGGACGACTTCTATCAAATCTTAAAAAATCAAATTTGATTAGCCGCTGTCATGAATGATCTGATATATATTTCTCACAAGGATAGTCTCTCATTTATTAGATATTTGTATGTCTACATGTTATGATTTTACTCTCAAAATCTGAATGTTTCAGAGTTTAAGAAAGTAAAAGTTTTATCATGTTTTCTCTTAACGTTCTTGATTTGTCATTATTCAAAGTGTTATTTCGACTAGGGTGTTCATTTTCCATGTATTTATTACTACATTCTGAACCCCACTTTCAATAAACAATCTTAAATAGTATAGCGAAGAAAACGGCGACTTACCTCGTCAAACCAAGCGACAGCGTGTCGCGTGTATTCTACGACGGAAAAAGTGGCGAAAAAGAAAACTACTTACCAAACAGAAGGGCACGTATTCCGCATAACATGCTGAAAATGGAATAATTGAATTAAAGAAAAAACAAGTCAGTCGCAGGAGTCGCTATAAAAGTATTTTGATATGTAAATTACGGAAAATCCTATCCCAACTGTCGACGAATGGAAGAA
Source organism: Acanthosepion lycidas (assembly GCA_963932145.1). Taxonomy (NCBI): domain Eukaryota; kingdom Metazoa; phylum Mollusca; class Cephalopoda; order Sepiida; family Sepiidae; genus Acanthosepion; species Acanthosepion lycidas. Next base: position 151,230,252 of record OZ010573.1, read on the forward strand.
ATAGGTTCTGCCGATAAAAGCAGTTGGTGTTCTCAATTCGGGAGGAAAAAATTCGGGCAGTAAAGCTCATAGCCCATGTAAAAGGTTGGAGTGTTGGTTTTTTTGAGCGAGTTGGACAAGCTTTTGGAAATTGAACTGTTAAGTTTTTTATTTTATTTTCTGAAACCTTTTTGAATTCTTCAGTTTTTAGTTTATTTGTGTATTTTTGATTCTTTTCGTTTTGTTTATTTCCTATTTTTTTTCTTTCTTTCATTTTTGCCCCCCCCCCTTGTTTTTGTTTGCATTATTATTATTTGAATTATCTTTGGTTGTCCACGTTTTTCTTACGTTTTATTTTCCGTATTATTTTCTGTTTATCCTCTTTTTTGGAAAGACTGAAAAAAATTTAAGTCAAAAGAAATACAGCTTTATTCGTTTGGTCGCGGTCGAAATGGCCGACGACACAAACGTAAACATGGCTCCACCAGCCGGTGCAAACCCAAAGTTTGTCACCTGCGAAAACACAGGCCTGGTCCGAAAGTGGACCGAGGAAAAAAGACTTTGCGTATTACGAAGAACAACGGGTGAAATACGAAGAGTATGTAAAAGGGAATGACTTTGTAACAATCCCGGAGGCCTTGAACGCTATCAAGGTAAAAGTTATATCGCTGCTGACAACAGATGTCAAGACCCATAGACTCATTGGAGTCAACAGAGACAATGTGGAGGATGCGTTGAAGACCCTCAAGAATGCCCCCAAGATGTTGGCCCGCAGAAGTAATGCCATGTGGGACATTCTGCTTGGTTCAGAGCAAGAAGCAAAGCAGCTGGCCGGGAATATCTTGTCCACAGCAAACTTGCGGCTCCAAACGGAGTATATGGGGACAAGAAAAACCAAAATAACAGTTCACGGCGTTCCTGTCGACATTCCCCAGGACAGAATGGGAGCGTTTTTTGCAAAGTTTGGCCAAGTGGAGGAAGTGTGTGCGGTCATAAGCAAGTCGGGGATAGCAACGGGAGACATGGTGCTCCAAGTGGTCCTCGACAGACAACTTTCGGGACATCCCAAACGCGCTAACTTGATAAGAGAATGCTGGTCGTGGTGGAGGGTAGGAGGCCGTGTTGTTGGGCGTGTGGTGCGGTCGGGCACATGGCGAAGGAGTGCCCCGGGAAAAAGGACCAGCAACCAACAAATGAGACGCCAGCAGTAGCAGTAGCAGTAGCAGCAGCAGCGGCAGAGGTGGCACCAACGAAAGATAAGGCCACCTCGGGAGCCTGGACTGAGGTGAAGAAAGGGGGGAAAGTGGCAACTCTACCCTCTCCCCCAGTGCGACAGAAGGGGCAACAACAACAGAAGCCCCAGCAACAGCAACTAGAGAAGCCCCACCAGCAGCAACAACAGAAGCTCCAGAAGCAACAACCTCCTCAGCAACAAGAGAATCACCAGCACCCGAAACAGCAACAAAAACAGGAGCAGCAGAAACAACAGCAAAAGGAGCAGCAGAGACAACAACAAAAACTGCAGCAGGAGCAACAGCAATACCTCCACAAACAGAAGCAGGTGGAGAAAGAAACATCAATGGAGGTGGACAGAATGCCTCCACCGCGTCCCTGAAAAGAAGCAGAGAAGAAGATCCAGAGGAATAGAACCAAGACTTTCTGGTCGTAGCAGCGCGGAGCGAAGCATGGACAGAACCAGGTGGCACTCCTTCCCAGCTTCGCCAACAAGATCTTCCAGCTCCCCCAAAGTTAGGAGCGTCCCTTCTTCCCCTTGTCATTACACCCCTAAGTTCACCTGATACTTCCCCGCACACGTCTACTTCCCCCCCCTCCCCATCGTGCAAGGGAGAAGAAAAAAAAGAAGAAATACTTCCCGGGTCTCGATGGGATTTGTAAAGTGGATAAGGAGGAGGCCAAAAAAGGCCTGTCTAAGCAAAAAAGGGAACTTTTGGGGCGCCTGTTTAAACTTGAAGAGGTAGATGGGAAGTCGGTGGAAGACCCACGAAACTTCCCTAACGCCCCGGGAGTCATCACCGTCGTAAGAGACACTGGGGCATACTTGAAAGTGTGGAGCCATATAAATGAGGCTCAAGTAGCCTACCCTAAAATAAGGGTGTGTGTAGAAAATGATGAAGACTTGAAAAAAAATGAGGAATTTTTGCTCTGGGAGGGTTCCTGTTCTGCTCCATCCCTCTTTGTATAGAGCTATTAAACTAACATACCCCACGGACGTTGGCGGTATTGTCCTGGGTGGTCGTATGACGATCGAGTTGGGTACAGGGAACCTCGCACATTCCGTCGGGGTCCTTACAGCTGCGGATTTCCGCCCCGTATGTGACTAGGTTAATTCTGTTTTTCTATTTTACAGGACTTAGAAGATGTCAATTAAGATAGCTACGCTGAATTCAAGGGGCTTGAGGGATTGGGGTAAGGCTTCCCACCTGCTTCGGGACCTCTTGTGTGGATGTTGCTGCGATCGAAGAGACCCACTTTGTTTGCAGTTCCGATGCGTGTGTGCTGGAGGATGACTTTGTCGTCTATTCAGCATATGGGGACCGGTTTGCCAGAGGAGTTTCTTTGCTTGTCAGACGTACTCTTGATGCGAAGGTGGACCTTGTGCATACCGATGCCGAGGGCCGATTGATCGTGGCCGATATTGCCTTGAAAAGTGGTTCGGTCCGAATCGTTGCGGTTTATGCGCCCAATGACCGGGAGGAGCGGGTCTGGTTTTTTCGGCAGTTGGAGCCGTTCCTAGTGTATTCAACGCGCCTAGTTTTAATGGGGGACTGGATTGCCATCCTGGACCCCAAGTTAGACGGGGGCGGGGTGCTAGTGGGAGAAGGGCGATCGTAGCCTGGTTGATCTGATCAACGATTATGGTCTCGTTGATAGATACCGGGTCGATCACCCCGGGGGGAAAATGTGGACGTGGGCTCTTAATTGGCCTTTTGAAGAGGTAGTTAGCTACCTTGACAGAATGTTAGTTAGAAGAGCCGACATAGATCTACTAGGTTGTCCCACGTTCCACTGGGTAGGCTATTCGGATCCCAAACTCGTTTGTGCCCGGGTGGCGTTAGAACATAGGCCTAGAATGGCTGCTTACTGGAAGTTCAATCTGTCCTTATTGGACAGGCGGGACTTCCAGGAGCAGCTAACTAGACTAGTGCAGCGGGAGCTAGTGGGGGCGGTAATCGGGAATAGGTGGTGGGAGCGACTTAAGTGTAGGATTAGGTCTTTCACCACTGATTTCGGCAAGCGGCTCGCTCTAGATAGAGCTGAAAAGGTGAAGACGCTTAAGTCTAGTTTTTCCCGGGCGGCGGCTGGGGGGGATCCCCTAGAGATAGCCTTAGCTAAGGAGGTCCTGGATCGTTCGAATAGCAAGCGCTACATGGGCCAAGTAATTAGACATAAGTTAAGCAAGATGTCTTCCGAAGCGGTGAATATGGGCACAGATCTGAGCAGGGAAGAGGTCCGTCGAGGTGGCGATCGTTACATTCGTGAAGTCAAATCCCCGGAGGGGCGTACTCTTCGGGCCACTGACGACATGTGCGAGGCGTTTCGGTGGCATTTCCAGAGCCGGTTTACCAGGGAGCCTGGTATTCGTGAGGAGGATTTTCGCAGCTATTTGGCTGACTTTCCTCGGCTTTCGCCGACTGAAGCGGCTAGCTGCGAGGGAGAGATCACGGAGGGCGAAGTCTACGCGGTATTGAAGAAGGTCGGCAGAGGCAAGTCGCCCGGTCTGGATGGTTTGCCCTATGAATTGTACTTGAGGCTGTCGCACATCTTTGTTCCGATTTTGACTGCAGTGTTCAACAACTGGTTTCGGTCGGGGTCCATCCCCAGCCGGATCACCAGGGGCGTGATCACTCTGTTGAAAAAGGGCAAGGATGGTGGGGGGGAAACTAGATGATTACAGGCCCATAACTCTGCTAAACACAGAGTTAAAGACTTTGGCCAAGATCCTGCAGGAGCGTTTGCAGTCAGTTGCCGAGTCTCTGTTGGGACCTGAGCAGACTTGTTCTGTGAGAGGCCGAACAATTCAGAGCAACCTGCATCTGATCCGCACGATCATAGAGGGTGTAAAAGACGACGAAGAAGCCGCGCTGATCAATTTGGATCAGTCCAAGGCATTTGATAGGGTCGATCATCGCTACCTTGCTACTGTCCTGCAGGCTGCTGGATTCGCACCCAACTTCTGCCGCTGGATTAGCCTCCTGTATCGCTCCCCCAGTGCTTTGGTACAGGTGAACGGAAGGTTGTCGGACGCTTTTGTACTGTCTAGGTCGGTTCGTCAGGGTTGTCCGCTGCCGCCTCTCCTTTATGCTTTGGCGTTGGAGCCTCTCCTTCGCCGGCTGAGGGACGAGGCGTGCAGTCCGGCCCTACGTGGAATCGCCGTTCCTGGAGGGTCTCGAGCCAGGGTTTCCGCGTACGCCGATGACGTATCTGCTTTCGTGTCGTACCGCAGCGACATTGAGGCGGTGCAGAAGGCGATTGATCGGTACGAAAAGGTGACAGGGGCCAAGATAAACCGCGACAAGTCGTCCGGCTTGCGGTTAGGTGCCTGGAAGGGGGTCGATCTTCGGTTAGACGGACGGTCCTGTCCGCATTCTTGGAGTGTTGTTTGGACCCGACCTCCAGCTGGAGAAGAATTGGTCTGAAGTACGAGCAAAGGTCGATTCTGCCGGTCAGACTTGGAATCGACGGGGGTTGTCCGTGAAGGGCAGGGCGGAGGTGTGTGTTACATACATTTTCCCCCTGATTCTTTATCGATTGTCCGTACTTCCTCTCTGTAAGACCCACAGGCAGGTACTCGAGCGATCGCTATCCTCCATTTTATGGAGGGGATGCGGGAATCAGGTCGACAGACGAGTCTGCACTAAGCGTCTGTGTCAAGCGGGGGCTGGGAATGCCGCACCTGATGAGTCACATCCGTGCCTCTAGGCTGGCTTTTCCTACGCCGCGCATTGATTGGAGGAGATACGATGCTGGAGGGGATTGTTAGGGACGCGTTCCCTGGCCTTACCATCAGACCCCCCATCTCGCGGGTTGAGCGCCGTCGTAAACCCCGGGATCAATCGGTTTTCCTTCGCGAGTGTCGGTCGGTCTTGAGGGCCGTTCCTCGCTCCAGTGACCTTTCACGGCCTAGGAAGGTCTTCTATCGTGGATTAGTGGAGGGGCCCGCGAAGGATCCCCTACGAGTTACGCTCGGCTTGTCGGAGGAGGAGTATCGCTCCTACTGGTCTTGGGTGCCAGCGGCGGATTACCTTAGTTTTCGTTTAGCTGGCGATTGGTTCGGAATCGTCTGCCTCTCAACAACAAGGCTTTCATATGGGGCGTGGAGGATTTGCCAGACTGGGACCTTATGGGACCATGTCGGCGAGCTGACGGCTCGTCTCGCTCCCGAACAGCTTGTGTCCATTGATCGCGCATACGCGTATGACAATGTGCCGCCCCTGTATTCCGGTGTGAAACGGATTGTGTTTCTGACGCTGCTAGCCACGGCTCGAATGGTGATTTGGACGACACGAAAGGAGGAAGTCTTGCGAGGCAACCGTCTTTCTTATCAGGATCTAATCCGATTCTTTGAGCATCAGATCAAGATGAAGATTAGATCGGATAGAAAACGATTGCATTCGACAGTCTTTAGCGAAAGGTGGGTAAAAGAGGCGAGCTTAGTTCGTGTGAACGGGGCTAGCCTTGATTTTCTCTTCTAGGTCAACCTATGGCACATCGGGGTGGCTTCCTGTGGAACCCTCCCTTTGGTTAGGTTAGACAAGCTTCAGTGTACCTAGTTAATGTGAGTAAGTGTTGTTCCTGGCCTGTAACCCGGCTGCTCTTTGGTTATGATTTAAGTCGAGATTCCCAAACTCCCCAGTTTGTTTGGCCCCCATTTTTCATCTCGACTGGGTCAGCTTTATATTTTTCCAGGTCCGTATAATATTTTATCCCTTTTTCCCCCACTCCCTGAGCGAGAGAGCCTCTTGATTCCTGTCCTTTGGGCCGAATACAGCGGCCTCTCTGTTTTAAGGGCTGGGCGGTCCCTACTAACATCAATAACGTTTCATTTGTATTTTGTGTTTTTAGTTTATTATTATCTCCCTCCCCTTTCATTGATCATTATTAGAATTTTAATGTATATTGTTTATTATCATACAAATTTTTATGGCATGGGGTGCGTTTTATATGTTCCCCTTGAGAGGATGTGGTATTATGGTGGATGGAGGATTGAATGGTGATGGGTGAGTTCTTGTGGTGAACGGGTAAATTGTAATGTATGAATGGGTCGTGAATCTGATTAGCTAGGTATAATATAGTTAGTGTTGACCAGCCTTTACTCCTCCCATTTTTCGGCCTTGTGCCACAATTTTGTACGTAAGTATGAAATAAATAATGGAAAAATTTCGGGCATTTTTGGTTTCGGCGTTTGTTAGTGAGCGAGTTATTTTTCTGTCTGGTTACACGCATTGTGATTTGAAATAGTACCGGCGAATCGAGTTTTCAGCATTTCTTTCTGCCCACGATATTCGAGTCTGGACTTACAGTGATTCTTCTTTGTCTATTGGAAGTAATCTGCGACAAATACTTCCTTTGCTTTCAGAACGCTTACAAATAGTTTTTTTAACTTTAATCCACTTCGAATGTCAAAATTGAAACTACATAACATTTTGTAGCTTGTATTTCTGGAAATATTTTAAATTGCGTGCATTGAATGTTTGTCTTGTCACGTAAGCGTGAGTTATTTTGGAGGGTTTTGAAAATATTTTGGTGTTGCATAATCTTTACATAGTGGGAATTATCTGGAAATGAAATGCAATATAAAGCACTTATAAAAAGCTAATTATGGTGAAGAAAATATCCATGCTGTTGGCACACTTCGTTCACAATGTGATATGTTTAAGCAGGCCCGATCGATATGCGGAATTTAACTCAGGAAATGAATAGGAATGTCATTCTGTTTAAACCCTTGTGATAATATAAAAGTGTTTGCAAAGGACCTTTGTGCAGAAACTGTTTAAACTTTTCCATGCAAAATTGGTTGCATCATAAAGGTCAGAATTGCGATAGTCATTCATCAACTCCGGTTTCGGCAGAATCTATGGGCTATTGTAGAAAAATTATTTAAAAAAAGAATCAACGATCTAATTTCTAAATGTATTATTAAGTAATGTAGGTTATCTTACTTAAATATCATCTTTAGACAACTATGAAATATACTAACAAAATATTGGATTTTTATACTGACTTGAAAAAATGTAACGGGGAATGTAGTAGATGATTAAAAATGTCAGCAAGTAACACTCTTTATACTTAATTTTTTTAGAAAATAGAAACAAAGATGCTGCTGCAACAATCTTAAACCTTAGGGGGTTTGATTAAGTTTATTAAATATTATCAATATATTGTTTTTTATGGCAATTGCAAGTTTACTTATTTTTATTGTATCTTTTCGATGTGTCACGTGTATCTGTAAATTATGAATTTATATATTCCTATAATGGCAGTAGCAAACGATCAGGTTTTTACTTATAACTGAATTGCTTTATTTCATTTTTTTGGGTTTTGTTTGATTTTCTTATCTGAAAATCTTCAGAAAAAATTAATCTAAAAAGGAATGCTTTACTTAAACATTTGACCTTAATATATACATTTTATGGTAATCTTTTCAACTGTATTTAGGATAGGTAATAATCAGTATTTCCCATAAATGTTTTTGTATATTTAGAAGTAAAGTTTAATGGTAATACAAACATGTAAATTCTTAACGCCCATCAGAAAATGGTAACTTGAGAATGCAAATTTTATCTGATAGTTCCTTTCAATGATTTAATATTTTAATTAAACATATTTTAAAATCATAGAGAGCAAAAGAGGAAACATTAAGCTTTATAAAATCATCTATTAAGTTAAAATACTCCAGCATTTTGACAAAAATTTCACGATAGAGACAATTACTCTCTCATTCAGAGTATTAAAAATCAACATCACTTGAAATTAGAAAGAGGGAAATAATATCCCAAAAATCGAATTCCCACATAACCTAGTAGCTTCACTTTTTATTCGAACTTTTGTAATCACCTACTTTGTACAGAATTTTGTCATTTGTATCATTCACGTAAATTTGAACCGAACCTTGAATATTTATGCAGTTCACAAGGATAGACAGTTACGATTTCAGTTTCCAAGCGAAAGGTAATCTTGTATTGCTTAATTCTTAATTCACCCACGTACAACGTTTTCTGTGCGTTCTACTAAATCAGAATATATGAATTGAACATACGCCTAGCTGGTAAATTTGATTAGACCTATCCAACGATGCATAGCCACTCAACCAAGATAAACGTTGACTAATGTGCCATACGCAAACATCTCGTCACATAAGTAAACACTTTTACTTTTTCCTGTTACACATTCGCTTCATTTTCGAACCGATTATGAAATATTTAATAATAAAGAAAACTTTAGAGCCCCAAACAGATAATTCGGAGTTAGTACATCTATAAAATTGGTCACTTTATCATCTAATACAGTGAAAGTATCTTTTTATCCAGAATATTAAAATCTTTTGGTGAGAGAAAATACTTGCTTTAGAAAGACAGAAATAGAAAAGCATCCAAAATTACAGATTAAATCAAATTCATTTAAATATTGGAACTTGAAAAGATTGATACACCTATTATGAAGTTATAATTAATAGTACAATATTTTAATGAATTAATTTGTGGAAAATTGCTAGCTTTGAGTATTACAAACTTCTTTCCACTGCTATTGATATATTCTTTACGTATCTATTACGGAAGGTAAAGAACTCTTAACTTATTAGTCGCGAATCACATCATATAAAAATCAAATCGATAAAATATATAAATGCTGCTCAGAACCTGTATAATGTATCAATATGCAATATTTTATACATGAAATATGACCACAAATCTCTCTCATAGACACTCGAGTCAAAATTCTAATCAACTCTATAAGACTCAACAAAACAAAATGTATACAAAAATAACTAATTTTAAATGTCATCCATATTACATCAAAGCAAACATCAATTAACAAAATCACGTGTGATTCTGAAATTGATATCCTGAAATATATTTAAATACCTGACAACACAAAACTTGAAAACTAAAATTATCAATGTCACTCCAAATATGCAAACTACACAGGAACTTAGAGTTAGATATATTTTTGCTTGTTAATTACTTCAGCCAGTAGAGAAATTGTATCATCAACAAGAACTGGTACAAAATGCAGACATTTCCTTTGCAATTTCAACGCCAAGTTACAGAAATGACTCCGGCTAAAAGAAAAGGCGAAAAAATATAAAAAAATAACTTGTCTGTCTTTTACAAAACATTTTTTAATTAACATTTACTGACGTAAAATACTTTTTATATATATGCGCCTTACCAGTTTGTGACTGGAAGGGATAATTCCAAGGATGATATCAACACAAACTAGGTCGAGACATTAAAAACCTCAAAAACTCTAAAAACGGTGGATTAAAGCCGATAAGTCACAAGACTTTTACAAAATTGAACTTTCAAACTATCACAAACTCCTCTTCCATAAGATAACTAGTAATTACAAAAGAAATGACGATAGCACTATTTCTGCACTTGACGAAAATACCACACTTTTTGCTAACACATTCCATGTCGCAGAAGACAGAATTAAGCCTAATTTCTAAGAATATACTCAAGAAAATAACCCTAAAAATACAAATAAAACATTGTAATAATCTTTAGAAAGACTCTTCGGATACTATAAAATGGTTCCAAAATATTAAAAATAAAAAGAAAGCCACCTTTATACAATTCGACATTATAGACTACTACCCACCCATTTCAAAAGAGCTACTACTTAAAAGTTTAGAATTTTCTAAAAATCACATTGGCATCACTGATAATGAATCCCACGTTATCTGAACTGCTACACAATCTCTATTAATGTACAACCATTCTAATTGGATTAAAAGACATATTGATGGTTTAAACGCATATGACTCGGCTCAAATTGCAGACTTAGTAGGTATCAACTTACTGGACACTCTTAGTAGGATTATCAACCATAAACAAGTGGGCTTTTTACAGAGACGTTGTTCTTATCTATATTCCTAACAGCTACGGCCTAATAACCTCTAGAATACAAAAAATAAGTATGAGAGCCTTCCAATCTCCTCTAACCTCAAGATAGTCAATTTCTTAGATGTCACATTTAACCTCTAGAAGAAAACCTATCAGCCATTCCAAAAAGAAAAACAAACTCCGATTTACATTAACGTTAACTCGAACCAACCAAACTCAGTAGTTAAACAAGTTCCCCAAACTATAAACACTAGAATAAATAAATAATCGTCATACAGAAAAATATTTAGCGAAAGCAAATCGCATTATGACGAAGCCCTTAATAAGAGCAACTTAAAGATATCTAGTCTACCAAGAACCTTCAGAAGACATTAAAACAAAGAAAACCACAAAAGGAAAGAGAAAGATAATCTGGTTCAACCCCCTTTCTGTAAGCGATCCAATCTAAATATCGACAGATAGTTATTAAACTTAATCGACAAACATTTTAACCAATACGACTCTCTACAGAAAATCTTCATCAGAAAAACCCTGAAGAATAGCTACTCCTGCACCAAAAACTTGCAGAACATTATAAGTACACATAACCGACAAATATTAAAAACATCCCAAGAGGGTAAAACAGCAAGGGAAAACCATCTTTTAAGTGTAAAACCGGAACGATTTACCCAGTCAGAATCACCTAAAATTCAGAAAACATGGTACACCAGGCTAACATTTCCCGGGACATAAGGACATGCACTGAAATATCCGCTGGAAATGGGAAACCGACATTCTTTCTCCAATACTGATTTGAGAAGCCAAACCACTCTATACAAGCATTATTGGAAAACTAAAGATAGTAATCTCACCCCAATAATCAAATGAGAAATCATCTATCCGTCGCGAAGCCCCAACAACTCCCAAGATAGATGCAATCTGTGTATACAGGAAAAAATCGCAATAATCAAATACACAAATTCTAACCAATTATTGAACCAACGAAACGAACTAATCTTCAACTTTAGGCACAAAAACAAATTTAAAATACCTTAAAAACGCTTACCGTATTTGTTTTTGGGAGAATGGCACGCGAAGTTTTGGTTCGTTGATATGGATGGCACATATGGTTGTACATTCATGTGTAGGTATATTTAGATCTGCACACGTGCGTGTACATGTGTAGGTGCGTACGTAGTTTGGCATTAAATATCATACGACCCCGTTGCTTTTTGTGCGTTTCTACACACATAGTTGGACCTATGACTGTCTTGCCGATGTACAAAATACCCATGTCCTAAACTAAAATATGTTGTGTATCTATACTCCGTATCTTTTACTTTTATTTTTGGTATTTTGATTTGAATTTTTATTCGAACTCTTAAATCTCTAAATTTATTTGTTTTTTTCATCGATTTAAAATCCATCCAGTTGTATCTGACAAAAATATTGTGATTTCTAATTATTTTTGTAGTTGGGAATATTTCATGAAACCAACCACCAGTCAACCCAGTGTATAAGGCAATTTGCATAGTTCCAAAAATTAAGAAAAGTCTAGGCTGGTCAATCTGCTGAAGCTACTACTACTATGCTATTTCCTTCTCAACCTCTTCTTCCTCAACCACCCCCGTCCATCCCACCCTTCTAAAACCTTCCACTCCTTCTATATCACCCTCTTGCGTTCCCTTCAGCTAAATGTCTCCACTGACTATTAGACTTCAGCCTAGAAAACAAAAAACAAATGCTTAAGTATTACTATATTAATACCAACCTTTACTTAATTAAGATCCTTTTCATTAAATTACTTTGGATCAACCTGGTTTGTCCTGCCTAAAAACAACAAACCGTATCGTGCAATGGAAAATATAACCCAATATAAAAAACTCAAAATTATAGAATACATTCTAGGCAGGGTGAACTGACTTCTACCAACCACTAATGCTTTACTCATCCCTTCTTTCTCACCTTCCATCCTCACTACCAATCTAAAATATACGTCCGATATATTTTCTTCATTTACGGAGAAGATTTCGGTTTGAAGAGTTGAACACCTCGGTGTTCACGAAATAAATTATAATCAAAATGGATAATTAAAGTCTCAGTCTATAGATAGATAGATAGATAGATGCACAAAGAGAGAGCGAAAAAAGAAGTTTAATAAATCGATTTCAGTCATGAATTTCTCCCAAACTGGATTTAGGATTTTACCTATTGAGGTTCACATCATACTGCTTTAAAGAAAGTTGCAACAATATATAAGGAAGTGTGTTTGCAAATCTGATTTTTTTTTCTTTTTTAGTTATTTGGTGCTTTTTGTTATCGCAACAAAATACTTGCTTAAAAATATTCTCTCCTATTCTTCCTGCTACAACAATAGCCAGAGAAGAAATCACTTTCATTCATTGTGCTATGTAAATGGTGATATTGTTTTGTGAAGCACGTTAATACAATTTTAAAATTGTCATCCATGTAGAAAAAGAATTCTCAGTGTAATGAAAACTAGGTAATAAGGTGTAGAAAGAATTAAAAGCTAAAATAAATTCAAATGCTTTCAATGTTAATACATAATTATCACTGTACACCTGAAAAGAAACACATGCCCTCATCCAGGCACACGGACAAACATATATAATGTGCCTACGTGAAAATATACATTCATATATGTACTCTTATATTCAAATATACGTTTACAGACAGTATTCAAAAGTTATTTTATATTCATGTGTGTGTATGTTTGTGGATTCATGCGGGTGTGTTAATGGCGGGAATATGTACATGTATATATATATGAATGCAATAATTAATTCTTACGCTGAAAAGTTTTTGACTCTTCAACATATACATATTTTAATAACTTTTCCATTTTTCCATTTTATATTTCCTTTAAAATATTCGTAAAATCGCTCATAGTAGTTTACTGACATCCTGTGAAATCAGTTCGCTCGTCTACTCTAAAAAGAGACAATATGTTGATTTATATACATTTTAGTAAAACACTAATAACATAGCAGCACTGTGCCAAGTCGGCTGCAATTGTGCCTTGATCACAAAGAGGTTACTTTGAATAGTGAAAGCAAAACAGTTTAGTAGAGGTCATTAAACAATCTCCACTGCCCCAAGGTTGGATAAACATGTCCTACGTTCTTGTATATTGTAGCACAAATTGAAGAGTATGTGATCAATCCTAACCTTTTTCAATGCGCTCACTTTTGTCCTAACTACTGTCTGCTAACGATCAGTTCAATAACATTCTCATAACATTTGTAAATATATATGTAGATGATATAACAGTGCATGGGAGTACCATCAGAAATATGGATGACTAAAATCTGGTGGCTGAATTCTCCGCTGATCTAGTCCCTACAGCTCAATGGGGGGGATGGACTTGTATCATTCAATACATCAAAAACAAAGTAGACTCTAAATTTGCTCAATTTCTGAAGAGTGGAGTTACTTTCAATGAAGCACCTTACCTCGAGCGTCTATTGGAAGTATAACTTATTCCAGAGCTCCAAATGGAATTCGTATATTTGTATCATCGCTAAAGATGCTATAAAAATTATCATTTCTTTTTATTGCTTCAAAAATACCTAAATCCTAGCGCCATTCTCTATCTTCACGTGAGTTAGTTCAAACCAAATAATGGTGTACTGCTGCTATATGTGGGCTGCTATTGTCCAGCCCTCAATGTCAAAACTTGAAAATACTTCAAAACCGAATACGAGACCTTGTTCAGGTTTTTTCTTTCCACATTGCAACCACTTTCCCGCTGGTGAAACCTAGGTAGGTTTGCCTAGCTCTTTAGGTTCATAGTTAGTGTATTGAGCACTTTACTTAGTTACTTTTGGGTTACTAAACGAGGTTTTTTTTTCTTTTGACTCTGAACTTGGATTCTGGACGATTGCTTTCGTCTCAAATACATGTTCTTAGTTGTTTCTTTTTTTGTCCCTTATTTTTCCTTGTGTATTGATTTGTCCATTTACAAGCCAAAACACCTAAGGTTTTTCCAGACGAGTATAATTACTTATATTTATATTATTATATATGTATATATCAATTATGTGATGCAATTCAATTTATATTACAATGAATCATTTATACAAAACAATTCAGCCTTAGCGATGATAACGTATACAAACGTTTGGAGCGTGCAGTCGCAACGCTAAGGTTGAATCTTTTGGTATAAATGATTAAAAACCTATTAAAAAAATATTTCGATGCGCATTATACTTTTTCGTCTCGGATGCTACCTGAATTTTGCCAAAAACGGAAAAAACGAAAAAACGAAAAAACTCCATGCCTAAAGATGACTGAATGTACAGTCAAAAGAACTTACGTATTTAAGAAAGACCTTACACAGCTTATAATTTAAAAAACAAAACAAGGATCATAGCATTCATCGAAGGGATTTGGTATTTCTTTATCATTAACTTTACAAATTTACTTTTTGTATGAATGATTCATTGTATTAGGTTGGTGCAAAAATAATGTCGTTTTCTCACATATGTTACTATGTGAGAAAACGATATTATTTTTGCACCAACCTAATAATATATATATATATATATATATATATATATATATATATATATATATATATATATATATATATATATAAGGAGGTACAGTGTAGTAATGGATAGCGTCTCGGAGTAAGGCCGAATTTTAGTCGAATCCATTACATTCACTTACGTACTAATATCCTTGGGAAAGGTATGAATGGTTGGATCTGTACAAAACTTTCACAACTATAATCAAATCATATGTTCACCTAAACTACTAACCATTAAATTAAAAGGGAAATATTAACTAAATGATAAACGTTAACTATGATATGAGCGTACACTTATTTTAATACACCAATCAATAATAACATATATGTGCGTATGTGCTGCGTGCATGAGTCTGCATGAGTACACACACACACACACACACACACACACACACACACACACACACATATATATATATATATATATATATAATAAATTAACTGATTTAAAATATGTTTTTTTTCGCTACACAGTTCTAACCATGTTTCAAAAATGGAAGGTAAAAGCTTCAAATTTAATTTTGTAATTAAATTAAAGACATTTCATCCTCAAGAGAATTTTGGAGTAACTTATTTTTAAAATTACTGGGTTTTAAAGGCACTGCAAAAATTCATAATTTACGTTTCCAAGGATACAGAGAAATCCATTCATCCAGGCAAGGGGTGGTTGCGTGTTCATTATAACTGTATTTTGTTGTATCAGTTATTAGTTACGTTTGAAGAAGGGTTTTCGTTTAGGTAGGGGTAGGGATGTATTTTTCAACGAATTCTGACATCCGTTAAATGCATGTCGTCTAGATTTTTTTTAAATGTTATTGCTAACGGCAATTTTAAATACAACTTTAAAATATTTTCCCTGTTAATTTTAATAGACTATTTTTTTTTTATTTATAAAAGAAGTAAATGTAATAGAATTACTTACAGCATATAAAATTATTTTTTCTCATTAAATATAAGTATGTATATTACCAGGTCACACATTTTTATTTTATTTTAAAATATTATTTAAGGAAAATTTTTGACAGTGACGGCATAAAATAACTATTTCATTTTTCTGGTTCAGTAAATTTTTATTTTTTATAAAATTAGTAATATATAGTTTCTCATGTATGGACAAAGGTCATCGGTCATTTAATGACATACATATTCTAGCTTTTCTTATTAACTTCCATTTTACTGTAGGTGTTTTATTTGATTCTTTTAGGTGCCAAAATTACTTCGAGAGAGATGTTTGATTTTTCTATTTATTTATCCTAAATGAACTTTGATGTTGGTTGAATCTTTTTTTGAACTCATGGTTAGTGCAACCTATCCATATTTTTATGTTTTCCAGATTTTCAATCGAAGATATATTGCATTGGTATAATAATGATTCCGTACGACATTCATTTTGTAGAGGGCAATTATGAGGGTTTCTACAGTTACATAATTTTTGTTTATCATCATCAGTTTTTATTTTTATTTTTCCATTGTTATTGGTTTTGGTATAAGTGTTTATTTAAGATATTAGCATTATGTTTCTTAATTTTTTCTAAGTTTTCCGAACAGCTGTAACTCAATTTTAGTGTATTTTTATTGAAAATAGTACTTAGGTTACTTTCACTAGAGAAATGCTTGACTATTGATGCGAGGAATTTATGTCCTAATTTGTTCTTTACCATTTGGTTGTATGGGGACGTATACCAAATTATTTTTCTACTTCTGTTTTTTTTTTTTCTATGCTTTCCATTTTCATTTTTAATATAAGTTAGTTTTGGGTTTTTGTAGCCACTATCTTTTAGAGCTTTATTATAGGAATTGATACGCTCATCGAAAATATTGTCATTTGCTGAATTTCTACTTATTCTTTTTCGGATAGATAACAGTATATGTTAAATTATAAATGGGGGTGATTTGATTTAGGGTGTATATATAAAGGATTGGTATTGGGTTTTTTATAAGGTGTGTATGTATTTTTCTTTAAATCTAATGTTATATCAAGGAAGTTAATTTTTTTTTAATTTAGTGCTAACGGTAATTTTTAAGCCCATGCTTTTAAATTCTTTATATAATACCTTTCTAATTTTATCCATTTTGAAGTTAGTTGAGTTTGTAATAACCATAAGACCATCGTCTCTGTACAAACCAATGTCAATTATATTAATATCACGGTGCGCTGTAAGGTTGTATGATATAAAAAAGACCTATGAGATCAGAAGACCCAGCTGAGTCTAGTGATCCCATTGTGATGTCAAAGTGGTCATATCAATTCTTTATCCATTGCTCACCTTTATGTATCAGTACCGATTTTTTTCGCATTTACAATAATGTTCTTTTATTCTTCTGTAATATCCGTGTACTGGGGGGCAAAGTCCAACGCATTCATGAACAGTTCTTTAGATATTGATTGGTAATAATTTTCAGTATCAAATTGCATTAGTGTACAATTGTTTTTTTTTCTTTTATATAATTAAACCAGTTTATCACTTCCTTGGTATTAATCCAAAGTTTCAGGCTTATTTTTTCTTTAATTTGTTTATTTACCCTTTCAAGGATCATTTTACTAATTTTTCCGATATCCGGTCTTGTAGGATTTATTATCCTTGTAGTGGGATTAGCATCAAAATCTGGTTTGTGGTCCTTTAAGGTTATGCAGCATTCTCTTTGATATAGTTGACCTACTCTGTTACTGATCTTCAGTTTATCAGTGATTTCTTTACTGCTAGTATTAATATTCCGAACTATGTTGAGGTTATTATTATTCGCCTTTTTGTAGTTCTTATGTAAGTCTTTATTTATTAGATCGTTGTATTCCTTTGTGGTTGTTTTATAAAAGTTTCCAGTTTTGTCGGATTTTACTAAAATTTTATCTGTTGCGTTAATGTCTTTAACTATTTTATCTAGGCGTTTCTGGAAGTAGCATTTCTTATCATGGAAATTTATGTCATTTATTATTTCAAAAATGAGTCACTAGTCAAAGATAAACAAAATAGACATTACAAAAATGTCTCTTTGACTAGTGGCCTATTTTTTTAATCTAGTTATATTCAAAGATTGTTTTACAACATTTAGTATGAATTTTAATTCTTCACATTTTCTTATTTATTAATTCCAAAGTAACGTAATTTCAATTTTATTCAAAAAGGCGTTATTTTGTTTCGTTTTGCCACTAGTCAATTTGTTTTATTGTCTTTCAATTATTTAAGCAACAGCAACAACAATAATAATAATGATAATAAAATTTTCTCTTATACTTTATAACAATTTATACTATGTAGCAATATATTACACATTGTTGACGAACTGTTTACTCAGACATCCAGTGTGTATTCTATACGTGTAGGTGACAGTGGGTAGAAGTAGTACCTTTGTTACGAGGATGCTGCTTTTATTATTAAATTGGACGGGCAACACTGGTCTTCACCCATCCCCTAAATCTCCACGCGTCAAACCCTGTAAACCGCTTCAGCTGACGGGCTAAATCACGTGAAATTACTATCGAAAGGCGCTGTACTCATCTGTGCACTGTTAGTACTGGAGAGGTATAACTTCATGATAATAAAACCTGAGGTGTGTTGTTCATGGCGTTGTTATCAGCACTTCGAATAAGTGTGGCTGGTTCTACACAAGCCTTCACCACTTTAAACACATTTTTTGTATGGATAGTCTGCAGTTCTTTGCTATTACACCTGATCACTGCTGTGAGAGTTAAGGAGACGTGGGCAGGAAGAGGATTAAAACTGAACTGAAAGATACTCATACGTCGAAAATATATATATGTTCAGGAACCAACTAAACTCATAAATAATTACATCGGTCACACTATTACTTACCTATCCAAACGACCTACCCGACCATAGTTCAATTAGGACTCATGCAAACCTACACAAAACCTGCCAGACTCCATCGAAAACAAACTTGTACAAACTAAAAGCATAATAACCTCATCCACATGTAAAAAAGATAAAAAAAATAATGGAACACATAATATTAAAAAAAGCCAACACTCAATAACATGAACACGCGCACAATATGCTGACTGTGTTTGGAAAATAAAACATTCCGTCAACTCTACATATGTACCTAACACAAACCATATATTAAGTTAAAAGTAAAAATAAAATCCCCCTTGATTATGGCTAAAACTATAACCGAAAGCGCTCGGACATGCAGAACTTTTGAGCAATTTTTATACACTTAAGTTATTATCTTTGAAGAAGATTTACAATAGATGGCACTGCGTTGCCATATAGACTAGTTTACATTTTTCATTCCTGTACATTTGTGACTTTTCTGTCTTCAACGTTTAACGTGTGTAGTAGTGAATTAACTGAGACCTGTTCCGTTTAACAATGGCTTGATATTCAGATCGAGAGCAGAGAATGATTTTTTCATCCGGATGCGAATGGTAATGGACGCGAGGCTTACTTGAAAATTTATATCTATGGACATATGTCCTTGTTTTAGTGTGAGAAACCCGCCGCCAAAGTTTGTAAAAGGATTTTTGTTACAGTCTGCATATATATATATATATATATATATATATATATATATATATATATATGTGTGTGTGTGTGTGTATGTGTGTGTGTGTGTGTGTGTGTGTGTGTGTGTGTGTGTGTGTGCAAATATATTGATAAAATAGGAAGGAGCCGTTAGATTGATGATCCAAATTTCTTTGTTATATTTTAAAGTCCTCGGTAGACAAGTAGAGCCTAGATTGTAATGATTTAAAAAAAAATATGATTCCAACGTTACACAGGAATTACCATGTTTCAAAAACAGAAACTAAAAACTTCTAATTCAATTGTAAAAATTGAATTAAATCAGAGTAACTAGTTCTGTTTCCTTTTCAAGCGAATTTTGGAATGACTTATTTTGAAATTTACGGAGATTTATAAGCACATACATTCATAATATTAGTTTCTATGGATATGAAGAAAACCAATCATTTTAATAATGGGCGGTAGGGTATTAATTTTCACTGACAACTATTGCATCAACATATTAGTTACTTTCGAAAAGAGGTCAAGGTAGGGTCCGTGTGCCGTTTTCCAAACAAAAGACGACATTCGTTCAGCGCATGTCTTCTGGTCTTTTTCAACGACAGAAAGTTTTTCTGCACTTTTGTTTCGCCGTTAAATTTGTACTTGTACACAGACAGATTTCTTTCCAAAAGGGTTGTTTGTATATGAATACGTCGTATTGAACTACAATTTACTTTTGTTGACGGTTTCTTGAAGGTTTTTTTTAGCTTATGATTGGGTTGTGTTTTTAAACATATTGCTTTAATTGAACTTGTTTATCGATTTTGAAATTTAAAATTTTTATGCTAATTATTTAACGCGAATATTTGTTGATGTCATCAAAAAGCGTTATCTCATATCTTTGATTTAATAAATTTTCGTTTTTTAGAAATTAATGTGTAGTTTTTCATGTAGGCATAAAGGGCATGGGTCATCCCAGGTTTTACAAGTTCTTGTTTATCATTTTCCATTTTACTTTTGGTGTTTTATTCGTTTCTTTTAAATGCCAAAAATATTTAGATAGGGATATCCGATTTCTATTACTAATATTATTGAAGGAGATTTTGTGTTGTCTCCATGTTATTTTAAATTCATTCTTCGTGGATCCTATATATATATTTTCAATGTTTGGATAATCGATGGATGAGATTGTGCATTGGTATACCACAGAATCTATGTGGCATTTATTATCCAATTACATAGCTCGGTTAGAAGGGGTATATTAGAATTTGTGTCTGACTGCGTTTATTCTCGTTATAAAATTTCAGTGTGTGTTTTAATAATTTTATCTAGATATCTAGAACAGCTATAACTAATTTTAAGGTATTGCAGTTGAAGATTTGACTTAATTTACTATTCGTAGGAAAGTGTTTGTTAATTAGATTTAAAAATTAGTGCCCCAATTTGGTACGGATTAATTTGTTGAAGTAAGGCGTATACCAAATTATTTTCCTTCTTCTATTGTTCTTTCTAGAGTAACTATAATTTTCCTTATATTTAATTTCGGAAGATCTGTAGACGATGTTGGAAAGAATTTTGTTATAAACAATTTTGTGTTTATCGAATATTTTTTGGTAGAAGAGTGCTGGTTGATACGACGTTCAACGGATGATGGTATAGGTTTAGTAACCAGCGCTGGGTGATTGGAATTAGGATTTATATAATTGTGGTTAGCGTTATTTTTCAGGAAAGTTTGGGAATTATTAAGAGCTTAGTTTAAGGTTACATCTAAGATCCACTTGTCTGATGTTATAATTAATTTTAACTTTGAGGTGTAAAGATTTAAACACTCTATGAATCAGTTTCCTCAACTTGTCTGCCTTACTCCCGGTAGAATTATTTAATATCATCAGGCCATCGTCTCTATAAATCTTTATATTATTTAAGCTAATTTTATTATGTACAATGAGTTGTTCAAAATAAATAGTCCGACTAAGTCAGATGAATCAGCAGAATCCAGCGATCCCATAGATACATCAGAGTTTTCATTCGAATTTTTAATCCATTTTTCGTTGTTGTGGATTTTTATTGATTTTCTGCAATTTAGAATGGTGTCGATTTCATCCTTAGAGATATCGGAATGAAATTTGGCAAACTCCAAAGACATTACGAAAAGGTTTTTGATATTGATGGATAGAAGTCCACAATATCAAATTGGATGGATGTACTGTTGTTTTTGTTATTGTGGACTTTAAACCAATCAGTCACTTCTGTAGTGCCGACCCATTCTTTCAGGCCGAGCTGATTCGTAATGTTTGTTTACACGTTCCAGGATACTTGCGATTTCAGACTTAGTTGGGTTGATATTCTTTGTATATATTTTGCTTAGGAAATCGGGTTTATGGTCTTTGAGTAGAATGTAGGATTCCCTGGTCGAAAGTTTGTGCACCTTATCGCTGATTTAGTTGATGATGTTTACATACTTATAATTACCTGTATCTACCTTCTTGTAACTCTTCGTTAAATCCTTTTTAACCAAGGTATTGTAATTTTTTAGATCGAATTTATAAAAATTTGCAGTCTTCTGCGACTTTATAAATATTTGGTTTGAGTGGTTGATTTGTCTGACCACCGCGTCTAAGTGCTTTTGAAATTGCTCCTTGCTTTTGTGGAAGCTAATATTATTTATGATATCAAAAGATCCATTTCAAAGTTTTGTAGTTGGTCGATGAGAGGTGTTTTTTTTTAATATTTAAATCCATATGTATCCATTTTTTGGAGGTTACTTGTTTTATTCTGGCCGTTAAGTAAGAAGTAAGCTCGCCATTTTTTTTTAAGAAATAGAAAAAAGGAAGTGATGTTTCACGTGTGGTCTGCTTACAAACAGAATTGTTCATAACCATTTTTTCTCACCAGTCGAAGTGCAATTAAATGCACTGAAACAAAGTTGTATCTTTGTAGCGAGTAACTTGTTTTTGTCTATACGTAAAAATTATGATATATATATATATATATATATATATATATATATATATATATATATATAGGAGTACTTTCTTTTGATAGAATGTGGGTGTTCAGGTCTGTAGATACACAAATTGTTGAAACATGATTTCACAAAATCTGAATGAAACTTCAGAATTTGGCTCGCAAAGCCTCATTGACCAGGACAATAAATCTTTTCGCACATCTGTGTACGTATAAGACACTACATTTTTCTTTTCAAATTTAACGAATATCTTACTATATTTTAAACCGAAGAGCGAGAGTGAGATAGAGAAAGAAAGAGATAGAGATTAAATTGAAGTAAATAATCTACTGTAAAAATAACTTTTTGGTATAAATTAAACTCTGTCAAACAAAATAATTTATTTATATCTGGTAAGCATTCTCAAAAGATCTGCTTTATTTAACTGACAATGATATATTTACGCATGTGGATAAAATATTTATTCACTGGTCTTTTGCGAACGTCCAAGATATTTTAACACTGTCACAGGAAAATATATTCATTAAATATTATGCGAATAATGAATACCAGTAAAAGATTATTCTCGGTATTTAGGAAAATAACGAAAATGCCCAGCTGTTGATCGACTAGAAGAAGCATGTAAATTATCAACAATGCAAAAAAATAATAATAAATAAAAAAAATGTGGAGTAATTAGTGTTAAAAATTATGAAAAAATATCCAAATCCGCTGTTTTAGAAATATAACAAAAAATTGAAAACAAAATGTACGGTTACCGTTGAGGCTATGAACACGACAAAAATAATTTGTAGCTGTACAAGTAAAAATGAAAGAAAACACTTCCTTTTGATATTTCACATTTTTCAATATTATAAAAGATGTTTTTTTTAAAAAAAAAATTTTCTTTTTATTTATTCTGTTGAGGAAATGTGAATAAACAACCTTACCAAGATCCAATATCGGTGAATTTTAGTTAATTGATTTGATTTTACTTAAAGAAAAGCTAAGAATTAAAATCTCCCGAACATACAAAAATATATTTGGTACTTGATACAAATACAGAAGTGTTTCCTCATATATATATATATATATATATATATATATATATATATATATATATATATATATATATATGTATGTGTGTGTGCATGTGTGTGTGTGAGAGAGGGAGAGAGAGACTCTAAAAATAACCTTTTAAGTAGTAATATGTAGACAGAAGACAACTCAAAGAAGTGGAATGATGCAACACCTTCTACTGGGTAGGGCGACCTGAATCAGGGAAAATAGAATCTGGCGTAGGATTTTCTGTCAGAAATTATCTTGTGTCACGACTGGAGTCACTTCCAGCTGGTATTTCTCTTCGTTTACCTAGCGTGTCAATTTACTTAGTTTTTATGCGCATACCATGGACTCTACTAAGGTAAAAGAATCCAATAATGCAACTTTCGGGAACTTCTAAGGCGGACGTCATTTCGTGATAAACTTTCTGCGATGGGTTACTTCAGTGCTCGTATTGGATGAGACACACTGTCCTAGGGTAAAGTCATTGGAAAAGATGGCGTCGGTAAATCAAATTCTAATGGGTTATTTGTGCTGTCCCATTACAATGAATTCGATCTTTCACCAGCACAATTTTCCAGTAACCAACTAGATGAGAGCACGGCCATTTCATTGATTATATCATCGTTCGTGGTTGTGATCGCCACGGCATAAAACTTACACGATCACTAGCAATCGGTCAATGTTAGTCAAATCACAAAATTGTTTCCTCTCATACAGCAATGCATTTGAAGAATAGTGCTAGAAACAATCGATCGAAACTGCCAAAGAAGGTAGACATAAAAAGCTGAAAGACAGCGAAACATTAGACTCTTTCTAAATATTGTGTGACTCAAAACTGTCATCGCTTGGTGTAGTTAATGAAGTTGAATCGGCAGGACCTGCCTTACAAAACTCAGCAAAAGACACACTCGAGTATGTTCAGCGAAAACATCAAGACTGATTTGGTTCAAATAATCCTGAAATTAAATCTCTCCTTGAAAACCTGCATAAATGTCATCAGGTCTGGGTGACAGATAAAGCATGTGTATCAAAGAAACGGGTTTGAAATCAGCCCAAGGAAAGTCTCAAGAAAAATTGAGGGAAATGAAGGAGGGCTGCTGGACAGCAAAGTCTAGATCAGTAGGCTTCTAACAGATGTGACTTCAAATCGTTCTAACAAAACTTGAAGGGTGTTTTTGGTCCCATTTCCAGCGGTCTACCATCAAAATTTTCTTCCGATAACACTATTTTGACAGATAAAAGCCACATCATGATATGATGGGCAGATCACTTTTCCACAGTCCTAAATCAGGATTCGTCTGTTAATGCTGAAGCAATAAACTATCTTCCTCTGAAACCTGTTGTACAAAGCCTTTTCTCCTAACCCATTACTTCAAACTTCGAACTCAAAAAAGCCATCAAACAACTTTCAAAAGGAAAAGTCCCTGGCAAAGCATGAATTCCAGCTGAAATATACAAATTTGGCACCAATCTTTTGATACGGAAAATTTGTGAATTTGTCATCATTGTTGGAAAAGTGTGATGTGCCATAGCAGTATAAGGATGGTTATATTGCTCATTTGTATAGGCACAAAGGAAACAAGTGTGAATATGACAAACATAGAGGAATATCTCTTCTTTCGATTGCTGACAAAATCCTTGCTCTTATCATCCTGAATAGGCCTAATGAATTTGTCTGAGAGTCGGCACTACCAGAGACCCAGTACGGTTTTCGATCCGGTAGAGGAATCGTGGATATGATCTTTTGCCTCCGGTAGCCTCAGGTGAAGGCACGAGAGCAAAACAATGATCAACTTGTAGTTTTTGTAGACTTCACAAAGGCTTTCAATACTGTATCACGAACTGCTTTTTGGAAAGTTTTTGTCAGAATTAGGTGTTCCAGAAAAATCCTCCATACTATCATCTCCTTTCACAATGGAATGAAAACTTTAGAAAGGTCGGAAAGTGAGCAATTGGACGCCTTTTCCGTCTTCAATAGTACAAAGCAAGGTTGTGTTCTTGCTCCTCTTCTCTTTGCACTTGAAAAAGTATTCTCTGACTTAAGTGAATGAGTCAAAGTTGAATTCAGAACGTGAAGGTCTATAAAATCAGCGACGTTTTAAACTTGGTCTGCTGCTGTTACGCGATCTTCTCTTTACAGATGCTGCTGCTCTATTTTCACACAGTCCAGAAGACATTCAAACAATCTTTGATAAATTCTCTGAAACAACGAAATCATTTGAACTTACTATCAACATAAAGAAGACTGACCTAATGTAGCAGCCAGTACCAGGCAACCCATCTCTCACAAATCCTTCCGCATTCATTGATGGTACGGCATTAAAAACTGTTGAAGCATTCGCATATCTTGGATCAACAGTCTCTTCTGATAGAAAAAATGGACAGAGAAATCCAATGCAGAATAGCCAAAGCTAGCACAGCATTCGGTAAACTTAAACATGGGTTATGGAACACCAAAGACGTCTCTCTCATGCTTCATTAAAATAAAGCGTTTGTTTAAGACAATAGACTGAAGAACAGTGATCAGCTTCAAAATCTTTCTTTAACAAATTTCATCATCTCAGTGTAGCTTTGTCGTCCACAGCAAGGCTGAGATAGTATCACACTTAAGAAATCACAAATGTACTATGTCTTTCTCTTATTTTCTCCACAATAGCCCCTGCTAGCATCCATAAGTGTAAAACAAAAGGCACCATCCATACACTTATGCAGTCTTTTTTCAATCTTGCGTACTAGTCGCATATGCATATATATATATATATATATATATATATATAGAGAGAGAGAGAGAGAGAGAGAGACAGACAGACAGACAGACAGACAGACAGAAGGCAGAGAGGAGAGAGAGATTCATGTGTGTCCTATATATAATAATAATAATAATAATTATTATTATTATTGTACTACTACTACATTATTATTATTGTACTACTACTACTTCTACTACTACTACTACAGTAGTAGTAGTAGAAGTAGTAGTAGTAGTAGTAGTAGTGGTGTGGTGGTGGTAAGCATCATTACCTTTGATTTCTGTTTTGATCTGGGTTACAAGCAGAGACCTAAGATTAAAAATGGCATCATGACGTTTGTACTGAACATTTTTGTAATAAAATTTTTTTAAAGTCTAAGATCACACACATTTTAGAGAGATAAAGCCCTTCGTAAAGTGAGAACTGAACAAATTGCTTGGTAATTTCTACTTGGCAAGTATTGGTTCTTTGCAGCAAGAATAAAACGTTTGGTTTCAGCCTTTAATATTGCACTAGGTATGCACTGCTGGCTATGGGGTATGTCTACATTAGACATAATGTAGAGGTTTATGTTGCCATAGTTTCTTCATTTGCTCCTTCGACTTCCAACCGCTAATCTTTGTGTCAAAATGGAGATCGATTGAGCGTGTTAAGGTAATACAAGTTCATGCGGATGTTGTCAGTAAAAGATAATATTTTTATAATATTTTTTTTATTTCCTTTGATTTCTGCTGTGTAAACATTTCATTCCAGAGACCTAAAGTTAGAAATGGCATCATGACATTTTTCATTGACCAATTAAAAAATACATAAATAAAGGCCTTTATAAAGTGTGGGCGGTACTCGTGAGAGGAATTTGTTTGAATTTATTTAAGGCATGGACTTCAAGGAATCCCTTCAATTAGACTATTGGGATCTTTTCCAACCAATATGTGATCTCTAACTCCATATGCCACGTTTGTGAGATTTCAGTTTTAATTATTATTATTTTTTATTTTCTTTGATTTCTGGCGTTTACACATTTCTTTCCGGGTCCCGCCCAGGGACCTAAGGTTAGAAATGGCATCATGACTCTTTCCACTGACAAAAAAAAAAAAAGAAAAAAATTACATAGATAAAGCCGTTCGTAAAGTGTGGGCTGTACTTGTCAGAACAATTTTTTGTATCTCCTTGAGGCATAGACTTCCAGGAATCCCTTCAATTAGTCTACTGCAATCTTTTCCAACCAGTCCTAGGGCTCCAACTACAACAGGGATTGTTGATGTTCCCATATGCCACATTTTCGAGATTTCTATTTCAAGGTCCTTGTATTTTGACAGCTTTTTGAATATCTTCAAAGATACATTGCAGTCAGCAGGGATTGCCATATCAATAAGGAGGCACCGTTTTTGTTTGTGGTCTTTAATAACAATATCTGGGCGGTTGGCCTTGATTGTTCTGTCAGTGTGTATTATTTAATCCCATAGAATTGTAATAGGTCCTATCTCCGTAACCGGGTCTGGGTGGTGTTCATACCAGTTTCTTTCAGTTTCCTTCCCGTAGAAGTTTCAGATTTTCTAGTGCAGATATTGGCTAACTCTGTCATGTCGGGTTTTATATTCAGTGGGTGCCAACATCGTGCAACCTGATACAAGATGATCAATCGTTTCTGGATAATTATCACAGAATCTGCATTTTGGGTTGACACAATATTTTAGTATATGTGCTTGATAATTCCTAGTTAGCAAGCATTGGTCCTGCGCAGCAAGGATAAAACCTTCAGTTTCCGCTTTCAACCCTGCATTGCGTAACCACTGATGGGTACGGGTTTTGTCTACATCAGCTTGTTTGGTACGGGCAGAGTATTGGCCATGAAGTGGTTTATCTTGCCATCGCTTCTGTATCTGGTTGGTTGCATTCGTCTTTGCTGTCTTTTTTAAGTATTTTGCAGTTTCATTCGGTGTATTGTGCTGTAGTTGCATCTCTACGTCCATTTGAAACTCCATTTTGAATTTGTTGGCTTCTTTCATTACGGAGTAAAGACGCTTACTACTTTCATGTTCTTGACGCATACCATCATCCAGTCTTCTGGAGTTTCCAAGTATCTTTGGAGGCCAATTGTTGTAGTTTTGTAGGACAGTTCTAGTTGAACTAATACTCTGCCTCCTTCGGATCTGGGCACATACAGACGATCAACATCAGCTTTGGGATGATGCATGCGATAGAAAGTGAGAAGCTTTCTCGTTTTGGCGTCCATTCGCTTAATTTCAGCTATGGTCCAGTTGAGGACATTAAAGCTGTATTGCACCACAGGGGCAGCCAATATTTTTATAGCTGATATTCTGTTTTTTGAGTTTAGCTCAGTATTTAGTGCCAGACGTACACGCCTGTAGTACTCTTTCTTATTTTTTCCTTCATTTGGGGGTGTTGTATGCCATCTCCTTCGCTAATTCCTAGGTACTTATAAGCTTCATCATGCTCCAGTTCCCTAATCTTTGTGACAAAATCTAAATCTATTAAGGGTGTTTCTGTAATTCTACCTTTCTTGAATGTTACCTTTGCACATTTATCGAATCCGAAGTCCATACCTATGTCGTCACTGAAGTATTTTACAATATTGAGGAGGCCTTTCAACTCATTGTCGTCTTTGGCAAAGAGTTTGAGATCATCCATGTAGAGTAGGTATTA
Source organism: Acanthosepion lycidas (assembly GCA_963932145.1). NCBI lineage: Eukaryota > Metazoa > Mollusca > Cephalopoda > Sepiida > Sepiidae > Acanthosepion > Acanthosepion lycidas. The sequence continues at coordinate 151,258,745 of OZ010573.1, forward strand.
TTATTATTATTATTATTATTATTATTATTATTATTATTATTATTTTAGTGGATACACTTGTTTGAGTAGAAATAACACCTGGAGTAATAATATCCATTATTTTCTCCCAAAATCAAACGCGCGGACACACACAAACACACACACACAAATACGCACACACACACGCGTGTGTGTGTGAATGTATAGATATTTATATATGTGCGGATACTTATATAGATAGATAGATAGATAGATAGATATGTGTTTGTGAGTGTGTATGTGAGCGTGAGTGTGTTTGTGTGTGATCATGTAAAGGAATATGTATGGTTGAATGGGTTATAACTGATCTAATATTACCATTTCCTCATTATGAACCTACTGTTATTCCTCTCATTATCATCATTGTCACTATAAATACTACGCTTATTTTTTCCTTATTTTTCTCATAGGTAATTCTGTATTATTATTATTATTATTATTATTATTATTATTATTATTATTATTATTATTATTATTATTATTCCTTTTTATCATTATTGAAATATTAAAATAATATTATTATTACTTTTTAATATTATTTCATTTCGAAATACTTTTCAATTTTTTAAACAAAATTTAAAATTCGATATTTTAGATTTTAATTAAAACATTTTACTCCTTAATTGTTATTCATAATATTAATAATGTTAATAATAGTAAAATTGTTTATTTATATTATATTCATACTATATTTATTTCCTAGCTTAGTTTGTTGAAAAACTTTAAAACTGTTAACTGCCAAATATAAAAATCTGTTTTTTTGAATTAACCGTAATATGCCCATATATTTTAATTTAACCTTTCTTTTTCCTTTCCTTCATCTTTTACAAACTCTCTTTTCCATTTTTTTCCCCTCTACTTTCTTATTCTCTACACCCTTTTTTCTCTTTATCTTGTTTCTTATCTGGTCCAACCACTCTCATTTACGCTTAAATATCTTTATAAAAATAGATTTAAAAGCATTCCTATATCTCTCTTCCCTCTTTAATTTTGACCGAGTCTGTCATACTCGTCCTCCACCTCTGCCTGTATCACATTGCATCAACTTCAAACTACCGCTCAAAAGTGTGTAAAAACTATGTATAAATTTAAAACATTTTTTACACATTTGGAAGTGCGGTCTGATGAACCATGTAAAAATCATATACCTCAGGAAATAAATTATAACTTATAGACCTTAAAGTTTGTTTGTTCAAATTAACATACACACACACACACACACACACACATATATATATATATATATATATATATATATATATATATATATATATATATACTAACTATAGCATCCACATCGACAATAGGAAATAAGTAAACATCTTGATTGTAAGTTGCTGTGCTACACAACAAGGTATTTGAAATACTATTTTCATGCATTGTTTATACAGGGTGTCCCAAAAGTTTCACTATTATTGGAAAGCGTTGTAAATTTTATATTTATTTACCGAATTCAATAATCTTTCTGTATGTAGAAATATATTATTATAAAATTTTATTGGTCTAATTATGGAAGAAGATGTCATGCAAATTTCCTTCGGTTGATATTTCCAAATATACATTTTCTGACAATTATAGCATGAATTTTGGGACACTCTATATATTGTAGTGTCCTCAGACACAATTCAAATTTAAGTGTGATAACCTTTCGTTAATCCTTGCGGCACCATAAATCTTTAAATGTTTTAATCATTTTAAAATGGTCGCAGCCATTTCGATCAGGTAAGTGTTGTGACACCGTAACATACCTACAACATGGACTCTTCCAGGACTATATAAAGTATGCGATACAACACTCTAGGAGAAGAGGAGGAAAGAGAGAGAGAGAGAGAGAGAGAGAGAGAGAGAGAGAGTATTCTAATACCATAGTATCAGCCACGTACGACTACTAATATTGGACACTAGCACATAGTAAGCTCCGCTTACACTTACACTATCTTTGTAAACTTTTTGTTTAATATATCTTTCTTACCTCTAATCCGTGTTCCGTGTTTTCCTTCCGTGGTCCCGACTTTGGGCCCACATCAGTGGCGACGAAGAATTCGAGAAACACATTCACGCCGAAACCTCAATACCTTACCAGTCCCATATCAGTGGCGACAGAAAGATTAGAGAATTTAGTTCTCACCATATCAATAGCGACAGAGAACTCGAAAAATACACAGAAACTCCACGAGTTACCACAGCAGTGTTGAACGAGAAATTAAGCTGGTACTACTACATTAGCGATTTAAACGCAACACCCAGCGTCTACATATAAAAAAAAAATTCCGATACCAAACAGCAGTGACGAACTAGCGATTCGACATCTACGGAATATTAAAGTCTGTCCAAATAACATTACGAGAACGATTTCTTACACACCCACACACAGAAAAAAACAGTTTGTTCATAAAACAAACTGACAACACAAGAGCCGAAGCACTACTTACGACTCAAGACTTTTTTTTCAAAAAAACTATCTAAAATTTTTTTTATGTAACTGAATTGAATCTCGTGCATATAATTATTCTCCCCTCAAATTCACTGAGGCAAGTTTTCACTTTTTTGTACCTCTATAACAAAAAAAGAATACATAATAAGTGTGGTGAAAATTTATACAATTACGTTAAAATTAACGGAACCTCGGAATCGCAAAGAAAAATGCTAAACACATAATTAGTTTAGTTTAACTAATTGTCTGTTCATAAATTAAGATTTTTTTGTGTACCTCCCCTTGGTACACGGATTTCAAAGCAACAAAAAATCGCTGTCATTTTTGTTTGTCTAAATATGGAAGATTTTCAAAAAGTAATCGTCCAAATGCTAAAAGTACATTTGGATCAGCAACAAAAATCAGAAGAAAGACAACAACTATTTTTGGAATTACATAAACAACAAATAGAATTCCAACAAATTACGCTTCAGAATGCTGAACTACAACAGAAACAACTTAAAGAATTACTTGTAAATGCATTAAAAGGCTCAAGCTCTAAAAAAGATACAATATTCTCCCAGAGCACAATCTACAATTCAATGGAAACCTTTGAATACGTACCAGAGAACGACAAAACGTTCGAGGCCTTTTTACAGGCGCCACGAAGATATTTTCAACGTAGACTGTGAACAATGGCCCAGTAAAAAAAAGGTACGTCTACTATTGAGAAAACTCGGAACTACAGAACATAGTAGGTTCGTAGACTTCATACTACCAAAGAAAACCACTGACTTGGATTTTTCAGAGACTATTAAGCTCCTATCGGAACTATTCGGGCCTAACACAACCTTGTTCCACAAACGTTGGAAATGCCTGAACACAGTCAAAGACAACCAGTAAGATTTTCTAACGTTTGCAGCATGGGTAAACAAACTCTGTAATGATTTTAAACTAGCCGAACTGACTGTCGATGATTTCAAGTGCTTAATTTTCGCACAAGGGTAGTATCAGCAGAAGACGCCGAAGTCAGACGACTGGTACTGACCAAGCTTGAGAACGAACAAGGATTTAGATTAACAAAATCAGAAGCAAGTCTACCTCCTATTCTCCTCAAAAAGACAAAAGGCAAATCTCATGTCCTAAATTCCGCAGTAACCAAAACTCAAATAGGTTAAAGAAACCACCCGGACCATGTTACCATTGTGGTAAATGGCATTGGATGAAATTCTGTCCAGTTAAGAACAAAAAATATTTCAAAAATTGCAATAAAAGTGGGCATACTTTAACTTCGTGCTGGTACGCCAACAGAACGAGAAAACCCCCAAATAAAATTAGGCAAGCTCAATCTGACAATATTGTCGATAGGAATTTAAGGAAATATGTAACTGTGGGTATTTTCAATAATTCCATTAAATTCCAGCTTGACACGGGTTTCGATCTTTCAACCATTAACTGGCGTACTTGGGGACAATTAAACAAGCCGACCTTATAAAAACGGATAAAACAGCAACATCCATAACTGGCGAAAAGATTAACATTTTAGGCGAGGTAATACTTACAGTAACACTAAATGGAGTTACCAAAAAGCTCAAAGCCTACGTATTGAAAACTTCAGATAAGTTATTTGGAACAGATTGGATAGAAAAATTCAATCTTTAGGATTACCCAATGAGAGCATTTTGTCGCAAGATCCAAAGTACAACGTCCAATTTGGTAAATCTCAAAAAGGAACTCAAACAACAATTTTCCCAGGTTTTTTTCTGGCGGTGTTGGGAAATGTACTAAAATGAAAGCTAAGTTCAAGCTGAAGGACGGTGCACAACCGGTATTCAAAAAGAAACGGAATGTCCCTTTCGCTGCTCTAGAGCAAACCAACAAAGAGTTAGATAGACTCATTCCAAAAAATACAGAAGTCTTTGAAGAATTGTGAAATCAAAAACATGATATGAGTACCATAAGAGAGCTCCCAGTTACTTTAGCCGACATAAAAAGGGAGTCTCCAGAAGATGGATTCATTCAATCCATAAAAAGCAAAATTCGCGACAAAGACCCCAATGTGCCTGAAGTTTTCTCCCTCTGCGATGATGTCCTACTATACAATGAACGTTTAGTGATTCCAAACAGCCTGAAAAGAAAAATCCTCAGGGATTTTCATATGGGACATCCGAGGAAGAAACGTACGAAAAGCCTCATGCGCTGCTATGTTTATTGGCCAAACATGGACAAGGACATAGCAGACATGATAGAATCATGCAAAGGATGCGCGCTTGTATCAAAATCTCCAACCACGACGTACAAACCATGGCCAAACACAGACCATCCATGGCAAAGAATTCATGTCGATATTGCAGGGCCTATAGACAACATGTACTACCTCATTGTTGTGGATAGCCACTCAAAATGACCTGAGGTCCTACAATGCAAAAGACCAACCACAAACTACACGATCGGATTTCTACACAAGCTATTCGCGCGTTTTGGCGTGGTACATTGTGTAGTTACAGATAATGGCACTCAATTCACATCAAGTGAATTAAGAGACTTCTGCAAGTCATATCAGGTAGACCACATTGCAATGACTCAGTACCACCCTAGGTCGAATGGCCAGGCCGAAAGTTTCGTGGACACTCTAAAAAGGGCTTTAAAAAAGGCACTAGGCACACCGACAGATAGAGCATTGCAACAGTTTCTGCAGGTGTATCGGATAACCCCTAATCAGAACACGCCTATGGGATGCTCACCTGCAGAAACAATGTTCGCAAGGAAAATCAAGTCTGTCTTCGACAAACCTATTCCATGGCAAGCAAAGTTCAAAAAAGCCGTATCGCCTCATAAGAAATATTTCAATCCTGGCGATAAAATCTTTTTCAAGGCTTACAAAAACAACATAACATTCTGGGAAGTTGGCACCATAAAACAAAGAATTGGCGAACTGGTCTATATTGTCCAAGGACCGAAAAACACTCACAAACGCCATTGGAACCAGCTCATAAAATGCCGTTTGAAGGAATCGGAGGAATCACTACAAAATAGCTGTGAAGAGCCGATCGACGTAATTTTCGATTACTTCGATATCGACACGCCCCAAGTCTCTCCTGAAGTGAGACGCTCAGGAAAAAAAAAGGAAATTTACTCAACCACTCGACGTAAATCCCAAGAGAAAAAAGTATTAACAGTTTTATGTTTTTTTTTTTCTCTATTTCAAAAGAAAAAAAAAAAGAAAACTCTTGGGAGTGGGGTGTTGTGAGACCGTAACATACCTACAATATGGACTCTTCCAGCATTATATAAAGTATGCGATACAACACAGTAGGAGAAGAGGAGGAAAGAGATAGAGAATATTCTAATACCTTAGTATCAGCCGCGTACGACTACCAATATTGGACACTAGCACATAGTAAGCTCCGCTTACACTTACACTATCTTTGTAACCTTTTTGTTTAATATATCTTTCTTACCTCTAATCCGTGTTCCGTGTTTTCCTTCGTGGACCCGACTTTAGGCCCACATCAGTAAGAATTCACAATCCTCTGTAGTAGTAAGAAGAACTTGTTGATTCTCTAGATTGTTTTCGAGCAGAAACGACTGAAAGTAACAAATAAAATGCAAATTTTGGAAGAAAATTCCAACGATTGAAAAATAAAACTTGCTTTAGATATTGTTGCAATACTATTTCTCTGTCATCATTTGCTTCAGTGCAATATTTGAATGTATTATCTTCGATCGTAGGCAGTGAATGCCGTTAAAAAATACATAATTGTTGTTGACTCTTGTATGACGAAGTACACTCAGGACCCAGTTTTTTCGGAAAAAGTCAGCAAAATTATATATATATATATATATATATATATATATATATATATATATATATATATATATATATATGTGTGTGTGTGTGTGTGTGTGTGTGTGTGTGTGTGCCCATTGTAAGGATTTAATGTTGTTTTTTTTATTATTAGTGTTGGAGATTAATATTCCATGAGAATTCATAGTCAACATCCTTTTTACAGAGTGGGGATTAATAAGGGTCTCTCTTGTTGGTAAGGATTAAGTCAGATACTACTTTTTTGTAGTAGATGTAAATCGTTTATTAGCATCAGACTGATATGTACCAGTGAATTATGTTTTTAATTGATTTTTTTCTTCCTGCTTATAATTAGGTCACGATTTATAAACCATGTCGCACAAAAAGTTTGCCTTTTTTTTATTAAATTAATTTAAATTTTTATTTGAATTTTTTATAGAATTATAAACACAATGAATTTGCGTAATGGTGCATGCGCTACAATTTGAATTTCTTCAAGTCTTTCATCCAATATGAGTCGTTTCCCATTTCTGGTATTTACTCTGAAAGATATTTGCTACTATCCACAAGCAATCTATTCTTACAAGGGCCTTATAAAGATAAACGTAATTCTTGAGTACAATACGGGATTACTTACCTATTTACGCTTGTCAAAATAGTTCCACTAAATTAAAAATATCTTCCCAAATAAACAGACTGGTCTGCAAAATATTTTTGCAGTAAATATCTTTGCAACTAATCAAGAATTATCTGACTAGCGTTGTTTGGGCCAAGAAACTTAATTCACCTGTCATTTATTATTTGGATAGGAAAATAACTATTGCACATACCGACGATTGTCTGGACAGCCTTTTATACAAGCGAACATTAATTACATTGATATTGCTTTCGGCTTTTTCAGTGTTGGTGATTTGTGTGGTACTAAAAAGTTTTGATAATCGATAAGGTGATGAAGATGCAAAACATTCCTCACAGAAAAAAATATTTAGTTTTACTGACATTCTTACCATCGTGGTTAAGTTCATTCGGCATTAAATATAATATGACAGATTTCTAGAATTGTAATTATTTAGTATAGGTCCTCTCTATACCCAAGTAATTAGGAATTTGAAGTATTTAAAAAAAAGCATCATCTGGAATCATCAGCAACATGTTTGAATATTTGTCCGAACAATATGCTGAACTGAATATACACTTTAAAAACTGGTCCAACAGTAAAAATGGAAACATTGCTTTCACATTAATTTAAATGGGATATAGATAAGCTTGATTACCAATTAAAAGTCATATACAGTGTAACCCGGATATAAGAGACCGAATATAAGAGAAACCCAGATATAAGAGAGATTTTATCTGGTCCCAAATTGGAGCCATACTTACCTAAACAAAATAGACCAAACCCGGATATAAGAGAAACTCGGATATAAGAGACTTATCCGGTCCCGACAGCTCTCTTATATCCGGGTTACACTGTATATTGAGTGATTAAATTTGTTTTTTAAATCGTTTTTGATAGGATTTTGAATTTTCATCAAAATTTGAAAATAATCATATATATATATATATATATATATATATATATATATATATGAAATCGTCATAGAATGAGTTATAATTAAAATAATATTGAACAGTGAATATGTGATATTGATGTATGACGATAATATATCTGAAACCAATAAATTCTTCAGGAATATATACAGTATTTCGAAATATATATATATATATATCAGAAGTATATTGATTTTCAGATATGTACATTTTTCTCTGAATATGCTTTTAAATATTCAGCATTATCGTGTAATAAAAAGAACGGATGAATGAATTCGGCACTTTCTATTGCGTTGTTTGCCAGTTGAGAATTAGTTTACTCATATCCACTCACTGAATTATAATATGAAGAAATAAGCATACAAAACCTTTGCAAGAGACACCTGCTGGCTAAGATTGCATCAAATTTGTTGTGGAGATTGGAGTTTTCTTTCTCCATTTAGATTCAAGACGGCGGCAATATTTAACGAGTCTGCAAAGAATATCAAGGCAGATTTCACTTGGGATAATCACATGAAATATAACAATTGATGCAAATAAAATCATTACAAAATGTACGCATAAAGTAAAAATCTATAAATCTAGGAAACTTATTTATGTATAAAATATGAAGTTTGTCATAATAATTTTTAATTTTTCATTATGCTTTCATTATGACACAATGTAAACGTTTTGTCTTGCGCAAACGTTTTGATAGTGTGAAGATCTTTAACAAACGTAATTTATATTTGATCAGATTTTTTGGTGGGATTGTTGCAACTAACAGAAATATTCGTTTTTTCATTCAGTATTAGTTTATTAGAAGAAGAAGAAGAAGAAGAAGAAGAAGAAGAAGAACTACTTAATTTTTGTATTACTCTTAACCTAAGATTTCCTGGTATTTTTTCAGTGTGTGGTTCTGCTCCATTTTTTTTATCATTCGAAGAGAACCTACTATGATTAGTACTATTATTATTTTCAATTTCTATATTTTTTCTATTTCGATTTCCTAGGTCTTTATAATTCGATAGTTTTTCAAATTCCTTGGTTGCTATGTTACAGTGCACTGAGCAAGAACATCAATAAATAGGCATGTTTTTCTTCCTGTCTGTAAATAGGTTGTAATCCCATAGACTTATTATGTTATCTATTTCTGTAACCGGTGCTGTACTGTGATGTTCATACTAGTGCTTGGTAACATATTTTCCAAGGTATTTGTACATTGTATTGTGTAAATATTGCCGCACACTATCGTGATGATTGTTATATTCATTTGGCTCGAGTGAAGGACATCTTGGGATTAGATGCTCTATGGGTACCTGATTTTTGTCACATAACCTTCATTTTGGATACATACTATTATGTATGACGAACTATTTGAAAGGGGATGAGATAAGAAAATTTAACTTTATCTGAGGTTATGGATTTTATCATATAAGAATATTTTTCAATCTTCTATATTACAGCGTAATATCAGTAGTGCACCGTAAATGATATCAGTTGATGGGAGTATTACGCTTACTAAAAAATTCAAAAACATTAACCTTCTTGTTCTTGTATAGGTACATACACAGCCACGAAAATAAATTTTGGGCCATAAATGCTGGGTTCGAATTACGCATCATAATCGGTAGGATATCCATTCACAGCAAATTGTGAGATTCCATAGGTCTATTTTGATTATAGGTGATTCTACCGAAAGATATTTCTTTTTGTTTTATGCTATTGGTAACCAGAAACAATAGAATACAGAGGACACAAAACTATTTCTAAACTGCTTTATAAAAGCAAACCCATGCAAAGATGCTCTAAAAACAAAACAAATGATCAGATCTGTTTGTACTAAGACCAACCAAAAATATATTGTTAGAAGAAAACGATAGAATAAAGAAAGTCATGAGACAATCGGAAAACGTCATTAAGTAACCAAAGACGGTAGCATGTAAAGTTGATGATGTGACTGCAAGAGCAAATACAAAAAATTATGTAGAAAGCAAAATCATAAATGAAATCATAATCTTCAACAGCAAACATTACAACCACATCTGAAAAAATAACAGGAAAAATAAAGGACCTGTAATCTCTCATGCTAATGGTTTGGATTTTCATTCAGCATGTAGGAATGGGACAGGTGAAATGTTGTTAATGAACAAAGGAATATGGAATAAAAACCACAGAAGGAATTGAACTACCCAGCAGGAATTCATCCAGACTCTCAAAAGAAAGAATGGTTACAAACATGTAAGGAAGGAAATAACATAAAGCAGAGTGAGATGAGTAAAAAATACCTCCTAAGGACAAGAAAATATTATTTACAAAAAATAAAAATACTAATTACTGGGACTGTTTTAATTGTGATTTACACTAGGTCATTCTTGTAATGATGAATAGAGGAATTTTTTTAAAATACTGCAAAATTAATAGTGGTTTAAAAGGGACTCATAGTTATTTTTGTTTCGACAATAGTCAATTATGTGGCAGGGGGCAATATTACCCCAAAATAATAATAATGATAATAAAGGAGAATATGCTGGAAAACAGGGGAAAAGGCGTTTTCAAAAGAACCAAGATCTTAAAAATGCTCTAAAGATTTTGAAATGTAAATGTTACAGATTTTATTTAGAAAACGAAATTCAATCTATTTTTCTCTTTAAGCGTACAAAAGATATCAGATTATTAATAGAAAATAGAATTTAGAATGTCTTGATCTAAAGGCTAATTTTATCGATAAAACAGGTCAGCATTTATCTATGTAAGGTTTACCAAAATTGCTTAGCACTATTAATAGACAAACTTAGAACAATGACTGCAGTCGAAAGATGAAACAAGTGAGAAGTTTTAATTTAGAAGTGTGTCGATCCCGTTCCTAATAAAAGTATGTCAGCACTTTCGCACTAGAAAAAACAAATACGTCACCAGTTCTCTATATAAAGAGACGAACAAACCGGAAGAAGAGCAGAGTTGGGTTAGAGATAGTCGGAGAGTTGAGTTGGAGACTCGAAGAAGTGAGGAATGACGTCAGAAATTGGAACAAAACGTCCGTTAGCATGTGCTGCTGAAGTACGAAGAAGCGAATTACATCTTCCAACAGGTAAAACTACTGCTGTTACGATTATTACTACCACTGAGAACGGAAACTTCGTACAAGCTACGGTAATCAAAAAAGGGTTAAAACGAAGTCACTTCTCTCCTTTAATGAAATTACACGAAGTATTTTCTTTTCTTTTGCTGATCATCGTTCATATACAAGAGACATTCAATCAACTTTTTGCCACGAGAATTGTGTTATTATATGTATTGTTGATGTTATATATATATATATATATATATATATATATATATATATATATATATATATATATACATACATTTTCTACAATTCATTTCCGTTTTATTAACCATCTAAAGAGGTCAAGGTTCTGTCACTCCTCCTACTTCAATATAAAACATACTTAAGAGAGATATAAAATTAACCCCGCCCTATACTTTATATTGTCTGTTTAACTACCACTCTCAACCCCCTCTATTAAATTACAAAAATTACACTACCCACCAATTTCTAATCCCATTTTTTTCTCAATTCGTTGTTGGAAGTTTTACCTGATGATCCTGAATCCTTAAAAAAGGATTTAGGTGAAATAAATTATCGTAATGGTACATTAAAGTGGTTTGTTTTTCATTACATAATTATATATATATATATATATATATATATATATATATATATATATATATATATATATATTGACACTCTAAAATCGGATCGACTTGGGCATATTTATTTGCTGTCAACCCGATTCTCACCCAGCACGCTTGCAGGTAGACCCACGGAGTGCATTCGGAATTCTACCACCGATAACTACTCGCCAGGATAAAAAAAAAACACATTGTTGCTGGTGAGCGGAATCTAATCGCCATTTGAAACCGGAGAGTTAGGTCTAACCTCTAATACTGGACTATACAGAACCAACAGCCGGTCTTGTGGATGACGTTGGCCCAGTGGGTTTAGGATACGGTGTCACGTGGACGCCTTGATCACACATCGCATTACAGCTGACACCGTGCGAGAGGATCGGGGTTACAATTATAGCAGTTACCTGTAAATATTACTTGTTAATATCAAATGTTTATTTTGAATGCTATAATTGAAAATGTTTTCATTTTGATTCAAATGATACGCAATGGCAAACATCCTTTATTCTTAACAAAACATTTAATAAGTTATATGGCAAAAGTGTTTGAAAACATCGCAATCGTCTCAAGATTTTGCCAGAAATATTTTCAGAAAAAACAAAACATGAATTATTTTTTGTCTTTATATCATATTCTTCTAAATGTAAATGAAATAATAAGAAAGAACACCCACCAACTGAACCATTGATCAAATATCATTAATATTTAATGCGATGAACCGTCAATTACTAGATCTTTAATTCATCAGGAAAATTAAACAATATCTGAAGAATTGTGATTTATTGATTTATTTGTCGCCCTGACAGTCGGGGCTAATAGAACATGCCTAATACCATTTTTACTGTAATTTTGTCACTAGAGAGATTATCAATATTTGTTTTGCCTTCTGTCAGGACGAAGAAGAAGATAGGAGTATTCAGAATGCAACACGCATTGCATAAAGAAATAAGCATGATATGAAACAGCGATGTAACCATGGCTATTCAAAAACGCTTTCCAGTGATTGATGCAATATGATTTTACAACTTCTTCTCATATATAATGAAGAACAATGAAACCATAATTATTTTCGAGCCTTATGTTCCTTTACTGGTCTTCTTGAAGGAAATAGGTTAATGCCGGCCAATGAGATTCTACAGAACATCACCAAATATATTAAAAGGTCTGACGTCATAAAAACCATATTTACAATAAATTAGATATTTCATTTAATTGATAAAGCTTTTGAAAAAAAATCCTTGAAATGTGAAATTATAATGAGATTTATTACTAGATAAATGTTTATTCTCTACGATACCTGTGCAGATATTCTTTTGAATTGAATTCAACTTAAGCGATATTAACTCTAAATATCGACATTGGAAGTCACTATAAATGTTCAGTTAAATATTTATTCCTGATAACGATAACGATTATTTACATGTTTATTGCATTTCCGTCGTTTTTATATTTTATTAACAATTTTAGAGCTTGAGATTATCGACTGAATCAGGTGCTTTTCAATTTAGTGAATGCCGATTTTCCCTTTTCCTTTCCTCGTTTCAAAAGCTTTGTTTGACTTTTGCAGAAATTTAAGAATTTTAACAATTATAAAGAGTAATTATTTCAACAATTATTCTTTAAAAATATAATTACTAACATAACAAGGCTGAAGTATTTATTTTGATATAATCAAAATATATCGTCTCGATAATTTTTTCAGCCTTGACATTACTGAAAGTTATGTTTTATAGACTTCCGATTAGAACAAAATAAAATGAGAATTTGATAATCAGGTTTCACGTAGCCGGTTTTAGTTGTTTAGCATTATACTGAAGAGAAATAAACTAGCCGATACATGAACACTATCATAATAATTAAACTATTTTTTATTTCTCCTTCAATGTGAACCAGTTTCTGTTGACCAGTGAAAATGTTGTTTAATGTAGTGACCGTATTGAGCAAATTTTCAGCTCTAGATTGCAGAGATTTCATCAATAAGAGAATTTTCTAAAATAGCATATTTCACAACACGGTAGACATTCAAAGATTGATGATATAAGTAGTAGAGACAAATCAGATTTTGCTGGCATAGATATATAAAGAGACTAGAGAAAGTGAACCAATCATTAAATATCAAATAAAAATAAAATATATATTCTTATTTATCGCTAGATTCAGCTTAATTGGTGTGATGTCCCAGTCTCTCACACCACGGATAATTCTATGTTTAGTAGTGACTTCGTTGGATGTGCTATTCTGCCATTCCCTTGGGTAATTTGCACTGATCACTGGATTTTTCGAAGTGTAGCCAAGCTTCACAAATACACCAACACCTCATATCTCTCTGCCTTCGCCTTCTTTAATGTCCGTTGAAGTACCAGTCTTTGGTCAATTTCAAATGACAACATTTGACAACTTAATAGAATTAGTTGTTGCAAGTGACGAACCACGCCGAAGACATTTCAAGGTGTTTAATCAAAGTTTTGTTAAGATAATAATCAAATTATTGAATATAATGAACTGTCCGTTCAACAGATAAGTATTACCTTAATTCTCTTGTATATAAGGGAAGTAAGAAAAGATTTAAAGAAAATATTTTATAATAGCGAATCATAATTAAAACATTTATACAACTAAAAATAATATTGATTTGATATGCTGGTAAACCTAGCATGAAAATTGGAATCGAAACGTCCAATTTAAGTTCAGAACTGTCAGGGAAAGGCATGGATTTATTTATTCTCCTCTCAGCTATAATTTAAATAACAGTAAAGATTAATCTCACTATTATTGAATGATGCTGATGTAGAAGATTATTTTTAAGTAAAAAACTGTTCAGAAAGCAACAAGACAGTATGCCACTATTCATCCCCCACCCTCCAAAAATATCTGGACAATTCCCTGATAATAAAGGAATTTGTACAAAGACGTTTATGTCTGCGTTGTAAAGGTACAAGTCATTAAAATATAACACATTAATATTTTCATAATAAGGGGAAACATATCGAGTTATAAATTGTATTATTGTATAATTATTATAAATGCATTCAATTACATTTTCATGACTTATGTTTTAGAGATGACGCTTGGGATCGAGAAACAGTAAGTTGACATATATCTCTTGAACTTATTCAATACTTTAGAGACTTTGGCACTGCTTTAATTTGGGTAATGTCAAAGTCTCAATCTTTCATTCAATTTCCAGTTCTTCCAGTTTCGTAGCTAAAATTGGGAGGAAATTTCTTTGATTTTCACGTTCCCCATTGGAACAGCTACACTTACAATCGGAAAGTTTTTCTTTTATAAAAGAAAGCAAATCTAGTATTTGTACTTAAGTTTTGTTTTTAGACCGAATAAAATATCCCAGTGTACATATTTGAATCCACATCATTTGTATAATTTCTACTAGATAATTCATGTACCATTTTTTTGATTCTCCTTTAATACCACTTGCATTATATAAGGTAGTGTAAAAAATTAGTTTTTTGCTCCAAAAAGACATTTACAGCTTTTATCTGTTTTGTCGATTTTCGCTTGGTCCTAATTAGTTACTGCGTAATGTTTAGGCCGGCAATAACAAGATATTGCATTATGCATAAACGTATCGAAGACTTTTCATCTGAATTCTCTTCCAGATTATATTTAAAATTGTCATTTGTATTTATTATCATTTCACATAAGTAGTTCCTCATGGCGTCAGTTGAGATCGTGTAATAGTAATTGCAATATTTAAGCAATTTCCTTATCTCGACTTTACAAATGCTGTCAGTTGTATAGAAGGAAATTGAAAAGAAGGAAAGTAATTGAAACACACCTGAAGCGAGGTGAATGTGTAATGATCCTCATGCCAATGACACTTCCACTGAGCTTATCTACGGCATATGACTTTCTTTTGATGTGTTCCTCTCGAATTTATATTTAAACTGGGGTCATCAGGAGAGAGTGTGCACCGTTTCGGGGCCTTCCTCTCAACGGTTTCAGCTGCAAACCGTCCCCCTCACTGATGTGAGGCACCATTATAACGATATACAAGTGTGTTGTAGATAAACTAGTTCAAATGTCTAACGGCGAAATTAAATTTACAAAAATTCCGAAAAACGGCAAACCTAGCGTTCTGAGAATGCAACGTGAACCTCATTACGCATTCACGATCAGTCATGCCATGCCGTCATGTTCGCTGAAACACTCCACGGAGTATTTCTCTTTTTCCATATCCACATAAAACTATTCTCAGTTACTTCTATTAGGCGTTTTATATTTTGGCCCTGTTACGCCCATTGATTCCAATTTGGCCCAGAAATTGGTACAGAGTACCTGAAACGAAACCCCTTGCTCCAACTTCCACTGCTCTAACAATTGCATTATACCCCTCCTTTATTAGCTCTGATTTTAGATTTTCATATTTATTAGTTTTATAATCGTGGCTTTGTTCCATCCGACATTCATATGATACTGTTAATTCAACCAAGATGAGTTTATGGTTCACCCTTGAGAGAAGAACAATATCTGGTCGCAGACCTTTACTTGATATTATTTTGGAGTAATCATTACGCCAAACAGGAAGGTCTGCAGATACTTCCCAGATGCCACTCGAACTAAGGAGATTTTTTTTCTGGGTACAGCTTGACATTTCCTTGTTTGTTTCGAACCGACAAATTTCTGGGTTGAATTAGATGACTCAGACTTCATATATTTCTTTATAATTTTGACCAGCTCATCCAAAACACTATTGTGCCTCCATGTATATCTTCCATTGACAAGGGCTGTTTTACAGGAACTAAGAACATGTTCTAATGTTTGTGGCTTTTCTTTACACATAGGACAAGAAGGATCACTCTCTTTCTTCCATTTAACAAGATTGTTCTTAGATGGTAGCAGGTAATACGTGGAACGTATTAAATAACTCAACCTGAGTGGAGGCATCTGCCAAATGTCCTTCCAAGTAATAGATTTCTGCAAAGCCTCCTCCCAGTTTGTCCATTGGCCTTGTTGGGATTGTTGCACTCAATTTGAATTACGAAAACCTTTTCAAAATAAGTCAATCAATATATAAATAAGTAAAAACTGAGTTGAATTTAATGAAATCTAAATTCCAAGATCATACGGTAAATGTAAAGAACAAGAGTTCATATGCTTAAAGCTAATCAAGTTTTGTCTCACTTATGTATGTTGATATGAAAACTAGTTTTCACATGACGTCAGTTGATGGAGGAAACATTTTAAAATAGAAGCTTTTTCGAATTCTCTTGTATTTTTGGTAATCTATCGGATACTCATTCAAATATTATTTACACCAGCGCCCACAGAGAAAAACACGCACTCGCATATTTCTATGACATTGTCTATTGGCTTGTAATGCACAAAATATATCATGTTGAGTGAGTGAGAGAGAATGAAAAAGAGAAAGGGATGTTTCTATTAATATTGTTTGAATTTTCATTCACTAAGTAATTATTCACACAGCTCTCGACAAATGCTGGGTAAGTAAATATAAATTCGACTTAGATAAAAATGTTTTCCCTTGCCTATCTGTTTCTTTGGGTCCTACTTTGTTTCTATGGTGATGTAGAATTACGACTTTATCTGTCATTAAACACATGAAATTTTGTAGTGGTAAGAATATTTTGCATATATTAGCATTTCTTTTTCATTCCCAAATTTCGAAGTTTACAATACCTTTTTCATTCTTTCCTTGTTCATTTCCTCGTTTTCTTTAATTATTTCAAGTAATTATTGTCTTTTATCTCCTTTTTCTTTCTTTCGTTCTTTCTTTCTTTCCTTTTTTCTTTTTTTTGTCCATTCATTTGTTCATACAATCGTGCTTTTAGAATCTCTTCTTTTTTTTTTTGAACAATGTTTCAGTTTCAATGATAAACACATGCATGTGTTCTCAAAATAAAGTTACAAATTTTCCGTTAAATTGAACTGATCAAACAAATAATTATTATCCTATTTTCTGTTATTTACTCTCATTTTTCTCGTAACCTATTACAAATGAATTCATATATTTGACTATACTTTTATTTAAATTTTCAACGCCTTCAAACAGCATAATAATTTTTAAAGAAATGCTAATTCTGTCCTTCTCTTTCTTCACATAAAAAGGCAGTTTTTTTTTTGTTTTTTTTTTTCAGCGAAATGAAATAAAAAAGCAATTAAAATTTGCAGATCCTCAATTAACTTGAGTATTTCTGGAGTTTGTTTTGTGTTTTCTTGATTGGCTGTTAGTGTACTAAATTGAAAACTTTTTACTAAAAATGTATGGTTTACTTAGTTGAATGCGTCATCAAAATATTTGAATTTCCAAATGTTTTGAATTTATGGATTTTATTCATGATTTCGATGCCCTATTATATTCATTTGAAAAATAATATCGACACATTACATTTTCAAAATATTAGATGTCTAGAAATTCGATACACGAGTAAATGTTTTCAATGTTTTTTTGATTTGCACAACACAATTTGCAATCTTAGATAATGAATAATTGTTTAAGTGAAAGAACTGCAATTATTTCTATAAAGAGAATATAAACTATTCAGACCGACACGTGTAGAAAATACTGGGTAAAGTCATATTATTTTCGCAATAAAATAATTTTCAACTTTTATATTAAATTTCTCTTTGATAAGTTCTTGTAACGAATCGGACAATATTTAAAAGTAGAGTTGTTGAATGAGTAGTAAGCTTTGCTAAAATGACTACAGTAGATCCACTTCTCCATAACAGTACATCAAGAAGCAGAATACTTATTTTGGGAAATGAATAGGACCGAGAATTTTTCAGCATCTTCGCGTATTTATATGGTCGGAAAATGTATAAACTTACCATTTTGAACATTTAATAAAAATTATCATGTTTATGTTTGTAAGGACATTGTATTATCTGACATTATTTAGGGGATGAGATTCTACATCAATTTCGAACAACATTAGATATGGCCATAAAGCAATTCCAGATGGAACTCAATAATTCCTCCTGCAAATTTCATCTTAATCAATACTTGTTGGATCTACAGGTGACGCAATTTGTCACTGTCACAATGAGTGATGAAAAACATGCAGTTTTGCATTTAAATACATTTCGTTCAATTAAATCAGAAATTTCGACAGGATATTAACAGAATTCATTAGGTAACAAAGAAATAAACGAATATATCTTCAAAATGACAACATTTAGCTTTATTGTATTTATTTAAAGTACCTCGGAAAAGAACATCGATGATTGGTATTGTTTTGAAATAATGATTAAAATGCTTTTATTGTATTATGTTTTTATAAATTTGAATCTTATGCAGAGGGATTTATCTTCAATGCATAACGTTTTTCAAAACGCTACATTGTAATTGCCTAGCAGCAAAAATAATATAGGAACATTGTCTAACTTTGCTTATATCACTTCTGGTATTTGCATTCTATCCTTATTTCGAAACAAATTGTACATGCTATTATTCTTATCTACTCCGAAACTACTACATTATTCGAGATAATAGGTTTCGATGGTCCAAAGAGGTCAGTAGATGATTATCATAAATAAAAATGTTTCGACGCCAAAAGTTATCCGTTGATTTAGAAAAGAAAAGATTCTTGAAAAGCGTGCCTAGATGTCAGAAATATACATATATATATATATATATATATATATATATATATATATATATATATATATATATATATATATAACATCAAAATTGTGCAAATCGTGTAACAGCATGGGATAATTGTCCATCGCACATAATGTTTAATATTTAAAGAAACACTAAACTAATAGTTTCTTTTTTCCACATTTTCAGATAAGGCGTTTATCCATCTTGACACTATTTTTCATAATAATCACTGAAAACCCTTTGAGTTATTCAGCTAGAAATAGAATTCCCAAATGAGCAATCGTGAGAGGAAAAAGGTCATTCAAACCTACAGTAATGGTGCTAACTTTCATACTCTGGCTTCCATATTCAAAGCCCATTCAAGAACGATCAAGACAATGGTGAATAAGTGTTTAAAAAGGGAAGAGAAGAAAACTGGATCAGGAGGTCACAACAAGAAAAGGAGGTCACCATTTGAACTTAGAGCTAAAGTGATCAGTTAAAAATGATCCAACTCAATCTATAATGCGTTTGACACGCAAGAGATGAGTTTCAGTTATGACAATTCAAAGAGCAGTAAAAAAAGACTTGAAAATGAAATCGTACATGAAGCTTTAGGCAACTTGTTACTCCAGGACAGAAAGTTACATAGTTAGAGAGGGTGAAAACCATCTTGAATAATTTGGAAAATTATCGTGAGTTTGTATATGTGTGTGTATGTGTGTGTGTGTGTGTGTGTGTATATATATATGTATATGAGGTGGACATCGTAGTTACCGATGGGTGTTGACTTTAATGTCCGATTTTTATATTTACATACACTATTTTAATATATTAAATAATATTAATTTTAATCATTTTTATCTTTGTTTATTTACTCCCTTAAGTTAGATTTCAATAGGTTGTTAACATTCATGCAATGACATTTACTGTCTTAAATATTTATCGGTTGTGGTATCCAACTGTCTGGGTCAATGTCTGTGGATGTGTGTGCATGTATTCATATGTATCTATGTGTATGGAAAGTGCATCCACTTTTAATTGTGTATGTATGTACGTGTGTGTTGGTTTCCCTTCTCCCACTTCTCCCACTTCTCCCCCCCTTTTTTTCATGACAGACCGTGGAGATGTTCTCTGTCTTGTCTCTTTTTGTGTGTGTATATGTCTTGGTGCTTATATATTAGAATCTGACTGCGTTTGTTTTACGCGTGAGTTTAGGACCCCATTCACACACCATGAGGATTAAAATGTATACATTGTAAAAAGCTAAAGTAACTTCAATGAAAAGAATAAATTGAATAACATATATATTTCTTCTTTTCTCCTCAGTAATTTTATAGTTGTAAACTTAATAGCGAATAAATGTTAAATTTTGATTTTGTAATTAGCAGTTTTAAATTTTAATATTAAATTTTATCATATAATTTAGTAATTATTCGTTGGAATAAATTCTTTTTTAATACTATCCATATTTTAAACATCTGAATAGATATTATAACATGACTTCGTTATCAAGCTTTTTGAATTTTCCTATACTTGTGTTTTGATTGGTCCATCTAGCCTTTGTAACAACGTTTTCCCCTTGCGTAGGACTGTTAATTAATTTGAAACTTTTAAAACCATTTATTTTACATTCAACGTCATCACTTGATAAGACACCGAGGGTGTTGAAACAAAATGGCTATTTTTGTAGTGATTTTATAACATATTTATGTTATAAATTTTTTTTTAAATAAATAATTATATATATATATATATATATATATATATATATATATATAAATGAAGAGAAAAAACAGACAGATTAAGAATCCACCGTTCCTAGCATTTACATTTTTTTTTAAGTGGTCGATACAACGTAGTGCAAAATATTTTAATAATATTTTATTATAAAATATTTTACATAAACATTTCTATGTTTCAAGTTTTTTTTTAAATATTTTTTATACTTGATAACTATCTTAATGGTTCTTCTAGTGTGATTAAATTATTTGTATATTATTGATTTATTATCAATATTATTGATTTCTGCTTTGGAATTATTATTGTCATTTTTTTAAAGTAGATAATAAATTATGTCATTGTAGAAATCCTATAATTTGTCTATTGCAAAATAGATTTCTTACAGAACTAATTCTTTACCGATGCACCACTTTATCTAATGAAAAACCGGTTGTTAAGAAATTTTTTATTGGTAGCACAAAAAAAAAAAACTTTAAATAAAGGTGGTATTAACATATCTTTTAACAACAATGCGTACCCTAACTGAACATCCCTCTCAAAATATTTTTGGTATTTAAAAAATCAATAAATATCCTCCATAAAATGAAAAACGAAAATTTGTAAGTCCTTAAATGACCCATGTCCCCTGTGTCTACACTAAAATTTGCATATTATAAGTTTCCTAAAAATAATGATCTTCTAAATAGCGAAATGAATTAACATTAATTTGCAGGCATTGTATAATGTTTACTTTAAAATATAGTTAATAGAATTTTTCATAAAAAATCTACGCATTACAATTATATATCTATTATTTTCTTAATACATAATGATCCGTATATTATTTATTTAATTCTTTGATTTTTCAACTTTAATATTGTCATGTTTTATTGCCCATTCAGTATAATAAATATCGTATATAACATCTAACCTCATTTTTCACTTTTCTATTTTAGCTTTGATCCGTCTCTTGGTTGGTTAACCAATACTATACCCACAAAAGTATAGAATCTTGGTTTCCCACTACTTTCTACCTCGCAAATAAGCTACCGGATTGTTTTCTGATTTCCCAACTAAATCATTTTCATCATAAGTTACTCAACATCGCCTGATAATGGAACAATTTTGAAGTTTCGAAACAGAATTTTTTGGGGAGCGATGTAAAATATTTTATAATAAAATGTTTTTATATACATACACACACGTGCGTGTTTCTGTGTGCGTATATGTATTGGAGTGCGTGGAGATCGAAAGGAAAATGCAAAAGTAGTTTATTTTGCATTACTTGTGTTCTCTGAAAATTGATGAATACCAGGAGGCTAATCACAAAACTGGCTGCCGTACATTCTTTGCTTTTTCAGCATAGAATTTGACAGTTCCATTGGAAAGTAAATCGTGACCCGAGGCACACATAAAAGTTGCAACTCTTTGTTTTCTCTTTTTTTGCAATCATCACACTTTTCATGGCGACTTTTGGATGTCTATCAAGTAAAAATAAAAAAAAATTAGAAAACCACACAGACGTCTACAGAAAAACACAGTATTTTATATAATAGATAAACATAGAAATTCAATTAACCTAAACGTCCATTATTTTTAAATATATATATATATATATATATATATATATATATATAAAGAAATATAGTCTTAAGGTGTGCTATATTTATGGAATAAAGTGCTCAATATCAGAGATAGAGCGTGTGTAAATATAAAAGTGAACACAGAAGTCAACACTTAGAGGCGACAGTCTGTTTCATGCTATATGCAATCGTCAGGCCTGACGATTGCATATAGCATGAAACAGACTGTCGCCTCTAAGTGTTGACTTCTATGTTCACTTTTATATTTATATATATATATATATATATATATATATATATATATATATATATATATATATATGGATATAAGTAAATAAGAATTTTTGATAAAATTGCGCGTTGCATTTCACAGGAGAAAAGGATAAGAATGGCGTTCTTGATGATTTTCTAAGATTTTCTAATATCAATTTACCGAAAACCAACCTTTACGGGTTTACATATCCAGCAGGTTTTTTTTATGTTCGAAACAGGTAAAAATCAATTTAATTAAAACCTTGATTGTCCGGTCTTTGGTCATATACTAGGAAACTAAATTAAATTCAGAAATGTAGTTTATTAGGAAGGATTTGTCCGAGAAGGGTTGCCTATTGGATATTGTGGAGTTCGGAAAAAGCAAAATATGCGACAACTTCGTAAGCCTAACCCGATTGGCCGCCAGAAATGCCTCGTTTATTTGCATTTACCATAGATTGTTGAGTTGTGTCCAAGATTTGCTAATCAAATTTTAGTTAGTACAAGAAGTATTTTCCGCCTATCCAAGTATTTTTGTTGGTACCCGACCTATTTAGATCGACCTGGAATTATATTTTGCCTGCCCATCATATTAATTCTGTAATTTAAAAATTCAGACGCCAGTTCGATGCTGACTATGTAGGCAGGTTAATAGTTGGTGGTATATATCAAACAATACGTACCAGCCAATATTCACAAGAGAACGGTGGCTAATTTACATAGGTACGTTAATGTATCAGGTTTAATGATAATTGAATATTTGATAAAAAAACAGGAAAAATAACAGCAGTGTGCTGAGTCTTATAGCTTGGATATGTTCTCACTACTGAGTAAGGCTAATACCAATTATCCCCTGAAGATTTTGGAATCGCTATACATTAAGACCTACCATCTAGCACTTTCTCTGTTTCTCTCTGTCTCTCTCTCTCTCTGTTACTGTCTGTCTGACTCTCTCTCTGTCTCTCTCTGTCTCTCTGAGAAGAATAAATGGTTTGTGGGCATAATGAAATTTAGCCTTT
Organism: Acanthosepion lycidas; assembly: GCA_963932145.1. NCBI lineage: Eukaryota > Metazoa > Mollusca > Cephalopoda > Sepiida > Sepiidae > Acanthosepion > Acanthosepion lycidas. The sequence continues at coordinate 151,282,350 of OZ010573.1, forward strand.
AATATTTGTTGTTTCTATATGATATCACACTGGTGTTATACATTTTGTCGCTGTGTATATTTTGTTTTTGTTGCTTTGATTCTGTCTTCTACTTTTTGTTCTGATGAGAAGACCGATAATTCCATTTAGCTGGAACGCTGTGGACACCCAAACAAAATTTAGAATTATTTATAATTTATAAAGATTTGACATTTTTAATTTTGAGGAAATAAATTCATGAAATACTTGAGGTCTATTAGGTTGATGCACAAATAATGAAGTAATAATGTCATTTTTTGACGTATTTTTAACGTCAAGAAACGACATTATTGCGTCATTATTTTTGCACCAACCTAATATTTTCTTATGCGATAATTATAAAACATTAAATGTAAAGTAGTAGTAGACTTCTGCTAGGTGTTATCTATCTATCTATCTATCTATCTATCTATCCTTATATATATATATATATATATATATATATATATATATATATATATATATATACAGAGAGAGAGAGAGACTGATCACTATCTCTAGTCTATACTCTATTACTCTACGGATCATTTTTCTTAGTCTATCTTCTATTACTATACGGATCTCTTCTGTATGCTATTTATCTATTCGGATCACTATACAGATTACTGTTTGAGCGAGTATTATCAAGCAAGTACTATTAGTTCGAGTGCTATTCGAAGCCGTCTGACACCAGCATTGTTCAAATAGTTGTATCTGTATCTCTACTACAACGAGCATTATAAAAGTGACAACAAGTATCCATTGGCATTAAAAAAGTGTCAAACGAGTGTTCCTTGACACAACAAAAGTGGCGAGGATTCGCAAGGTCTCGCGAGAATTCCTTGAACTTACACGAGGATTCGTTCAACTTATACGAGAATTGGTTCAGCAGAGTACAACGGAATGGAAGAACTAAAATTTATCCTGGTTCAAATGTTAACGCTACAGAAGCAACAACAAGAACAACAGTTCCAGCAACAAAAACAACACGAACAGCAATTACAATTGTTGTTTACCAAAACCAATGGAAGGAAAACTTCAGATTCATTCACTCCAGATACTGTTGCTAATTCAATCAGAGAATTTGTGTACAATCCAGACGAAATGATAAATTTTTCAGCTTATTATCGAAGATACGAAGGAAACTTCAAAAGGGATTTTTCGCATTGGAATGATGAAAAGAAAGTCCGTTTATTATTAAGGACATTTTCCCCTGCGGAACATGAAAAATGTGTGAATTATATTTTGCCGAAAAAAAATTGGAGATAAATTTTGATGAAACTTTTAATACTATCAAATATTTTTGGTCATAGTTGCTCATTATTTAATATACGTTGGCATTGCCTTAACTTGGTAAGGTCCGACGATTACGATTTTGTCACTTATGCAGGAGTCGTGAATCTACAATGTGAGAAATTCAAGTGAAATGAATTAACTCCTGATTTAATTTAATGCATGATATTCGCACAGGGTTTTATTTTAATAAGCATGCAGAGATCAAATTCAGGATACTTGCTAAATTAGAAATAAATTCCAAATTAACTCTCCAGAAAATAGCGGAAGAATGTCAACATATTGAGAATTTGAAACTCGATACCGCAAAGATTTTTAGAAAAAGAAAATTCACAAGTGTATAGTGTCCGACCATTTAAGAGAAAAAAAACTACAAACGCTTTTCACCTCCTAACAGAACAAGACAAAAACGAAATATCCCCAACCTCAGTACCTAATACTTGTCATGGTTGTGAAGGTCAGCATTTTAAAAGTGATTGTTTTTTCAAGAACAAAAAATGCTTCGAATGTGGGAGATTAGGACACAAAAATACTTGTTTTAGATACAAAAAATGGAGAAAAAATAAAACGTATGTTAACATGATAAATACATGGAGTAACGATAAGAAGCCTAAAAGAGAAATTAACAAGACATTTCAAAAAACGAAATTAGTTGTTGTGCAGATTAATGATGTAAAAATACAATTGCAGCTAGATACAGAAGCTGACATCACTACCATAAATGAACAGACATAGAGAAAAATGGGTAAACCCATTTTATTGACTTTTGATAAAGTTGCGTATAGAATCACAGGAACATATTGGACTTTTTGGGTGAATAACAGCTGTTACGTTTCTTTTGTTGGAAAAACCAAAAATTCGTTTTTTTGCTTTTTTTTATATATATATTAAAGATTACTGCTAATTTGTTTGGAACAGAATGGGTTGCATTAATACTAATACGGCAACTGAAAATTAAAAAAAAAATAAGCTGAAAAAGAGTTTTCCAAAAGTTTTCTCAGAATTTCTAGTTACATGCACGAAAGTAAAAGCTAAGTTTGAGTTAAAAGTGGAATATAGCACCGACATTTAATTCAAAAAGTAGTTTACCTTTTGTGGCCTTAAATCCAAATAATAATGAATTGGACAGACTAGAAAACTTTAGTGAGATCACAGAAATAGACAATTTCGAATGAACAAAACAAAAAAATCTACGTTAAAAAAAAACTAATAAAATCCGCTTATGTGCTGATTTTTCAACGGGGTCAAATGAAAGTTTAAAGTGACGTAACCGTTACCAAGTCAAGAGGAAATTTTTGCCAAATTCACTGGAGGTATTTTTTCTAAACTGGACGTGTCAGACACTTATCTACAAGTACTAGTGGACGAAGATTTCTCAAAACTATTAACATCTTAATACAAGATTATACAAATTCAAACGCTTCATTTTCGGTATAAAGATGACACCAAGCATATTCCATGGATACCATGCTTGCCGGTTTGAATTGAGCTCAAGCATATTTGGATGAGGTATTAAGCAACATAAGGAAGCTGGAAAGAAAGTCTCTGAGAGAATCAAAGAACATGGTTTTAAGATTAGTGAAAGAAAATGGGAACTGTTTATGTCAGACTTAAGTATCTAGGACAATTTATGTCAGACTTAAGTATCTAGGACAAATTATCGACGACCGGAATCTTCAAGAGCGTACGCAATAAAGGACATTCCCGCTCCAACAAATGTAACAAAGTTACAAGCATAGTAGGGATTGCTAATTACTATCATATATATATATATATATATATATATATATATATATATATATATAAACTTACCACCCCTCTCCTTCATATGTATAGCCCATTTACACCCTCTTTCTCTTTACTTCCCCTTCTCTTCTCCCCTCCTATTTCGGTATATCACTTCCGTAAAGTTTACCGTTTAAATAGGTCATAGTCTGGTCACTCCTCCTCCCCCAATACTAAGTATGATTGAGATAAATATTAAATTAAACCCTCTTTAAACTCTACCATATCTCTCTAACCACTCCTTATTACACTTTCTGTTAAATTACAAAAACTTACACTACCCATCAATTTTCATATCATTTTTCGTTTCATCTTTTGGAAGTGCAATCTGATGACCTGGCGTCCTTTGAAAGGGCTCTGTTGAAATAAATTATTATAGTGGAGCCTTAAAGTGTTCTGTTTTTTCTTTAAAATATTAGCTCTGGATTTACATTGAGCTCTTAGGATTTCATCCTCCTTGGGACTACCCATACGGATTACCAAGTTTCTCGTAATTTAATTATATATATATATATATATATATATATATATATATATATATAAAATATGCACGAATTAATACTACCCTTAAATAAAAGAAAGATGTGAAATGGGATTGGACTGATAAATGTGAAAGCGCTTTAGAAGAACTCAAGAAATTCTTAACATCGGATTTGTCACTAGCTCATTCTGACCCTAAATTAAAGATTGTGTTTGTATCAAATGCAAGTGATTCGAGTATAAATATGAGAACGGAACAACTAAACAACTAGATCATGCCTCAAGATCATTGATTTCCGCTGAAAGAAAACTACAGCCAGATTGAAAAAGAATCATTGGCCATCATATTTGCCATGAAAAAGTTTCACAAATCCATACGTGGCAGAGAATTAATACTACAGACAGACCATTGTCCATTATTGTTCATATATATATATGTCAAAAAAGGGTGTTCCACACATACAGCGAATAGACTGCAGCGCTGGGGAAATATCCTGTTGAACTATAATTATAAAATTTCTACCATCGAAAAAATTAAGTGATGCAGACGGATTGTCTAGACTAATACGAAAATTCTGCGAACAACTTTAAGACACAGTAATTGCGGCGATAAGTGTCGAAAATGAAATTAATAATGTATTATATACTACTGTAAGAGAACTTCCCATAACATTGGAGGAAATAAGAATTTATAATGAAAATGGAAGAGCATTAAGAAGATTTCTAGCAAAAATATTACTGGAAATGATGCATTTTCATTATGTAATGATGTACTTAAGTACGTGGAAAGAATGGTGATACCAGAATCTTTGCAAAGACGTATTCTAAAGGAATTTCACATAGGACATCCAGGAATTTCTAGAATGAAATCCTTAATGAGAGTAAATTTCATTCATTGATGCAATCGTTTGAATGGTGAAAGAAGAAACTCTTCATAAATTTATTGTAATCTAGAATGATTGTAACATTATTAGGGGAAATTATTACAATATAGTTCTCATCAAAATCTTGTTTTTCCATGGATTGTTCCGATTTACAATTGCAACCGTGGGATTGCTCGGTTAACATTCTTGATAATCCTAAGTTTATGTTATTTTGCAGGAATTTTCCTTATGTTTACATATTGTCATCAAATATCACCCTCATTTTCAGCATATTATCAATACCTAAGCTTATAGAATTATCGTTTTTTGTTTGTTTGTTTTTGCTTGTTTTTTTAGTAGACAGAGGTTGCATCTGGCGCCTTTAACGTTATACGCACTAGCTTTATTTAAGGATAATATTAGCCGTTTCCTTATAAGGAAAAAACCTGACATTCACTAACCGAGTAGTCAGTATGACTGTCGATTGAAATTCATAAAATTTCTCTATTAAAACAACTCTTCATGAAAATAGAATTCTAAAGTTGAGGGCTTTCTTTGTAATCTTTGTTTGAAATAGCGGGGAACGACAATATTAATCATATCCTTATTTTATATTTGAATTAGATAGGCTATCCATTTTAGCTGTTACTGTTGTTGAAAGTCCTCAATTTATATGGTTTCGATTATTTGGCACAGTTATTCTTCTTTTGTAGTGCATGTCCGCGAGTTTTGAAGAAGCATGATCCTCACAAAAAACTATAGGTTTAATTCACTGGTTGAAGACAGCTGAACGTTTAGATATTTCTACGTAGGTTTGGCTGGCTCATTAGGTTTATCTTAGGTTTGCTCTACTTCGTGTATTGAGCACTTTACGTAGCTGCTTTTACTCGTTTTGGAGTTGTTGTTTTTTTTTGGGGACTTTGAGCTTGAACTCTGGACGATTGTTTTCGCTTTAGTTTCATGTTCTTGGTTCTTTTTTATTCATCATTTTTCTTAAGGTACTGGTTTGTTCTACTACAAGTCGAAATATCCAAGGTTTTTCCAAACGAGTACCACCATTTATAGCTATCTATCTATCTATCTATCTATCTCTGTCTGTCTCTCTCTCTCTCTCTATATATATATATATATATATATATATATATATATGAACTTTATTTCAATGCTTCATGATCTTTCGATCCTTATCTATGGTTAATTAATAATGAACATGTCATTTTCGTTTATGATCGATTTCATCAGGATTCTTCTGTAAGCTTGGAAAGTAATTCTTAGTGCTCAATGTACTGTGCAATAGTGTTATAAAAACCTCGGAGATTTCAAGTAAGATATCTTTAATCATTTCTAAGATCCAATGATTCAGAGTTTAATCTAACTTTGTTTTTACACGATTTGTACAAATCTTGCTATTACACCCGGTATATCTATCTATCTATCTATCTATCTATCTATATATATATATATAAAAATTGATTTATTTAAAATGTGTTTTTTTCGCTACACAGTTTTAACCATGTTTCAAAAATGGAAGCTAAAAGCTACGAATTTAATTTTGTAATTAAATTAAAGGCATTAGTTCCATTTCATCCTCAAGTGAATTTTGGAGTAACTTTTAAAATTACTGGGTTTTAAAGACAGCTAAAATCATAATTCATTATGTCTGTATTATTGTATCCGTTATTAGTTACGTTTTGGTAAGCGGTAGGGATGTATTTTTCAATGAAATCTGACATCCGTTGAATGCATGTCGTCTGGAATTTTTTTAAATTTATTGTTAACGGCAAAAAAATTCTTACGGCATTTTTTTCTATTTGTAAATTTAAAGATTTTGGGGGTGTTTAGGTTAGAATACATTTTATTTAACTACGATTTGAAATATTTTAATTTTTATTATACTATATTTTTTAAGAACAATTAAATGTATTAGAATCCGTTATAGTATGCAGACTTATTTTTACATCACGTATAAGTATGTATATTAGGTAACAATTTTTTTTTGTATTTAAATATTATTTAAGTAAAATTTATGACAATGACGGCAAAAATAGTTACTTAATTTCACTGATTTAGTAAACTTTTATTTTTTATATAAACCTAGTAATATATTGTTTCTCGTGTAAGTACAAAGGACATGGGTCATTCAAAAGCTTACATCTTCTGACATTTCATATTAATTTTATTTTACTGTAGGTGTTTTATTGTATTCTTTTAAGTGCGTGTAGTACTAAGTAAAAGAAGTTTAGGTTAGAATACATTTTATTTAACTACAATTTTAATTACAACTTTAAAATATTTTCATTGTTAGTTTTAATAGACTATATTACTTTATAATGGAAGGAAATGTATTTGAATTACTTATAGTAAGTAAAATTATTTTTCAATATCAAGTATATGTATATTACGATTTATAAACATTTATATTTAAATATTATTTAAGTAATACTTATGGCACTTACTGCAAAAATAGCTAATTCATTTCTCTGATTTAGTAAACTTTATCTATTTATTTATTTATTTTTTTTTTATATATATAAACTTAGTAATAAAGTTTCATATGTATGTATAAAGGACATGGGTCATTCAATGGCCTACATCATCTAGCTTTTCGTTATAATTTCATTTTTCAGTAGGTGTTATATTGGATTCATTTAAGTGCCAGTAGTACTTTTTGAGGGGTGTTTAGGTTAGAATACATTTTATTTAACTACAATTTTAAATACAACTTTAAAATATTTTCACTGTTATTTTAATAGACTTTTTTTTTTCATAAAGAAAAAACAAGTAAATGTAATAGAATTACTTATAGTATATAAAATTATTTTTCATGTTAAATATAAGTATGTATACTACCTGATCGCACCTTTTTAAATTTATTTTTATCTTTTTTTAAATTTTTAAATATTATTTCAGGAAAATTTTTAACAATGACGGCATAAAATAGCTATTTCATTTCTCTGATTCAGTAAATTTTTATTTTTTAAAAAATTAGTAATATATAGTTTCTCATGTATGCACAAAGGACATGGGTCGTTTAATGACCTACATATTCTAGCTTTTCTTATTAACTTCCATTTTACTGTAGGTGTTTTATTTGATTCTTTTAGACGCCAGAAGTATTTTGAGAGAGATGTCTGATTTTTATATTTATTTATCCTAAATGAAGCTTGATGTTGGTTGAATCTTTTTTTGAACTCATGGCTAGTGCAACCTATATATATATACTTATGTTTTCAGGACTTTCATTCGAAGAGATATTGCATTGGTATACTAATGATTCAGTGCGACAGTTATTTTGTAGAGGGCAATTATGAGGGTTTCTACAGTTACATAGTTTTTGTATATTTTCATCAGTTTTATCTTTATTTTTCAATTGTCTAAATTTATTTGGTTTTGGTATAAGTGTTTATTTAAGATATTAGCATTATGGTTTTTAATTTTTTCTAAGTTTTCTGTACAGCTATAACTCAATTTTAGTGTGTTTTTATTGAAAATAGTACTTAGTTTACTTTCACGAAGAAAATGCTTGACTATTAATGCGAGGAATTTATGTCCTAATTTGTTCTTTACCATTTGATTGTATGGGGGAGTATACCACATAATTTTTCTACATCTATTTTTTCTATGCTTTCCATTTTCATTTTTTATATAAGTTAGTTTTGGGTTTTTGTAGCCACTCTCTTTTAGAGCCTTATTATAGGAATTGATGTGCTCATCGAAAATCTTGACATTTGCTGAATTTGTACTAATTCGTTTACTGACAGATAACGGTATATGTTTAATTATAGATAACGGTATATGTTTAATTATAGATGATTGATATATATATATATATATATATATATATATATATATATATATATATATATATAATTATAGATGATATATATATATATTTAATTATATGATATATATATGTTTAATTATAGATGATATATATATATATATATATATATATATATATATATTCTTGGGAGAATATTTTTCCTTTGATTTATGTATACTACGATTTAACGTAGGACAAAAATGTTTCCGCTATAACGTACCTAAATATTATATAATCTACTGAAGAATGTTCAAACTTTTCCAACTATAATTTTCTTACTGCAATTATAAATATTCTAGGAGAAAAATTGTGTTATTCATTTACATGGAATTCTGATTACCCGCTTATTAACCGTTAATAGTTAAATAGATTGATTTCTTGTGTGAGCTACTGATGGCACAGAGACCTGCACTTCAGTTTCCTCAATTGCACACAATTGTTCAAGCTATCTCCATAACAGAGAATTATATTTAAACTATTGATTTTTACGAAGTTATTTTTACTAATCAATTTTTTTCCCTCAGAAACATGTTTCATATTCATTATCTAAACTTTAATTATTTCACACACTTGTAAACTCTCAGTGGTTTTGATAGAGTTGTTGTTTATTCATTCACTATTACTTCAGTCACATTCCAAGAATCTCAGTCGCCTTTTTAAAGCCTCTCTGAATTTCCGGTTCCTTGAAGGTACATCCGAAGCCAATAATTTCAAAATAAAATTATTTTCCTGTAATTATTTTTAAGGGTGTGTTTCATGGAAAATGATGAAGGAATTAAATGCATGCAGAAATCGAAAAGTACAAAATTCTCGTGTAATCAATTTTTATGATGACAAGTCATTGAATGTTTTGAAATGAATAGAAAATTAAGAATAGAATATTTGATACCACAAAGATAGTTAAATACTAAAGTTTTACAGAATTTAAATCGGAAAACAGTAGACTAAACTATTTTGATCTTTTATTATACATAAATTAATTATAAAATCAACAGGAGAGAAAATCATGCGACTTTTTCGTTTATTATATTCTCATAGTGAAAGTGGTCTTTGAAAATTTATGGTGATGTCAGACAAATAATTCCATGAAAATATTTAGATTTCATAAATAAATATTTCTTTTATTTCTAATTGATATCCAGTAGTGGTAAGGGATGTGATCTCTCCCATAAGAATAACGTTTTCGCTTCAGACATCGTCCACCATGAAAAGTCAGGTTTGAACTTTTAGCCAAGAATGCAGAGCTCTGAATGCGCCAGTTGAAAATGTAAGCTATGCGATATTGTATCCAAGTAATTAAAAAAATTATCGCTGTAATCACTGAATTATTGTTTCGTATTAACTATATATATATATATATATATATATATATATATATATATATATATATATATATATATATATATTATATATATATATATATATATATATATATATATATGTGTGTGTGTGTGTGTGTGTGTGTGTATTATAATTATTTTTAAAATATGATTCCTTCGCTACATCAGAGTTCTCATGTTTCAAAAACGAGAGCCGAAACCATCCATATAATTATTAAAATTCAATTGAATTAAAGTAACATGCCCTGTTTCATCCACAAGCGAAAATCTAGGAATAACCAATTATGAAATTTACGTATCGTTATAAGCGTGTTCATTCGTTACTAGGGAAACGGCTGGGGTAACCATTTTTATCCACATATCAGTCACCTTCAGGTAGAGGTCAGGTTGAGGTAGGGTGGGGTGTCTATTTCAAAGCGAATGATATCTTTCTTGTACGCAGCATCATCTGTTCATTCACAGAGAAAGATAGATTTTGGCACCATAGTATGTTGTTATGTGTCTGGATAATTTTGTTTATTTTATTTGTTTATTTATTTTTTTATTTTCAACTGGCTGTTTCATATATAAATGCGTCGCACTGAACTACATTTTTTTTGACGACTTCATAAAGGGTTTTGCCCCTTAATTTTGTTGATGTCGGCAAAAAACTGTTGACTCATGTCTATGGTTTAATAAATTTTCATTATTGGTATTACTTGACTTTCTGAATTATTATTTCTAGGTTAATTCCTTCCATTTCTCGTCGCTGCATTTATCACTCTAAACTGGCCGTTTTGCGTTGGTTTTGTAATTTTGAAATAGGAAGTCTTATTTTCTGGGTTTTTATATAGCAAACGTTAGAATCTTGTTCGTTAAGCAAACTTTAACTGGATTAAAATATCTAATTCTTTTCTTTTCTACTTGATATCTCTCTACCACACACTCGTGGTAGGGGATCTCTCCCATAAGAGTGAGATTTTTGCTTGAGCTAGTGTCAGGCATGAGGGGTCAGCACAGAAATTAGGTTCCTTTATATATTTATATATATATATATATATATATATATATATATATATATATATATATATATATATATATATATAAGGTGTGTATATATGTGCGTTCGTGTGAGTAGAGATGGATGAAGAGAGAAAGAATTATTTTGTTTTATTTGCCTTTAAATATTTCAAGGAATTTTAGGTTAATTTTATATCGATGATAACACTGAGGTAAATTATATCTCGAGCTAACTATTTTATTATTACGGATTTGGGCATAGCCAAGTAACGCTCCACCCTAAAAAATGTTATGATAACATGATTCTAGACCGACAGAAAAATAATTCCATAGATTTGCAAAGAATATATATGTAAACAATAACTGTGGTCAGTAAAATATTTATAAAATGTTCCATTTATACAATGAGGCAGTCCATGAAGTTACCATCTTATAATAATATTTATTTTGTTGACTTGAACTTAACGCCTCGCACGCACATCTATGTGACTATTTCTATTGCAATATTTTTATAAACTATTTATAAAATCCTGTCGTGGAAAAAGCTTACAGAGCCCCGTTCCTGTAAACTTAATTTGATCTTTTGCTTTCTTTCTTATTTCCCGTAGGAAATGTGAATGTACATAAATGTTAAATGGAATGACAGCCCATTCCACGTCTGCAAAGCGAATAACCCTTCTATTTTAAATCACACTATTTGGGATTTTACCGGTTGATATGTTTCATTTGTCAAAATAGAATTTAGCTGTTATTCAAAAGCAAGCGATATATATTCGTTTCGTCTTCTATATAACTTTGTAAATATGTAAATATAGGCAATAGTTTATGCATAAATGTTGTAAATATAATTTCATGGAAACTTAACAATTTACATAAAAGAATTTTTACTCATGAAACGATATGTTTAATGTCGTAAAATATTTCCTGCAGTTGAAGATCTTACGCAAAAATGTTGACTAGTGTTAAAATTCATTTTGACATTTTGCTGTCTTAAATGCAATCCAAGGGTTGGTGTTTCTCGTTAATTTCGAATTTCATATCACAACTGTATTTTGTTCATTTCTAGTTTGTTTACTACAATCTTTAATTTCCCAGTCCCCAATTTAATTTTATAGATATTTATATCGCGTTAAAATCCATATATGGTGATACTTCTCAAATGTAGTTCTGTTTATAATCATGGCCTGCAAATGAGTTGCAAGTATTTTTTTTCATGAATTAATGTTTCTTAGAGAAATAGTGAACTATTGACTTCCATCTAGAAAAATTCGCTAAAATGACATAATATACCGATAAAATGTTCGAAAATGATTACATCGTCTATAATTTCGAGAAAAGTCATTACCTTATCCAAAATTGTTCTGAGACTCAATTCTATTCTTTAAACGGTATTAATAGTATCATTTGAAACCACAACCACTGAAGGCTGGAAATGTTACCAAGAAACATCGATTTCGGAATAAAATTGATATTTAAAAGTGAAGTAATCTTTATACACACACACACACACACACACACACACACACACACACACACATATATATATATATATATATATATATATATATATATATATATACATATACATATATATATGAATATTGAGCACTTTATCTCATAAATATAGCACAACTTAAAACTTTCTTCATATACATACATACATATATATATATATATATATATATATATATATATATATATATATATATATATATATATATATGTACACCCTGACTTACTCATTGAAAACAAACTTCACAGCAGATTTTGTAAAAAAATTCAGTAAAATGTTTATTTAGTGTCATATTTCTAATGTGGTTTCGGAATTCATACTACATTCAAAGAAACAAGGTGACTGTCGTTCTACTCAAAATTCATTCGGCTTGCAAAAAACATGAAGCCGATCAATAGTCACGATTCTAATGTAAATACATGAAGCGCAACTTAGCTTTCTTTCTTCTTCCCAGGAAAGATATCGCTTTCTTATTTTACAAACTTATTTCAGTACTGAGCGTTTATAAGTGTGAAGCCTTTGTACTCAAATATTGAAGAAAACATTTGCACAAGTCTATCAATAATCAGCATATTTCAGAATATAATATATTAGGTATAAATTTTCAGCGCCTTATCGAAGCGTAATGGGAAATTTCGTGGAAAGAAACACAAAACCTAAAAGCCAAAAGTGGATCCGAAAAAAATATTTTCATAATTTTTATGGATTTTAAATCTAATTGAAATTGAATGTATTTTCTAGCAAATCCTTTACACTCCGTTGTGACAGGAAAGGTAATATCTAATTAGATATTTCTTATATATTAAAACGAATAATTTTGATTTGTAATATACATATCGTCCATTTTAAATGTATATGATTTCGCAAATTCGCTGGTTAATTAATATTTATTTTATTTGGATATATTCACTATTTGCATTGATTAAACTCAGAACGAGAGTCAAGATTATATAATTAATCCTACTAGTCATAAGGAGTATAATAGACTTAAATGTTGACCTGTCTTTCTTTTATATATTTACAAGATGACTATTTGCAGAAATGGTTCGCATACACATTTTCATCGGGAGGGTATACATGTGAATCATACAGTTGCCTTCCAAGCCTAAACTGTAATTATAGATGTCTATACATATGGTGTCATTTATAATTAACACTGGCAAGATTCAATATTAAAATTAAATTTTCATTCATAAATTGGCTAGTTATAGTTAAGGGTAGTATATACAAATGGATACCAACTTGTTGAAGGCCAAGTAAAATGCAAATTTCAAACAATTTTCTGCACTATATAAGACGATATTCCTAAACAGAACTATTTTTGATATGAAAATCAAAACAATCCTCGAATAAAAGAAGAGAAATCAAGGACATTTAATTAATAAAATATTTTTTTTAAAACCGGTATGCAAAATAGTTAAATCTGTCTAGTGATATTGGCTAAATGTAGATAATATATAATACAGATATTACGATTTCGGAGCGAAAACCGATCTATCGAGTGGTTTGCACATTCTGATATCTACCTGGTACAGGGCTCGTCCCTGGGCTGATGGTATCACGGCTGCGATTAGCTTGGACCGGCTCCGGCCTGGGCCAGCTATGACAATCCAAGACCAGCTATGACTAGCTTAGACCAGCTTGGACAAACTAAGACTAGCTTGGATCAGCGGCCCGAGTGAAAATACTCGGGTCCCCACGTTAAAAAACGACCTTGTGTCACAACCTGAATCGGGGGTCAAGTAAATACACTTACCGGTTACAGGGAACCGTCCCAGTGCTGGTAGTATCACGGCTATCACTACCTTGGACCACTTATGATTTTCATAGACCAGTTAAGACCAGCGGCCTGGATGAAGACACACGGGTCCACACGTTAAAAACTGACCTTGTGTCACAACCTAACTCGGTGGGTGGTCAAGTACATCAACCACTATCTCGAGTAGCATACGCATTCTGAAACTCGGGTCCTCACGTTAAAAACCGACCTTGTGTCAATCTGATTCAATGGTGGTGTTAAGTAAATCAACTGCACTCTCTTCCCACGTTAAACTGACATCTGTCACAACCTGAATCAGAGGTTTGGGGGTCAAGTAAATAAAGCACTCTCTTGAGTGGTTTACACACTCTGATATTTGCCAGTCACAGGGATCCGTCCTTCTGCTGCTAGTATCACGGCTATGACTGGCTTGAACCAGCGGCCTGAGTGGAGACACTCGGAATCCCACGTTAAAAACTGACCTTGTGTCACAACCTGACTCAGTGGTGGATCAAGTGAATCAACAGCTCTCTTATGTGGTATACATATTCTGATAATTTCCGGTCACAGGGATCTCATCTTGCGTTTTGTAGTATCACAAGTATGACTAGACTGGACCAGTTCTGAACAGCTTAGGAACAGCTATGACCTGCTAAGACCGGCAATGACTAGCTTAGACCAGCTATAACGATCTTGGACAAGCTATGTCCAGATAAGACCAGCAGCCAGACTGAAGTCACTTCGGTCCCCACTTTAAAAATTGACCTTGTGTCAAAAACTGACTTTAGTGGGGGATCAAGTAAATCCACCGCTCAATCGAGAGGTGTACACATTTTAATAGTTGCCTGGCACAGGGAACCGTACCTGTGCCAGTGGTATCACATATATAACTACTGACCAGCTTGAAACAGCTAAGATCATCTATGACTAGCTTAGACTAGCTTGACAAGATATGACCAGCTATGACCAGCAGTGATCAGCGACCCGAGTGAAGATACTCGAAATTCCACGTTAAAAACTCACCTTGTGTCACACCCTGACTCAGTGGGATGTCTATCGAGTGGTCTATACACTCTGATACTTACCGGAAGCAGGGCACCATCACTGCGCTGGTAGTATCACGGCTACGACTAGCTTGTACCGACTCTGACCATTTAAGACCAGCTATCACTAACACAGACCAGCTATGAACAGCTTGGACAAGATATGACCACCTAAGACCAAGCTCCCGAGTAAAGACACCCAGGTCCCAATATGAAAACTGACCTTGTGTCACAACCTGTCTTAATGGGGGGGATCAAGTAAATCAACCGCTCAATCGAGTGGTTATCACAGTCTGATACATTCTGGTCAGAGGGATCCGACCCTGTGCTGGTATTATCACAGCTATGACTAGTTCGGACTGACTCTGAGCAGTTTGCTCCATCTCTGACCAGCGAAGACCAACTATGTCTAGCTTAGACAAACTATTACTAATTAAGACCAGTGGAGCGAGTGTTTTACAGGCTCTGATATTTGCTGGGAATAGGGATCTGTTTCTGTGCTGACCGTATAACGGCTTTGACTAGCTTGGACCGACTTTGACCAGCTTGGACAAGCTATGACCAGCTAAGACCAGCGGTCCGAGTGAAGAGACTCGGATCCCCACACTGTGTCAGGTCGTGTCATAACCTGTCACAGTAAATCGACCGCTCACTCAAGATTTTTACACATTTCGATACTTGCCTGTCACAGTGATCTGTTCCTGTGCTGGTAGTGTCACGGCTTAGACTAGCATCGATCAGCATTTTACTAGCTTAGACCAGCTATGACGCTCTTGGACAAGCCATGACCAGCTAAGACTAGCGACCCGAGTGAAGGCAACCTTGTCCCCACGTTAAAAATTGACTTTGTGTCACAACCTGACTCACTGGAGGTGGGGGGTCAGGTAAATATCCGTTCTCTCGAGTGGTATACACATTCCAATACTTTCCGGTCACAGGGATCAACCCCCGTGCTCGTAGTATCACGGCTACGACTGCCCTTAGCCAGCTTTGACCAGTGAAGACCTGCTATGTCTCGCTTAGAGCAGCTCTGAACAACTTGAACAAGCTATGACAAGCTAAGACCAGCGTCCCGAATAAAGACACGCGGGTTCCCACATTAAAAACTGACCTTGTGTCACAATCTGACACAGTGGGGGGTCAAATCTGCCCCTACGATGGTAGTATCACGGCTAGCTTGGACTGGCTCTGACCATCTTATACCAGTTATGACCAGCTAAGACCAGCGTCCCAAGTGAAGACACTTGGGTAATCTCATTAAATCTCACCTTGTATCCCAACCTGACTCAGTGTGTGATCAAATAAATCTCCGCTCTTTCGGGTGGTTTACACATTCTGATACTTACTGGTCACACTGTGCTGGTAGTATCACGGTTATGACTAGATTGAACCAGCTGTGACCAGCTTGGACTACCTATACCCGCGAAGACCAGCGGCCCGAGTGAAACCGACATTTTGTCACAGTCTGACACAGTGTGGGGTCAAGTAAATACAAACCGCTCTCTCGAGTAGTTACACACTCTGGTATTTAACAGGCATAGTGATCCGTCCCTGTGCTGGTAGTATGACGGCTATGATTCTCTTGGACCAGAATTGACTAGCTTAAACAGCTCTGACCATCTTGGATAAGCTATGACCAAAGATCTACGACAAGCGACCCAGGTCCCCATGTTAAAAACTCACCTTGTGTCAAAAGCTTACTCATTGTGGGTGGGGGTAAGTAAAACTCCGCTCTTTCGTGTGATTTACATACTCTGATACTTACCGGGTACAGGGATTCATCACTGCGAAGGTAGTATCATGCAACGACTAACTTGGACGGGCTCTGACCACCAGTGAAGATACTCAGGTCCCCACGCTAAAAACTGACCTTGTATCACAATCTGACTCAGTGGTAGGGGGGGTGAGTGGTTTGTAATATAATTTATCATCTCTTAGTTGAGTCTATCACATTGGGGATAGTGCACTCAGAGGCGGCTCCGTCAAAGGAGAGAATCGCAACGGATGAAAATTCTACTGAGAAGCGCCCAGCCCTGGGGAACAGCTGCCTAAGTTCGCACCCTCTTATTGCACAAGATATAGGTTGCGAAGACTGCGAGCGATAGAGTGGCTTTTAACAGACCTTGGAATTTCAGCTGACTGAAAATTTTAAGCATGTGCAATTTTGGATACAAAAGGAAAATAAAAGTTACTCACCTTGAACCATGGAAGCAACGATAATCGCTAGTATAATATATTAATATATATGTTTAACCTTGCTTAATCAGCAACCCTGAATTTTAGCTCAACGAAAATCGTTCCCTGCACCTAACTTTTCTAAGGCTTTTGAATGAGTTATGAATCATTGAAATCGTACCGGTGGGACCAAAGGAGTTACTTGTACACACACACGCACAAATACTGTTCTTTATATATAAGATTTTCTCCCAAACAAAAAAGCGTTTGAATGCAAGAATGAACGCTAGAGACTTTCACAATTTTATTTTTAACTATTTCTGACGCTAACACTGAACTTCATCACAAATAAGGGAACAAATCAGTCATTTTAATGTGGTATCGTCAAGGACAATCAGATTTTAACAAAGAGGAGAAACGCTAAACTTAAGAGTAAATAAGTATAAGATCATTAGAACAATACAGGGAATTTTCCACTAAGACATAAAAGCCCTGAAATTACATGAATTCTTTCAGCACCTGCTGTTGTCCTTCAGCTTATTTTTCGGTTTAATATTTTTAAAAATTGGCTTAAGTCGAGCCTCATTTTCTTATACATATATCAAAAGACAAGCAAGATATGTCGTACTTATTTTCTCGCAAAATAAATCTTGGCGTTATTGACATGTGGAATCTACAAGACACACTGGACACGATATAACGCAACAAATCATCTCCTGTATTCATGACCATGTTTCTTCCAATATGATTTGTAATATGTGTCAAAATATACCTATAGTTTGATTAATAATATCAAAAGATTGGTTGAAAACGTTTGTCAACAGGTTATTCTAAATTATTTTTAGACGAAAAGTACACAAAAACCGCAATTAATTTTACGTAGAGATTGATAAAGAAATATTCAGAATGATATGTTTCTTTTAATTATCTGCCATCTATTTACACGGGGATATTTCTGTGTAGGCTTTGGCTTCAGTTGATTGTTATGCACCTAACATTGTCGGCTGAAATAACTCCTACATAACATTTAGAACGTGACATAAGCTCATTAAAAAGAGAGAAGAATGTCAGAATGACGATGCTTCTCATACTTGATAACTGCAAATATATGAGTGTGGAATGATGGGACGTCAGTAGCAACGTAGAAGTAGGAAAATGAATTGTTATACTTTCATTGACGCTATTGTTAACAGAACTTAATGAGAAAAAATTCTCAAATTTAAACAATTACATGTCTTTCGTGATTTACGTTTTAACAGTCAATAAAAATTAAAAGTTTGTCATTTTTACATACATTTGATGAATATGCACGCCTTTGAGAAGCTCGCTAAAGAAATACACATTTAAATAACAAAAATCTCACACACAGAATCAAATAAATCAACCTAATCAGCTGCTTATTTAATCGATTAAAAAAACTAAGATTGCTGCAAGCATAAACCGACAACTGAAGTCTGAAAATGTTTCGCAATTATTTAGTGAAGACAAGAACACATAACGTAGAGAAGTGGTTATTACGCCGATCTCAACATTAACATTAATTAAAAAATTGTCAACAATAATGTGAAATGTTACTCTTCTGTGTAGATATTTCGTATTCAGGAAATTATCTGTGATATTAACCTCCAAACAATTTTATCATATACAACGAATAAACTTTATAACATGAAATGTAAATTTCATTAAGAAAAACTGTGCTAAATGTAAAAATATTTTTCAATTGGTACGTTGCCACTGAAAAAGTTTACTATTTTCTCTTTTCAAAGCTTTCCCCTTCTATCGTAACGGCACAGATAAAGATGATATAACTTCCTCTACACTTGTAATGAATTTAAACATGCAACTATTCTGAGAAGAAATTACAAAATTAAATTTATTTCAATAAAAATCGATGGATCTGTTATCTCAAATTTAAACCTTTAGAAACACCTGCCATCTTTGTTGATTGCAAAGAATAGATTAATCATTCTTTCGTAAATGCATCACTGGCGCGAAAGAATTAAATTTCCTGAATATAGCCAAATTCATTATCCTGCTACATTCAATTATATTTGATAGTTACATTCTGACCCAATCATTTATATATAATATTACATTATGTATAAAATATTAGTTTTCAGAATTTTACAGCCCGGTATGCATCCAGTTAAATTAGTAAGCCGCATATCCAGAGTCTACATAAATTCATTAGACAAACAGAAAAATTTACTAAAATTACAAAGGAAACTGGATACATTTGAAATTTGATATAATGTGAAGTAAATAGTGAAGTTTATATACAAATAATTAACAGATTTCTATAGGTGCCACATTTGTTGCGCAAAGAACATCTAAGTGATATTCAATATCTTTCCATGTCCTTCTTAACATATATTCATCAGTCGCCTTAATGACGGTAGTTATTCTTTTTTTTAAGTCTATCAAAGTCCTTTGCTTTAGTGCAGTACACGATATCTTTCGTGTAGCCCTATAAGAAAAAATCCATGGGTGTTATGTCTGGGGAACGATTGGGCCAAGGAATCGAGCTACCTTTTCCTATCCAGCGAACTGGAAACCTTTTATTTAAATATCCGCGAGGTTTATTTCCCAATGAGGCGGTGATCCATCTTCTGGTTGTGTGTTCTTTTATAACATCAAGCTAAGTACCATCTGTTGTCTTTTTCAAAAAGAAAAATGAACCAATAACTTTGTTGCAAAAAATTAGCACTGCACATTGTTTTCACGTTCGATTTTCCTCGTAAAGTTGGGATTTTCCGATCCCCAAATTCTTGTATTATTCAGATTATATCTTACCAAAACCATAGAAGGATGCCTAACCCGTAAGCAAATACGATTAAAGAAGTCATCTTCGAATTTTTGCAGGATTGTAACAACAAATTCTTTTCGTTGCGGCTTGTCATTTATCTTAATTGCATGCAATAATTGAATTTTGTATGCATAAAGCCTCAGATTCTTATGGAGCACTTTATAAATTGTTGATTCCGGTAGTTGCAGATTACCGGAAACAGCACGAATGACAAATACGCTCAATATCTTTTTTCAGATGTTCTTGGTCTACTAATAGTCATTTTATATAACACCGCTCCCGTTTCCATAAATTACTTAAGCCAGTTTCGTATTCACTGACGTGCCGGAACTTGCTTTCTAGATTTAGTTTTTAAATTTATTCATATGTCAATATCCGATTTTGTTTCGATATAGCAAGACACACATTGTGCCTTTTTCTTGTAGAATAATCACTACCATCTAATTTTAGGGCTAAATTCTGGTAATTCATTAATTGCTGTTTGAAACATGAAACGACATTAATAGCAGTTTTCTTTATAAGTTTGGTATATGCATGCATATATATATATATATATATATATATATATATATATATATATATATATATATATATATATATATATATATATATATATATCATTTGAGAGTTCTACATATCATCTTTTCTGTGTTGAAATGTTTTGCTTAATTATATTTTTTGTTTTGTATAGAGTATTGAAGTAAAAATATACGTATTTCATTGTTATTACAAAACATGGTTTCAAGTTCGGCCAGGGTAATGACAAATGTCGCCAGCGGTATCAATAATTGTGTGGCGCTGATTTAGTTTCGAAACGTGTTGTGCGTCAATATTTTCGGTGTTTCTTCTTGGGATCTGTATTTCTATAATGAGACTTTTAACGATGAAATAGTGTGACAGCTTGGGAAAATAAATAATAGGGCGTTTGGATAAAAGTTCGAAGAAGCCTATACAACAAATGGAACACTTATGACACAATTCGACAACGTGGACAAAATGTAAATGTTGGTAAGCCACAATCTGGTGGGTTATCAGGATACTTTTTATACTTTCTTTTTTTGACAAATGAGCCTTTTCTTGCCTGTACGCTTACTGTTGAAGAAAAACTGTCGTAGAACAAGTTTTCTTATGAAGTTGATAATCCTGACTCTTTAACGGCGCAGTAATAAAGCAATGAATTAATTCATTATAGCCTTGTATAACCTGGACAAACCATTTCGAAAATTCTGCATTTAATTATTCCGAAATTCCTTTTTTTTTAAATCATATTTTTGCATTTTATTCTTTATTCCTTAATTATATTTATCTTTCTTCGCTCTTGTTTTTCCTTTTTATAAATTGATTAATTTCCTTTGTGTAAAAAATTATTTAAAATGTAAATGAGGTGAAGACTTCCATTCTCGTGCCGCAAAAAAAAAACTCTTTGATTATTACGAATATCCCTTAAAATATTTGAAAAAACCCTAAATCCAGCCTAAAAATTATTGTAACGTCTTTATAAAGCATTAAAAGTTTTAACCAAACCAGACGCAGAATCATCAAATTCGTCAAGATTACTCTTTCACACTATGATTTACATTCTTCCGTTAGAACCTATTTCTTCGCGTAATTTCGCTACGCGATGGCATCAATTCGGCCAGGTATTCCACATATGTCAACATCTACGTTACGTAATTGTACGTGTAAGGAATAGTGTCTTAGGACGAAGTCGACAGAAAAATTGGAATGATGCCATGGGACAAGTTCAAAGTTCAAATCTTAATACGGTGGAGTTCGTAGAAAGGTATTCAGTTTCAGCTCAACGAATCGGTCTATGGATTGGACGATTCTAGAGGACGCCAACCAAAATTCATCTCTTTTCTCGGTTAAATCCTTCCTTGAAAGATAGAAGAAATGTATGTGCTTCGGACGGCTACTCTGTCCTCTTTTACAAACTGACGCTACTTTTGCTCACATACTACAATCTACTCCGTGTGATGATAGTTTTTAGCATTTTGTGGACTGAAAATTATTTAACGTTGCATCGGGGGAGTTGATATCTCTACTCATCTAAATGCGGTTTAGTTATACGAAATGTTATCTTAATTTCCTAAGATTCAAAGTGTCTGCAGAAAGATGGAAATGGCAAAAACATTTCTTGATTTGAGAAGTGTAAATTTGGATGAAGGGATGCCCCAAGGTCGGTGGTTCTTCTGTATCGAAATACATCAAGTTTATCGAGAGGGATATGTTCCTGATTATTTGATTGAAGAGCTCATTTTGAAATGTCTCACTAATAATGAGGCATCCTGACCTGGTTGTTGGTAACTAGGTCGCAAAAGGCTTTACAGAGTGATTTTAAATCAATTTCCAGGCTTTTGCGTTTTGTGATTAGGAGCAATCCTTTGCTAATGCTTTCTTTCACGACAACATTGTACTCTATTTTTTGTCATCTAGTTGAAGATTTTGTTATATGCAAACTCGTTGGAAAATTATTTCTTGTGGCGTCTAGATCAGTGTGCCGCTGTTCAACAATAATTTACAGTCCAATTACCTATACGTTTTTTATTTTATGAGAGTCGGTATTTGGTCAAGATTTTCTATTTTCAACTGCATTCATTCGTTTATATTGGAAATACCAATGGATAAAATGCAGGTCAAGAGTAACAAAGGTAGACGAGCGTGTTTTGTAACTGGGAAATTAGCACGCAGAACTAGAGCAATAATCCTCAAAGTAAATTTCGTATTATGTGAAACTGAACCTCAGCATAGATAATGCCTCCATCCTCATCGTCCTGAAAGTCTCTGAATGCCTCCCGCAAGACTTATATACAACGAGGGGCGTACCTGCTCATATCTACTTTCGGTAAAAAAATGCTATTAATTCCGTTGACGCGCAGATCTTTGCTCCAATGCTTTGAATTAGCCCGACGTCACTCCGACCTTCTCCCAGCAAATCTCGTTCACGTGAGTAGAGTAAATAATAACTCCTCATTCCATGAATTCCGACAGAAATTTATGTATAAAATACTTAATATGCGTCTAAAATAATAATGTTGTGTTATGAATATTTTAAACTTTCCTAACTCATGCAGTCGAGACCTCTGTAAACGTCTTACACAGTAGGCCATTTATAAATAAGCGTATATTTGAATTAATTTCAATGCTAGCGTTTCAAAAATATCAAGATATAAGAAACAAAAGCTTATCTTCTTCTATGTACCGTAACCCTTCAGAATGTTGGCAATCATAGCTCTTCACAATTTCCTGTTCTTGATAACATCCAGTTGAAGATAACGTTCGAAAATACTTGAAAAAATGTACTTGTTGCACGAAACATTTATTTGTGATTTCAAAGTTTTTAATAATTGCGTATTTATTATTTACTCAGTATTAGCTCTGACAAATTTGAGTGTTGAGTAAATATTATTTTACCGTTACTTATAAGATATCTTTGATTACGTGGTACTATTAAATGTATTATCGTAATTGTTTACGTATACATATAGTCAAAAAATTAAAAAACACTAAACTACATGAAGCCTACGTTTATACTCAATTGCCAGACAAGAGAATTAATATTTTTTATTTATTCTTTTTAGAGAAAAATACAAACATATAACACTCGGCCAACCACTGGAAGAAAGGTGTAAGTGTTGTCTTAGCTTCTCGCATGTTTCTCATCACTAAGCTTTTTCAACCCTTTTAATCTTTTTTTAAAAATTTTGAGCCATTCCATCCCGATAACTGCCCACAGCTACCTGATATTTGTAGGCGTAGGTTCTTGTGTGAGATTAGACTGCGTCCAATAAATTCTCGACTGGGTACATTTCTGGCAAATATAGTGATTCTATTTTGGGTGAAAGTGTCCGGCATTTAATGAAATTTAATATTCCATTAAACACGCAAATACACACACACACACACAGAGAGAGAGAGAGAGAGAGAGAGAGATGAACAAAATAACAACAACAACAACAACAACAACAACAACAACAACAAAAAACTATGAAATAATTGCATAAACATATTATACGAAATAAGAAAGTGTTCTAATTACAATTTCTTCACGTTTCACAATCAGGGCTGCAATTTCAGTAAATAACTGAAACTCAAAATCCTGAATGTGAAATTTTCTTGATTCATAGATAATCATTTAGAAAATAATCGAAATCTTCTAGCTAATATTCCGATTCTAAAGACAAAGAATGCGATATAGATGACTGATAATATATTGCTCCTCAGTATTTTTTATATACAAAGATTTATAATCATGTCTGCTCACATGCACATACCCATATCTAGACGTTACAGTAAAAATGGCATGTTCTAATCTTTGAGTAAGACAAATACAAAATCAAAGCACTAACACATTAACATAATATTAGGTTGGTGCAAAAATAATGTCGTTTTCTCACATATGTTACTATGTGAGAAAACGACATTATTTTTGCACCAACCTAATACAAATATTCTCGATAAATACGCTGAATTGTGTCCAAATTGATCATGAATAAATATTCACTAAATATTTCTTTTCTTCAAAAAATACGGCTCCTTGATTTTAGATTTGTACCTGTGTTGATATGAATATTCTTTTGGTAAAAAATACAATCGCCAATGCACACACGCACAAATACACGCACATACATCCTTACAGGCGTACAACATAGAAAAAAGCTTTGGGTTTATCATCAAGAGGAATGGCAGAACATAGCTGATGAAATAATGTTGCATTCGTTCATCGTTGTCGAGTTGAAGTTGTAGTTTCCAAGAAAGCAATACTAAAAATGGATTACAACTTGTAATGTCCCTAAACATGTAAGTAGAAATTTATTTTGTCCAGTTAGAAAGTACTTAAAGGTACTTAATTATATGTTTCCATTTATGGTTCATAACTTTTTCAAGTTTTAATTTTCCGTATTATTATGCGATCAGTTCTGTAACTCTCCAATCTGTACGAATGCGATAAAATAAATGTAATACACTTTGGAATGAACTCAGATACGACGACTGAATGTACATTATTAAATAATTAAAACTTCGTAGTTAAATTTAATCAAATGATTTTTTGCTACGTACTTCATTTCTTCTAATCTTCATCGTGTATATATATATATATATATATATATATATATATATATATATATATATATATATATATATATATATATATATATATATATATATATATATATATACAGAAAGATTACTTAATTGTAAATATCAGTTTTTGATGTTGTTCGATGTTGAATAATTCTATTTCCAATTAAGAAAAAAATTTGGAAAAAAAAAACTCCTTGAAGAACGGATAATTCAAAGAAACTACGAAGTCGGGGAAACAACATCAAAAGTTGATATTTAGGGTTAAGTAATATTTTTGTATATAATATTACCAACGCCCTATTGTTAAGATTAATATTATTTTAATATTTTTTATATTGAGTACTAAATGAAATTATCTGTTTTACTTTTGACATATTAAATTCTTAAATCTTCATATATATATATATATATATATATATATATATATATATATATATATATATATATATATATATATATATATATATATATATATATATATATATATATATATATATATATATATATATCTATTTGAAAGTAATTTTATCCACATTATTTTATATCATGCAAAATGTTATTTTGAGTCGGCACACGTGTTTGAGTTGATATCTATGTTTTATTTTTATTTTATTAATCGTTCAAATTAACAACAATAAAATGATGAAGGTTCGATTCCTGTTAGAGGTACAATCTTTCTTCACTAGGACTTTTCAATGTTAGCCGGCTGATTTTATCTTCACTGCTTAATAAAAAAAACTACACACTAAAATATAGTATTAATATATATATATATATATATATATATATATATATGTGTGTGTGTGTGTGTGTGTGTGTGT
>OZ010573.1:151310631-151385631 GCA_963932145.1 Acanthosepion lycidas
CCCAAGGTCAACTTATTTTTCATTGAAATTTCAAATGATTTTCTTCATGGAGACAAAACATACCAGTGAAATCACCTGAAAATTTAAGGTAAGCTCCATTCATACCTTACTATCACACTTTCTCTTTCTCTCGCTTCATGTAAGTGTGTGTGTATGTTTGTATATGTGTGTGTGTGTTCGCATAATTTTCGGACTTTTATTGATTTAAAAAATTATTGATATTTCTAATCCTGAGAGTTATTCAGTATTTGCTGTTTTCTAAATGTTTGTTGTCATTTAAACTACCCGAAGAAAAATTTTACACGGAAGCACACACACAGGTACGCGCGAAAACAAAACATTTACAGACAAATATAGATATATACACGTGTGTGTGTGTACTTATACAACAAGAATCTAATAAATATGCACTCATATATGTATAATCTATCATATGCGATTATATATGTTCTCTCTTTGTATATATCTTCATACAACCGTAAATATGCTTTTGTCGTATGTTGAATTCCTTTTGATCACGAAAGATGTAGTATTACAGTCACTTTCACTTTTCTTTTCGGTTTTGAACACAAATGTCATTAGTTCAGTTGCATATCAATTTTGATGTAAAAAATGACTTATATGCATAACTTTGTAGAGATTCAGGTACGCGTGAAAAAATAAAAATACTAGGATTTTGGAAAAGTACACGAACCCACCGAGGTTGTATTCGAAATTAATATTTTTTGAAGTGGGTTCAGAAAACTTTCGTGTGTGTATGTGTGTGTCTGTGTGTCTGCGTGTGTGTGTATTTATGTGTGTATGTATATATATATATATATATATATATATATATATATATATATATGTGTGTGTGTGTGTGTGTGTGTGTGTGCGTGTGTGTGTATGTATGTATATATACATATATGTGTGTGTGTGTGTGTGTGAGAGAGAGAGAGAAGAAAAAGAGACATATGTTGGGAAGAGAAGCAAAAGTTATTTTCGAGTTTGTAATTAATTTGAATCTGACAAAATATACGAAGTTAAAATGTGACGAATTTACAAAATCTGTTGTAGCATTTCAAACGATTTTAAATTATTGTTTCTTGTTATGTTACTAATCAGTTGTAGCCTTCCTTATAAAATGTTTATGAAAGAATAAAGTGAATAGGTTGTTGTATAATCCTGAAGGGTTCCATCAATGCGGCCAGAAACCGATTAAATTACAGAAATCTGAAAATTTCCTTTTGCCCTTTTCATTATTTACTCGTTTTTCCTTTAAGTGCATCTTCAATTTCTTTCTTTCATTCATTTTTTGTTGTTTCTTTCTTTCTTTGTCTGATCCCTCACACCGGATGTATTTCTCCCTTTATCTAAGTGTGTCACTATTTATCTGCTTTATTCTGCATGTATTTTAGACCGTTCATTTCTATTTTTCTATAAATTTCTGTATCTGTGTTTTAGTCTGTTAAAATTTGTTTACACAAGTACGAGTGGTGCTGAAACGTTTTTTTGAATGACCCACTTGCAAATATCTAAACAAATGACTATATATCAGGATTTTGGTACAATTATTTCTTGGCCGTGATTAGAACATTCCAACAACGAACCACACACACACATACACACACACACACATACATATATATATATATATATATATATATATATATATATATATATATATATATAGAATGTAATGTGTTTGTGTGTGTGTATGTCTTCCATTGAATGTGAGGTTAAGGAAAATTTATAAAACTTTATTTTATCTAGTGTTCTTGCATTACAGGTTTCCTATTATGGGTATGAAAACAGTGTCGAAACTTTTAACATGTTCTATATAAAAGAAGGAATTGCCTATATAAACATCGTTGTTGTGTGGGTAGATATCTTTTCTACAGTCATTGAAGTATATACCTACACCTAAACTAAAAGCATTAGTATGGGCAAATACTTAGATCCTGCTTTCCTAACTTTTACCTAGCCCATTTGGACACTTTTAAAAATCTCTTTGGTCTCATAAGAGGAAAACTAAACTATAATAAAATTAGAAAAACTGATAATTTAAAAAAAACAATTCTTCGTTCGCACAAATTCAATGACACAGACATACAAAAATGACTGATGCCCAGACACATATCTATATACATATACAAAATGTGTGGGAATGTGTGTGTATTTGTGTGTGTTTATTTGTGTTCCCTTACTCGAGAAACTACGGAAAGTAAATAAATATACATTTACCCTGACGAAGAGTTACTGAAACCGTCAAAACTTTTCGAAATACTGAAAATTCTGAACAAAAATATTTGTGTTCTTGTTGAAGTCTTTTCTTGTTCGAATTCCGAACATATATATATATATATATATATATATATATATATATATATATATATATATATATATATAACTCGAATTATTTATTTCAGTTATCTAATTTCTTGCAGGAAATATTAGATATTATGTCTAAAATGACAGTATCTTTACAATGCATAAAGATAATGTACATATAGTCTGTAAAATCATTGTCCGGTACCAAAATCTCGTATGAATTATGTGGTAGTTGGTAGACTTAAATATTTGTCCAGAGCAACAGTTTTTTAAAAGTAGGATGAAAGGATCTGCTTACAAAAACATAATGTTCTAGAATGTTATTGAGTATTTGGGTAAGCAGAACCGATCCAACATGGAAAACCGCCTTGAATAAAGAAAAGGTTATTTTCTGAGTTTTATAAATAATAACTGCTATCGGTGTTGATGCAATGTAAAAAATTAGTAATCATTATAAAACACTGACTAAACAAAATGCAAACCTTTTATCCAATTATATTCAACTCCAGAAAGTTCATAAATATTGAAATTTAAAGTAACAAATCGAAATGTAACACCTTTGGACGAGTGATTGGAGTACAAGATTAGAAAGATAACTAAGTTGTACCAATGCTTGTACCGGTCAAAGTAAAGTTTAATATCTTGATTTCAAATAAAACAGCTGAGAAGATTGTGCCCTTTATTGAGCGTAAATACAAACAAAAGCAAGCACACACACACACACACTCACACACACACATATATATATATATATATATATATATATATATGAATTATTATTATATTATATATATATATATATATATATATATATATATATATATATATATATATAATTATTACCTGTAGAACAACATTTCCGCCTGGAAAAACATGATTTCAAAACCCATGACAGATTCACTATAATTGAGAGAATAGAAAAGTTCAGAGCAGATAACATTAGAAAGATTTTACAGTCCCATGAAAATAAGTGGATACAACGTCTAAAAATAAAATATCCAGCCGGGTTAAACCATAAATTTAACAATATATAACTCAACAAATCAAAACCTACCCACATTTCTCACCCACACAAGACAGATATGCTTACGGAGGTGTGGAGGCCTCACACTCATACACTCACCCACACGAATATACACACTTAAACACATCATACTCACTCACTCCCTAATGAGCCAAATGATAACACACACCCACAACAATACACACGCTTACACATATACTCACTCACTCCCTAAGAACCAAATAACACACACACAAACACTAAACAGAGACACATCCCCTCGCCAGGTCCAATAAAACTGTCACACCAGAGAATTCAGAGAAACATGTATCTATCCAACTTTTATCTCAAATAACAACTTAAAAGAGACTGTTTGACCAACACAAGGAAAGTTAAAAGATTCATTTTAAAAAGATAAAAAAATAAAAAAACAAATGAAAACTACAGACAAAAGTTCATTTTCTCCAGCAAAAGACCCATTTCTGTAGTTTAGTGCTACCAGGAAGCAGAAATATTTCTCCTCCCGATGATGGCCATTTTGGCCGAAACTAGTCGAAGAATCTAAATGGAATAATAATAAAAAAAAAATAAAAATATAAAAAACGAAAGAATATTAATCTACAACCCAGTGTGTCTAAAGATTTTAATTTTTTAATTGTTCAATATATATATATATATATATATATATATATATATATATATATATATATATATATATATATATATATATATATATATATATATATATAAATGATTGAAAATTTATTCTGAAATGCCACAATTTCACCACGAAACATTTATTTATTATTTTATTTTCCATGTTTTGACTGAATTTCTCTTTCAGGTTGATAATATCAGACGGTCTGAAGAAAAATCTTCAGAAATCTCATCATAAAATGCAAGTATAAATTGCATAATATCTTTATAAATTTACAACTGGTTTTGATTTTTCTCAAAAATAGGCGTTATGTGGATTTCAACTGAGGAATTAATTTTCATTTACAATATATATATATATATATATATATATATATATATATATATATATATATATATATATATATATATAAATGTGTAGGGATGTGAAGGCGTCATATGTGTGTGTTTATGTATGCGTATGTATGCGTATTTATGCGTAGGTAAATAAAGTTTGCAATATTTATACGGAAATTTTCCTCAGCTTCGAACATATACACTATGTTGATAGAAAAATATTTCGTAAAGTAATCAACATTGCATATATAAGATATGTACTATAATAGATTCTGATCATCGCTAAAGGCGAGAAAGTGCAAATCACTGTATCGTGTTCATTTCTGTGTCCGTCTGTGCGTGTGGGCGAGCATATGTATGCGTTTATGTTTGTGTGTGTGTCTGTGTGTTTAATGTACATACATACCTCTATATGTATGTATTATTATGCCGATATATTTATTAATTTTTGCTGTAATATTTTTAATTTTACTCAGTATATTTAACAGAAAATTTAACCCACTCAATGAACCTCCATTCGAAGCGTACATTATTCATATTTTCCTTCAATATGCCTATACATTGAGTAATAAAACCCTACGAAAGTATAACTACTTTTAAACACACTCGTTCATCTCCACAGAGACTGCAGCAAGAAATTCACAATAAATGTATGGAAAAAATATTATTGATACCAAACATTTTACAAGATCATGTCTGACATTTCTGTTTGCTTTAGGGCATACTATACTCTACGTGCTAAGTAATTGATGGTTCCTGACCAGAACCATAGTTGATATTTATACATTGTTATCCTTGCAATCTCTATACGAGATGCTACGCAAGATCTCCGGGAATTTGATCAGCGTGATTTAATTGAATGTCGTATGGATTTTGTTACTGCTCTTTGTAAAAAATGCTGATTGTGTATTCGTAATACGCATGTCCAGTAAAAGGAATAAAAGAAAATAGAATATAAATGTTGGGATAAATAGTCAAATTCCCCTAAATTTACAGTCAACTCTGGGATAAGATTTGTGTATCAAAAATTTCAATCTGTAAAGTATAAAGTTACCCTTGTGCTTGTGGATCATCAATATTCGATTTAAAACACGCGTTGGTTGTATGTTCGTTAATATTTGTCTGGAAAACTATTTATCCTCAAATGTTATGAAAACAATTGGTGTACTTAGAGTAAAATTGCAGAAAAAAAGCAATGAAATGTAGAAAAAATATGGAAAATATTTTTTTTTTAAATGAATAAAGCTTTTTAACTTTGAAGAATAATTCTGTATACGAAACATTAAACACTGGGAAGTCAAATAAATTTGGTTCGAAATCTTGAACAGATCGCTTGTTATTCGATTATTTTATATTTAATGTGATTAAAATTACAATTACTGCTGTAGAGAGAGGAAAAAACCCACTTTTTGTAAACACGCAGGCATACATATTTCTGCTCGTGCCAGCCTCCAGACACATAGTTACTCATTTAAATGGGTAAGTATCTGTGTATTACCCTTTTTCGAGGGTTCAAATTTCAAATGTTTTAGAAATTTTTACGATATTGATAATCTCATTCACGCTAAACCCCTCATGTACAAACTCATAAATCCCTCCAAGTGGATTTAATTATTCAGTATTCAAGGGAAGATTTAGTCAAAATCTGTGTGACATAATCAATTAGTTTTAATAGAATGTTCTTACTGAAAACAGTGTTTTTTAACTGATAAGAAAATCGATTTCACGAAACATAGCACGAGAAAAGTTTTGCTAAAAGCTTCTTCGATTCCATATATGATGTGTTTATTTTTTCTTTACCTCAGATCTATATTAACTTCTCTTTAAAAAGACTTTTCAAAGAAAGCATCCAGTCAATAGGGAACGATCAGCCATTCTTTTCTACGCTAAATCAGGTTATCTTTATAAAAATTCCAGTATAAGTCTTGAAAGATCTTCGTAAGGTAAGGGCATATTTAGAAAGAATCCGTTGATGTAGTAAATGTAACGTGAGTGTTATTGATATTTCTTACGCTTAGTATGATAAGAGGCAAAAAGAAAGATTGTTTTATGTGCTAATCTTCTGAATGGTAAGGTAAATGATCTTTGGTTTGAAAATCTGCATTCAAAGCATTGTTTTACATGGATTTGAACTACTAACGTTGCTGCGAAATACGCAATAGTATAAACTCTAAAGCAATCTACATTTTTATATAGTAAGTAAAAGGATATTTTTTATTCTTCTTAGCATGTTTTATACTAATATATATTGGAATATATTCCAGCTGATACACCAGTTGTCATTTTCTTAATTCCTGCTATCATGAGGTATAGAAATGCTGGAACCTGTTGGTTGTATTGTGATATGGCTGCGAGCCTGATGCATTGCAATAATGATAAAAAGTTTACAATTTTCTACTAGATGAGCGTGAGTGAATACATGCTTTTACCCAAGTGAATTAGTGCCAAATGAATGCAAACATTCCAGCTCGAGTTTGACCTCGTGTTATTAATTGTTGCTATTTTATTTGAAGTACATTATTCTTAGTTGTCATTTCATTATTAACAACAATTTTCTTTTCAATTACATTGTTTGCCATCAGATTTAAAAGGTAATTTTTCCAGATGTTTTTTTTTTTGTTGTTTTTTTTTTTTTTTTTTTCTTATTTACATCATTGATAATGTACGGTGTATATTTTTTTTTCATGAAAGCTCTTCGTGCAACATGACGCTTACTTAACAATAATGAAGATTATTTGTTATCACAATTATATTACAATTATTTTCAGCGTACACGCATTAAAAATTTATAAAAATATTAAAGTCGTTTCCAATGTTAACATTGAATTAAATGATAAGGTTTTTATTTGACCATGATAATTTATGTGTAATTATCATGAAACTTTTTTCCTTAATCATATTAATCGCGCTTGTAATTTTCTAGTTATCATATTTCATTATAAATTAAAATATTTCACACATTAAATAAATATACAGCTGATCCTTGAATGTAATAATCGTGTTAACGATATTCAGTAATACGGTATTCAGCAATACGGTATTCAAGACAAAGATCCATTGTCCCACTCGGTCGCGAATCTCTACTCAAAAATTTCATGATTGAAAACCTGATTCACACGAATATGACAAGGATATATTCGATTCCTGTATGTCATTTTCGGAAAGCTTACGAGTAAAGTAATTTTAATTAAACTATATCAACAATATATTTAAATCCCTAATAATCTTAAATAAATCCTAAAGGAAATGTCATGTACGAATGGAAAAAAGGCTGAATCTCGTTGGAAAAAGTTTCTCGATGGCGAAAAAATTGACTATGTTTTAATAATTCCGTTTCTTCGGAGCATCTTCTATCCTAAATTTATTCTTTTAATATTTTGTCTATTTTCATTATAGTTTGCGTGCTTTATTGTGTAAAACATTTAAATAAATTTTAATATTGATTCATGTATCCAATGTAATTTTAATAATAACTATCGTCTTTTCATTTGCTAGAATAAATTTTTAGGACTCTTATGTGATTCATTTTATTTTCTATGTTTAGATAAAAGAACTACTTAAATAATCTCGAATAAATTTTGAATGGAAATTGGGACATCTTTTCATATTTTTGCCCTTTTTTCTCCTGTTGTTGTACAAAATTCTTACGCCGAAAATTTCGCTATGATTAGTTGTCTTCAGCAAGAATATATCTTCCCAGACAACAGTAAATTAATGGGCAAGCAAGTTTCTTAAGCGAAATAATATCCATTTGGTTCATCGAATGAAGCAGTATTGTTTAATCTCCTCCTTACATTCTCCGTTTTCAGTCAAGAACAAATCAATATATTTGGCATTAGGGGTGTTCGTTTAGAAAGGGTAGTTCATATCGATCTGACAACAATAATCTTCAGTTCTCAGATGAAGTCATTGTGGGATCAAGCATTAGTTCGAGTATCTACTAATGTAGATTAATGGATGCGACATAAATCTGGATGACTGGAAATACAGTCAGATGGATAACATTGATGGAAACAGAGAAATGGAGTTTGTAATCCGAACGACTCTTTCAATCAGAAGGCCCATGTTTTATTTGTAGTAAGTAGTATAAACATACTGAAGATATTCGCAACCCTCATTTGAAATCGTACGGCAAATGATAAAAATCATAAAAAGAAGTATTGTATTAATTATTTCTCTTCAAATACAAAGTAACTACGGTTTTTAGATAAACATGCATGTGTTTAATTGGTTAAGTGAATAGGTATTGAATAAGGCTACGTTCACAACAAAGGTTACTAAAGGAAGGTTAGTATATCAATTACTTAAAAATTACAAATTTGTTTCAAGTTGCCAGTTAGTCAGTGTCTGCTATCACCGATTAAATTAAGCCAAAAGAAAAATCGCAGTGTATAAAACTTTTAATAAACGAAAGAAATCATCATTAATGTATTTCTCTTGAATGTGAAT
The DNA here is from genome assembly GCA_963932145.1 of Acanthosepion lycidas. Lineage (NCBI taxonomy): Eukaryota > Metazoa > Mollusca > Cephalopoda > Sepiida > Sepiidae > Acanthosepion > Acanthosepion lycidas. The sequence continues at coordinate 151,319,387 of OZ010573.1, forward strand.
GTCTTGATAGCATGCGTATGTGAAACAACCTGCCAAGCCACTAATTTACACAGATGTTGGATTTTGTGATTTGTTAATTTTACACGTATTAAGTACACCTTTATGTTTTCATCATGACTTAAAACTAATTCCTATTTTTCGTTAAGTCAACACAATAACTTTCTAAATATAGTTGAGAAGATGGTACAGTCTAACATTGCGCGTTAGTTGTAAATTTGAATGTTTAATTGTTTTCCTGAATTGTTTTCCTGAATTGTTTACATTGAAGAAACAACTGCCCCAGAATATTTAATGAAGACAAGGAATTGTCTTTTTTGTTTTTTCAACAAATTTTCTATTGATTTTACATGAATATATCAGCAGTCAGATTTAATTATATACATCCATATACATATATATTCACATATAAAGCATCTCTTATATTGATACATATAAATATGTAAGATATTACTATGATTTTACATGAATATCTCATATATTTTTGCGTTGGTGCCATTTGCCCGAAAATTTCAATCGCATTATGATTGTTTTGCCTCCTTTGCGACACAGAGCTTTGTTAATCTAAACTTACTAAAATATTTAAACCTACGAATATGACGGGAGAGTTCACCATATATATATACATATACATATACATATATATATATATATATATATATATATATATATATATATATATATATATATATATATGTGTGTGTGTGTGTGTGTGTGTGCGTGCGTGTGTGAAGAATTAATGGATTTATTTTTAATTCGATATTTTCATTACTTCAACTAAGAATGTCCACTATAATAATGTTTGAAGTAATAGAATGTTTGTATACTTTTCACTCTTTTTTATTAGGTTGGTGCAAAAATAATTTCGTTTTCTAACATATGTTACTATGTGAGAAAACGAAATTATTTTTGCACCAACCTAATAGTTAATCTATGTATTATAGTTATATAAGATGAAGAGGCATTGAAATCTAAAGTTGTATTTATTTCGTGACAACATAAAAGCTGTACAGTTATAACGATAACTGGTTAGTTACGTGCAGATGCACAAAAACGGTATCTAATTGTGTGGGCTAGTCAATTTCGAAGTCTCAATTTCATAACTCAGCTGTGATTTAGAAGATCTAAAAAGTGAAGTTATTCGGATTTGACGATTAAAGGGAAAACGTTTCATTTCTTCAGCCCTCTGAAAGCTACAATTTTGAAATTGCAGGAAAAAAAAAGAAAAAAAGTAGCAACAAACAATGAAAAAAATGATAAACGATACAGGACAACTCCGAAGTAATACTAAAAATAGCAACTAGAGAGTTAATCACACTTATCCATTTCCAGTATTGAGAGAAATATTAAAAATTTATTTTAAAACTATGAAGTATTTAGATGTTGCGTCAAGATATGAATAATGCCGATTCCGGCTACTTAATAAAATTGTAAAATATGTGCTACTGATTACTAGTTATCTTGAAAAAGTTATCCATAAGAAAAATCGAATAAGGTGAACAACAGAATATGTCAAACGTTCTTTTCCTATACCAATGCTGTACTAAGCTTTGCAGCTACTAACGTAACACACCTTCACAAATTTATACGACAACAAGGAGACTTTGGATATATGTTTTGGGTAGGTTTACAGGTGATATATATGTGGGTTCGTGGCGAGTTACAGATATTTTAATATGTCAGCTGAGACATATTTTTTATTTGAATGCATACGAGTTTTATTTGAATGCATACGTCGAGGTGATGATTACTTTTACCTGCTGATTACTTTTATAAATGAAAATGATCCATCAGAGATAATTAATAGATATCTTAGCAAGATAAGTTTCAGAACACAATTTTGTTGACTGTTCAAATGTTTTAACTTTATCACGACTGTGAATATTTCTGATCATTGACATTTACTATCAAATTAACTGCAATAAATTTTGCATGGCTATTATGGATTTTGTACAGCCTGTTTCATGAAAGAAATACACACAATCAATGAATGGACCACTTTTAAAATAAGTTTCTGAAAATGAAAGATAATTTTCTAATGTATGTTGTTTTATGCCCTTGTCATCATTAAAATTTCACTAATTCAATCTTTTAATATCGTTCTGATATTACAATTTTTGCAGGTTCAGTAATCTGGCAAATAATGTAAAATTACTAAAAAAAGTTGTGTAATTTATAAATTTAATGGAAATACACAGCACGTTAAAAGAAAAGATATTTCCATAAATTATTTCATTTTTCTAATATTAAAGGAAATGATAAAAAAGGACCAAAGATGGAAAACGCAGTATACATATATATATATATATATATATATATATATATATATATATATATATATATATATATATATATTATATATGCATGTGAAATGAGAACGAATAAAATACAATTCCGATGTTCGAAACATTTAATATAACAGAGTGGTCAATACGCAAGCAGAAAAATATTCTTTATTTTAGGAAATTACCTCAAAATCATGTAAAAACGCAGTTAGTGGTTTTGTCGGATTTCACAAATATTTTGTCGGATTTATTAATATACTTAAGTATGGCATTTGAATGCTTCTGAAACCGATTCCTGTGTTTATAGAAAGTGATGTTGTTTATAATGTTTAGGAAATCCATTTCAAAACGGTGTAAGCATTCCATGGGAGGTGCAGTTGTTACATTTCTAAATCCATAAGAATCCACTGTATTTGGAACATCTCGATCCAGAGGAAAAACAGGCTTTCCGTCTCATATTTATAATGAAATCCTCACTCTGTAAAACCAGTTTTTTCGAAATATTCCCTTTTGTTTCTGATGTTTTTAAGGAAATTCCGAAATCGTTTTTTTTCTTTTTAGAGTATTAATATAAATGTAAACAGTGCTCAACCTTAGGGGAGCAATATACATACATATATATATATATATATATATATATATATATATATATGATCGACTCTCCCGTCGGGATTTGATTATAGTGGTGAAGGCCTCGTGCAGGACCATCCACACTTTTTGGAGGGACGAATACAGAGACCTGGTGCACCGAATGCCACAAGGTTCCCAAACGACCCTCCGCAGGTTTTGAATTCAGAGTTGTCCTTCTCCTAGACCAGTTGCCATCCAAGGCTATAGAACCCAGTCTGTCCTGCTATTTTATCCATCGCTGGAGGATATATATATATATATATATATATGCATATACATATATACATACATACATACATACACACACATATATATATACACACACACACACACACACACACACATATATATATATATATATATATATATATATATATATATATATATTGTCCCCCAATTCAACCAACATTTGTGAAATCAGATAAACCATTAATTGCGTTTTGATATGTTTTTGATATAATATCCTAAAATAAAGTTTGTGTGTGAAAAAAATAATTATTTGTTATAATGTAACGAAACCTATACCAATATTTATTCTTCACTTGCAGACAGCTGACAAAATCAACTGCCGAATGTACTCCTTGGCAAAAAGCACAGAATTCTATAAAGATGTAAGATGAACACACCAATAGTTTAATTATGTGCATATATTTACATGTAAATAGCTTATATTAATTCTTGTGTGTCATGAAAATTCAAGTTTCAGTCTTATTGAAGGTATGTGAAAATGCCTTACTTATTTAAGTTGCCATTGTTTACTAATGGACTGTATTCAGACTTCTCTACTGGTCTCACGTCATTTTCTTCATTATATTTTCCTAATATTTATGATAAATTTATTTCATATTAGTTTGTAATGTTGATATTTTAATATTTTAGACTTCGCCAGTCACCAGTTTCTACTGCTTACAAAAAATACGTAATATCAATATATATATATACATATATATATATATATATATATACATATATATATATATATATATATATATATATATATATATATATATATATATATATATATATGTGTGTGTGTGTGTGATTGTGTGTGTGTGTATATATATATATGTGTATGTATATATATATATATATATATATATATATATATATATATATATATATATATATATAAATGATCATTAAAGTCAACACTTAGAGACGACATTATCAGTCCTGATGATTGCGTGTAACATGAAACAGTCTGTTACCTCAATATTCACTTCAATATAACTTCAATATTCACTTTTATATTTACATACGCTCTATCCCTGATATTGAGCACTTTATCCCCTAAATATAGCATACCTTAAAATTATAATTATTTATATATGTGTGTGCGTGTGTATGAGTGTGTGTATAATATGTATGCATATTTACTTTCAGTTTTAAATCATTTTTTATTTAAAAAGATTTTCAATATTGATTAATTTTATTCCATTGACTTTAAGAATTTTTTGAATGAAATACAACAGTTAAGAACTGAAGTTTCTTTAGTAATTTGCACTTAGTAATTTACAACATTTTAAAATAAATAATATCTTTCAGTTTGCAAAGCCGTCTCCTACATACACCGGAATTTCATGTTTCCTTGCTTGCTTACAAGAAAAAAATACTCCGGAGACAAATACTTTACAGACAAGATAAGTTACGACAAAAGGGTATAGTTTATTTCCCAACATTTATTATCGGAAACCATCCACTAAAAATAGGAATTGCAAGGAAATAAAGATCAATTGATGCAGCAATAAAAAGGATTAAGAAGTTGCGTTTTAGAATATTTTCGGACCAAAGCCAACTGACATGTTAATGAATCGTCCTATTCTATTATTAACTTTTTGTATGTTTCTCTATTTGTGCATACACTTAAACGTGTGTTTAGTGTGTGTGTGCGCATGCGCGTGCATGTGTGCGAGAGACCAACAGAAAATATTTAAACAAGGTTTGCAGAATAATTCCCGGTTCGAATGACGTCCCAAATCAATATTTCAATAGCCAAACATAAGAATGTTTTGAAATTGAGATACTATAAGCAAAGTGGTTTTGAAATGCAAAGTGGCTTTAGGTTATTAATCTTCTTTTACCTTGAGAACATTCTCAGTTCTGACATCAAAACGGCATTTCTACGTTTATGCATGTGTATGTGTATAATAATAGTTCAAAACGTCTGCCTTGGGTATCGATATTTTCTCGATATTATATATATACGCATTATGTTTATCTGTGAAAGCACACACGGCCAAACATATGTTTCTGTCTATATTTCTGATATGATGTATTGTGTACACTATTTACATTATTCGAAATATTGTCCTCATCTCTGTTGCCATATTTATCACAACGTTTCGGCCGTTGTACACTCTTGGCCTTCTTCAGGTGGTTAGAATGTCGAACTGAACACTTTATTTCGCTCACTAAGGCAGACTGTTCTTGTTCCATGTGCCATGTCTAATGGATGTCAGTTATAAGTCATCTCCTGTTAATTCCCCTCTCCAAGTTCTCCACCATCTTAATCAGGTATTGAACTCACTTTGGATCCTGTGACTGGATCTAACTAACGCCTTTATCCACTGTGCTATGTGACCTTGAGGTCATCTGTGTATGAATGTCTGGGTATTATAAATATAATATCTTCAACAATTAATTTTTTTACCAGTGCTCATATTGTAATTTTTGCTGTTATCATGACATGTTTTTACCAGAGCTCATATTGCAATTTTCTTTGTTATTATTAATTTTTTCTGGCACTCCTTATTACAAGTTCCACAAAGTGTATTCATTTTTATGCTTAGTCGGCTCAGGATATTTTTGTGGCCTAGCATATGTGCTGATTCCTTCAGTAAAGTGTTCATTTCGACATTCCACCACTATAAGTTCGAAGTGTACAACGGCCGAAAAATTGTGATAAATATGGCAACAAAAATAAAAATCCGAATAATGTAAATAGAGAAATATGTCTATGTAAAAATTATTCATATTTAATTATGTATGGATATATATACATACATATATATATATATATATATATATATATATATATATATATATATATATATATATATATATATGTATGTATGTATGTATGTATATTGTATGTATGTATGTATATAGAATAGGTAAGGGTTGTCGTGAGTGAGTGTTTTTCATATAATTTCGCATGTATTCATATATATATTTTTTTCTCTTTAGAATATAAATTACATAAAAACTGCCCGAATCTTTTGCAAGCACTTTCGGTTATCCTTTTAAACATTATCAAGGATTAATTTTATTTGACTTTTAACTGAATATATGCATTGTTTTGTGTATGCATCTAGACTCATAGGAATGTTTAATTTCCAGACACAGTCAGTACGTTGTAGCTGTGTTCATAGTTATTATTATAGTGTTGGATATTTTTAGCCTTTTTATACGTGGATGATGCTATTAATTTTTTATTATGAACGAGTTACGGATAGAGGTTATTAGATTTCCATGTGTATTCTAATTAAACCTAGTTAAACCTAGTTGCCAGAGAGATGTAACGTTATTCTTCTTGTTAAATATGTTGTATTATATATAATTATGTACAAATTTGTAAAGAACACAATTACTTAAGGAACATGTAAATTCGTAACTAATATTTGTTCTATGTAATGTAGTTCTTGTAGATTAATTATTATTTCTGAAGATGAGGCGAGCAGTTTTAAATTTTTTATAATAAATAATTTAATTTTCTTGTTTTTATCGACTGGAATTGTGTATTTCTTTATTATGTTTCCAACTGAAGATTCATCTTGCTTATAGATATTAATTAATATTTGTAGAAAATGTCAATGTTATATTTTTCTATATGTTTTGTGTTGCTATTGCTTACCTTAGAAAGAAAAAGTGTAATATGGTAATCTGTAAGATTTTTTAGAAAACCGTGATTAACAAGCGTTTGTTTCACGTTGTTAAGTTCTTTAAAGAAAAGCGGACGAGAGTGTTAATTTTTAATAACCCCTGTTTTATATATGAGTGGACATTGGCTACTAAAATTAAAGTGGCAAGTGTTTTTACTTATGTGTTTTTATATAATGAAGTAGTGAAATTATTATTACTAGACTCCACATGAACATCCAAGAATGGGAGTTTTTTTATTATGGCCAGAGAAGGAGACCTTAGTAATGCATGCATGTAATAACTTTTTGAAAATATTGGGTTTGATGGATGGAGGTGGAATTGAATTATTGTTACATAGAGAGTTAAGGATCATATCGATGGTTTAGTCAACAGGGACATTTGTAAATTAATTTTCGACGTCATGGGACACTAGAATGCATTGGTTTGGTTTTGTAACTTGAAGGATTTGGAGGAGTTCATGAGTTGATTTGATGCAATAATTGTTATGGATAACAGGTTCATTGAGAAATTTTGATAATTGGTATGTGCGTGTTGATATCTGTCAAATGATAGGTAATAATCGGTATCCGGGTTTGTGTATTTAGACATTTCCATATAGATATCCTAGTTGGTAATCTCCAATAATTTTGTTGATTTTCAAGGATCCTACATCGGCATTGTTGATATTATGAGTTTGTTGACAGATTTTATTTTTTAGATTTTCAGTGGTGTTTTTAGTCAATTTTGCAAATTTAGATCGATCATCGATAAAGTGCTCTAATTTTCCGTAAAAATCTAATTTATCCAAAATTACATTAGTATTGGATTTATCAACTATTCTGGTGGAGATATTACCATTTTTAGTTCTTTTGTAGTGGTTTCGATGTGTTGAACCTGTTTGTAAAATAAACAATACATATATACAGATAAAAGTAAAATAAAATACATCCTTCATATTGGCTAAAAGTATAGCCGAAAGTGCTTAGAAATTATGCAGAGAATTCATGCCCTGAAAAGAAAAAATATATGAACACATGAAAAATTATATAAAAACTCAACATTGTCAGTCGTTTTCAAGCATCAAAACACTTTACTTCACTAATTTATGTCTGAATTTTTGGGATGAGGAGCTGTTATTATGTACATTATTTTCCCCATCTTTGTTATCGTTAGCACAACTTTTTGGCCATTGTACCCACCCACGGACTTCATCAAGTGTATATCGATCCGAGTAACCTAGAGAGAATAAGGATCGTTAAACAATTAACAAAGTACATCAGAAAATAAGAAAAAAGTGTTAGAAAAATAGTTAAAGTTCTACGAGACTAACCTCTCAGAAAAATTGGGAAACAAATTAATTAAGACAACCAGCATAGACATGTTGAAATGTGAAGAAAAGCGAAAAATCATGATTGAATCCTACAAAAGAAACTAGGAACGAAGTGACATCCTTGACTAAAACATCACTTCGATCCACATTTCAACAAAGCTGAAGATGCCCGCCGAATAAAAAAAATATGCCAATATATATCCAAGTTTTACAATGTCTGTCTCGAAACATAAACAATAATCATCAGCCATGAATAATTTCATTCTTTTTCCCCTCAGGAATGTAGCCTTAATTTTCGGGAGCAGTTAGTTTCACTTTTATATTCTTTGTTACAGCTGGAAAAATGGAGAACACAAAGTTCCTTGTCATGTTCTACCCCGTTTTATCCGTAAAATGGAATTTTTTTTTAAATATTTTCGTGATGTTGTATAGACAGCAGATATCTGAATCATTTTGGAGAAGCTCTTGATGTAAGAAAGACGGACTGTGGCATTTTTCTGGTCCTCATTGACCATTCTTCATCCATCAAATCTGATGTTATGATCGCAGGGTATTTGTTTTTCTGAAGGGTACACTTGATGATGATTTTTTCCTGTTAGTATGGGTCTGGTTGCCACTTATGAATTTTTGAACTGCACGATGTTTTAGGCATCGGAAGATTTATTTATTCACACTGTATAAATCGTGAGAATTGCAGAAGTATTCTCCTCGGTGAAGTTTGATTTGTGATATACGGATGTATTGAATTCATTCTCTGCACGAGTTATTATTTCATCCAGAAAGGCTAGTGGATTATCATTTTCTCTCGTTCCTGATGTCATTCCCATCTATTCCAAGTATTCCACGTATATATTCACCATCGCTGATGTTAACGGTGAGCTCATAGTCAATCCTTCCTCCTGTTGTTATATGTCAAACTCTAGTTGGAAGAATGTTGTCTATGCAAAAAGACATAATTTCTATCACGTTATCTACCGGAATGCTAGTACGTTCTCCAAGGTGATAGCGTTTTGATTCCAATCGATTTCGAACTGCCGACAGAGTCTCCGATTGCTATGGATGTGAGCTCCTCGGTTCAATTTCTATAATTCATAAGTAATCGTTAATAACGCATGTTCTCTTTGTTTCGAGTATTTATAATTTTGTTTTATGATATTAGGTTGGTGCAAAAATAATGACGTAATAATGTCGTTTTTTGACATATTTTCTAACGTCAAAAAACGACATTATTACGTCATTATTTTTGCACCAACCTAATATTTTGTGCCATTTAATTCAGTGCTGCCAGTTATAAGAGTTGATGCATGTTATAGACTAGAACGTATCTTAAAAGCTTTAAGTATTAAAACGTTTATTATGATACAATCCTGCTTGTTCCACTTCCAATATAAATGTCAATACAAAGGAGGAGTCTAGGGTGTCAAAACCCGTCTCACATAAAAGCTAGCAAACGTAGATGGTGAGATTATAGGAGAAGTTATGAAATTTTAATTAGATTTTCTAATTAAAATCTAGGTAAAATAAAATAGATGTTTATCAACCAAGAATCAATAACCTTGAAAAAGTGAACGGGTGAAGGTATAGTTCATTCATAGAAGAAAATGATCACTCCTATTGTTATTATAAATTGGATTCTCTGTCATGCTTGTACGGGATTTTAGCTATCAAGTATTAGTGGGTCAATTGTTAAGAACCATCATTAAAAAATACGAATCCCTGGTTCTGTAGTCAGTCTTATAGCTGAATTTTCTGAAAAAACTCATTGCTAGCCGTATGAATTACGTATACTGCTATTTACCAATCGATTGTTTGCCAATCGATCGTTTGATGAAGACATGACTAGTTTCCTCTCAGAGAAGTATTTCTCGGTAATCGTCCGAGGTCTCTCTCTAGTCAAGAGATGTTAAACGAATCAGACTGATATTTCCTCTGTAATATATCCACCGACGATTGTAACAGAATAAATAAAACGATATCAAATCAAAATTTCTGTCTATATCTCTGAGATGAGGTATAATGATTGATTAAATTATTTATATTACTCCGACTATTGGGAATATGGCTATTAAGATGAGGATAAAAGTTCGAGTAATGTAAATAATGCAAGCAAATTAAAATTGTATCAATAGTTGGTGTTTTATTTCCACACCTTATGGAATACAGCTAACCAGCTTTGCAGTAGATGTGCAGAAGAGTATAGTATAGACTCTGCAAAACTTTTTTCAAAATTATAACGTGCATTTTCTGGGACTATATAATCGTGAGAGTTGGTTAGGTTGTCATTTAGATCAGACGAATGAGAAAAATATTTTGTGTTTGTAATCAGTGTTTTTGTTTCAGAGTGTATAAGCGTCCATATTGAGCAACGGTGATGGATTTGCTGAAAATTTTCCAAATATTCATTTTTAACTATAATGTCTCATAAAAAAACGCGCTTCTACCAATGAAAGCAACAAAAAGATCTAGACGAAGAAACTCATATGATTTCAAGAATCACATAAGAAAAAAATAACTCTTACGCTAGAAGAAAAATCATCGGAAACAAGAGAAGGATCACAGCAAGGTGGCGTGATGATATGAAATTTCTGTTTCAAAAGTTTTCCGCGTTTTCGAAACAACTGGAATATTTCCCAAGGTGAAGTTTCAAAACTTAAATAATGTAAATAATACTAGCTCTTTGGGCATTTATTCTTCTACCAGAGAAAAGAGATTCGCTGCTCGAAATTTGTACATTCATCTCTTACAGATGGGAAGATCATTCGTTTACTAACCAAATCTACAATGCAGAAAATTATCAGAATTTATGCCGCGGCTTGCAGGCTCACGAAATTGCATTAAATACTGTGTAAATGAACCATCGTCACTGGAAATTCCCAGAAAAAATAAGTGTGCACAACGGACAATCAAATGACCACGAAATCTTTATGACGTCTATAAATGAAGGAGAAAGTTTAGCTTTTTGTCCAATAATTGTATATTATGCTATAATCATGCTAAATATTCCTCATTCTTTTTCTTTAGATAACTATTCTTACTTGTAGATGCAAATTTCTAGTTGCATATACAATTTTTCACTTTTTGTTTATTTGTAAGTTTGTAGGTTATGCTGTGGCTATAAACTGTTAAATGCATTAAAATGCATAATTATTATCCCGTTGCATCATTAGAAAATTGAAAAATAAAGCTTCTGAAATATTTTGAATTTTTACTCTTAGTGAGTATATTTGGAAATCGACTTTTCGGTTTAGGTTGACCTTTTGAAGAACTAAAACAAATTAATGCCTTTTCCATTACTTTTGAACAAAGGTTTATCGATTTATGACACAGGAACATAGGGTTACAGAAAAAAAATCATAGCATTAATGGACATAGACTGCGACCCACCAATTCACCAATCCACACAGCACCTTCACCTTGTTGACCTTGTGAATGTGATTTCCACCAGTCGTTACCCAGCCTTTACTCAAACCCTATGGCTCCTTGAGCATATTTCGGCATTCTTTTTTTTAAAAAAGATCGGTTGAAAAGATCGGTCTTTAAGCATTCTGTAAAACATTACACTTCATTTTTCTTATGCATGTCTTTTAATGAATATGGTTTACCCGTTTATTTACGTACTTGATATTTGGATCTTTGTAATAATTTCGCGTTTCTACACAACTAAAAATTACAAGGATATACGAAGAACAATGTTACTTCACTCTAGCAGTGGTTGGCAAGATTATTCCAGACCTGTCTTTTTCACACCGATACGATTTGTCATTTTCATCGTTGCTTAATTCTCGCGAGTTCTTTATTGTAATAAACATCTTTTTATTTAGTAAGTTAAATTAAAAATCGCAACGTGGTACTAATTTAAACTTCAAACTTCAGGATATTTCATACAAATTACTGCAATATGTTTCCATATGCACAGTACGAAATCGCTAACATTATTAGTACAAAGATGTAACCATCATTCAGTAAGTAAACTTTTACATAACAACAAATATTTTAGGAATCAATAAAGCATGAAGTCGTTATTAATAAATCAGTATGTTCCCATTTACGCATGTAAAATATATATGCACTTTCAATAGCGCACAGTTTGTGATTCCTTTATAAATATGCATACATATCCGCGCATACTAAATTACTTCCATATGCATACATATATATATGTATGCATATGGAGGTTCGTTAGTACGTGCGAGTATGCATACATGTGTATGTGTGTGTGTATGTGTGTGTGTATAAGTGTAAAAATTTCGGATATAATTAAAATATATCTGTACAAAGACAATATGAAAGTATAAAAGAATTACCTCAGGACTAAGGAAGAAGTACATCAGTGGAAAATCACCTAAACATCAAACAGCTGCGAATGTATACAAGTAGATATAAAAGTTTTCTACCATTCTATAAAAGAACCCATACTGGGTAATGCCATCTCATTAACTAAACAACAAATAAAAATAACGACAAACGAAGTAAAAATCATTAAACACTCCCGGAAATTACCATTATTCGACAACAAAAACACGTGGATGCAGAAAGAAGGAACCTTTTACCTTAAAATGGGAAACGTTGATGGTGCAGTAACCAGTGGGATTATAAGTATACATTTACTACATGAAGTCAGTAAAATAATCAATAAAAATGATATAGGCTTCGACAGGGCTAACAGTCTCATAATATTAAGAAACTGTAACAGACAATAAAAAGATGAAACCAGAAAAGTAATCATTAAAATTTTCAAAAATATGGCATTCGACAGAGACATAAAAACTAACCTAAACGAAGTAGATTTCCCAGATCTCACATTTAATGTAAGAAAATGTAAATATCAATCTTATACAAAGACTGAAGACAAACCACCCACCATCATAATAAAGCAGGTCTCACAATGAATCAACTGCAGGTTATCTGAGAATATTTCCAGTGAAACCATATTCAACGAAACCTAGAAAGATTATGAAACAGTGGATTCTCGTAAACACTCACATACACACCACAAAGCGGAAAAAAACAACAGGAAAGGAAGCATCATATGGCTCAATCGACCGTACAAAAAAACATCAAAAACAAATGTACAAAAATATTCTCTTAGCAAGATATACAGCAAAATCACAGTAAAATACAGTCACAGTTGCACCGAGAAACTGACACTAATAATAAAAAACACGACGGGAAAACAACCGACAAACCCCCCACACAAATCAAACCCACATACAACTGCAAAGTAAAGAACGAATGTCTCTTAAACGGCAATTATTGCAAAATAATTTTATATAACAAGCAACTTCAAAATCAGCAGATAATGAAAAAATATACATGAAAGTAATTGAAGGACCCGGAAACAAATAGTAAATACACGACATCACAATGCATATACTGGAAATTAAATACAAAAACCAAATGTCACAAAAAATATGAAAAAAAAAAAATTTTACTACGTTTCTTAGAAATCGAAAACTAAATCTAATACGAAAAATAACAACGAAATAAATAAAAAACAAAATAAAATCAGCAAAAAATCTAAATCAATAAATGTAAAATTAAGAAATGAACAATCTACGAATGTATGCATAAACACAATTACTGACGTATTTTCAACCGTGAGAATAAATTCTAAATAGTAATGCATTTTCACAACCACCTTTTTCTATATGACAGTATTTCCCTGAAACAGATCTTTACAAAATGTCAATAGAGAGTGACGTTATATTTAACTATTTTTGTTAAATTCAAATTATCAATATTTCTTAACTAACAGTATTCTTATTCTCAAAAAAAATTCATAGTATTTCTGGCGTTTTTTGTTGTTTTTTGGGGTTTTTTTTGTTTTTGTTTTTGAAAGAAAATAAATACAGGTAATGGGAACTGTTAATGATTTTCTTCTGAAATAAGTGCTTAACTTTTGAAAAGAGAATTCACTTAAGATAACTGCAACTTAAAATGAGAATTATTTGAGTTATGAGGAAAAATAAAGTGATCAGAGTGAAACTATACAAATAATGTTTTTAATTTAAAGGAAAATGATTCTGCCCTCGGAATACATGGAACAATTTTTAAAGGTGGAATCTCAGAAGAACACTAAGCCGAAATTTATCTGTCAATAAAACATTCTTTTTGCATAACAATATTGCTTCTTTCATAAATGTCAAAATACATTTGTACAAGGTTAAGATTATCCTGATTGTTAAGATTAAACAGAGAATCAATAAAATGTAAATGCAATGTACCTAATGTTTGCATTTTATGATGTGTGCGCTTTTCGGCCTTTCTAGCTGTTATCATGTAAATATTTTGATTCAGAATATATTATCGTGCTAGCTGTTACTTAATGATCTACAACATAAAATTCGAAGATATATTTGTTATTCTGCTTTTTTTAGCTCTTAAAGGGGCATGAGGAAAAATATAAGACGAGGCTTTAAATTGCAGAAGAATTTATTTTGTTTACGTTCTTCTGAAGAGTTTTACCTTTTCGGATTATTCTTTACGTTTTTGTTTGGCTTACAAACAGGCCAAAAACTGTGTTGATTCTGACTCTGCAGAAATGTGCATTTATACGTGCTTTCTAATGATCTGTAATGAAAAAAGCTACTTAGCCTTTCCATTATCTGTCGGCTGGATCTATACCTTCGATAACCGCACCCCAACATAGCCGCACAAAGTCATATCCACACATATAGATGCACAAATCGTTACGCATACACCCGCCTACACAACTTTACATACACTATCGTGACTATATGAATATACATGTGTACTTCAGTGTATAAATTCTATAGTTGTTTTTTTAATTCCGATCTTAATAAGAGACTGATTATCGTTATGCAATAAATCACTTGCCTGATTACCTTCGTCTTATTTCCCAGTATTTACAGCAATCCTTCTTAGCAGGGAATCGATTTGACTTTAAATGCTTCACTGAAAGTAGTTAATTTTGAATCTCAGTGAAAATGTGTGAATAGTTTCAAAAACGCACAAAGGAGGGACGTATTTTTGGCAGCAACCTTGATTCGCTAGCGTTAATGGCTACAGGGTTCTAATTATTCAACATTTGTTGAACGAGTAACGATGAACGCAAATCTCATGTTCTTACAATTCGACATTTCAATGATTCTTACTGAACAAATTCTTAGAATTGGCTCTTGTAGGAGAATCTTTCTCATACACACGACAACGATTTCTTGCGACTGAATACGTTCTGTGGAAAATATCTATCGCCTTCGATATTTCTCGTTAAAAGATAATCACAGGATCATGACTTAACTCGGGTGAATATAATTTTTGCATCATTTTTTTTTTACTTTTTTCGAGAAACAAAACTAATCTTTGCAAAAATGTTAGCGATTAGCTGAATATATTTTCAAATAATAATCATGAACATTGAAATAAGTACTACTTCATCGAATGTAATTAAATATAGATTTTGATCACGATTAATGAAATATTTAATTCCTTCATTTTCACCCACATCCTTCTACTTCGCTTGTTTCTTCCCTTGCAATTCGTCATAGCATATGACGTTTCACACGAGAAATATCAGCTGAATCTTCATGAGTATCAGTTGAGATGGTCTTCACGTGCTTCAGTCACTCAATTTCGTAGTATTGGTGATTTTAACAATTTTATGTTTTAAATTTTAAAATCTTCCAATATTTCTGCCCGGCGTTCTTTTCTTTTTTCACGACACTTCGTGACCAAATATTACTGTAATGCCGGGCGCAATCATCACCGTCGTATTACTTGAAATATATTTCATTTCTTTGGCAACATCATGATATTTATCTGGCGTTAAGTTTCATCATTTTCACTGCAAGCGATCTATGTCTTCTAACTGACGGATTTGATTACTGAGTTTGCCAGATATGGACGATTTGGTTTACATATCATTTATCATTGTTACAGTGACTAGCACTATTTTTTATTCTTGTCTCTGTAAATTCGTACTTGTTCTGTAATTATAATATTATATTCCAACTTAATGTTTCTTGCGTTAAATGAAACTATTAATCAAAAAATTTTCAATTCCGGTAGAATTCATTAATATTTCTATGTTGCGAGTGTAATGTAATCTACAATAATTTATGCAAGGTATCTTAACGGATATTCTAAAAAAGCTAAGAAAAGTATTTTAAATAATATAACGTCTGCTTTATAGTTAAACTCAAAACGTAAAAACAAACTTACTTCAGCCCAGATCGGTGAGCGAATTTGATGTAGGCTCATTAAAGATAAATTTAAAAGTCCAATATTTGATCCTGATATTTGTTTAAAAAACAAACAATAAATTCAAGAATTTCTTAATTAGATTTGATAAAAATATTGCTTAATTTCACAACTTATAAACACATTTCCCCATCAGAGTATAACCATAGCTGTCAATACGTTCAAAGGTCAAAAGATTGTAACATTAAAACCCAACTCCTACTTTAAAAACATGCAGCATATATCATAAATTATGGAAGGTCATCGATTAGAAAACGTTCTGGAAATTTACATCATGGCAGTTAAAAGCCCTTAATTAGGTGTATGTGTTTATCTTTACTGTAATTCTAATATTGTTACAACGTCAGCAAAACTTTATAAAAATTATATCATCACGAGTAGATTAGTAACAAAGTTAAATAATATTTGGTTGATCTGAAGCGCGTTTTTTATGTGATCATTCAAACATTTATTTTTCATTATCTGTAGAAAAAAGCAAGCTGTTATAAAATGAAAAACATAGTTATTTAAAAAATGCTCACATCCGTCAATGCCATTAACCTGTATATTTCCGATTTTAAAACACATCTTTATTTTATATCAAGATTAGCCTCAAAGAGTTTTAAAATCGTACTGTAAAAATAAATGTAAACGTTTCACAAAAATATGGATCTTAGATTGTTCAGCCTGTGGAAAGAAAAGAATATACAATATATTTTTAAAAATTATTTTCATAAGATTTCCGACCTTATTTCAATGTGTTAACAGTCGATATTAAATCTGATTTAATGATGCAACACCAGAGATTTAAATTTATAAAAGTGTGAACATGAACAATATTCAAAATTCACTTAAAAATAAAACATATACAATATAAAGGTAATTCATTAATTAATAAATTATGAAAGTTTCAATGTAATTTGATCACTATCTTATCATTGGTATTTTCTTTAATAAGAGTAGGATTCGTATTTTGATTATTTTTCGCTACATATGTGCAATTTCCAATAAAGTAATACTGTAAATATTTCAGTGAATCTCTTCATTATCTTTCTAGAAATTAAGAAAAAATAACAGTGCCTAATAATATCGTGAAGCTGAGTTACTGGATATTATTCCTTAAATGCAAAAACAAAATAATATATAATAATTAAATAAGAAAAACATATATAATCTTTCATTCTGCTGTCATTTATCATAAGTAGTAGTACTTGTAATTTTAGTAGCACTTGGATTGTATGTTAAATTACCTGCACAATTCCGACATAAATTCTTGATGGTTTAATTAAAATCGTCAAACAAATAGAACCAATAAAGACACGTTCCCTGCCTGGATTCTTCACGAAACTGATAGACATTATGCAGTTCTGATTTTCATTGGGAAACTAGGTGTCACCTGATAATTAAACGTTAATTACATTTGTTCAGCCAATACTTGGACAATACAATGTTACAAGTTATGTACTGCTAAATTAAAAGTGTTACATGACGTGAATTGATACACTATTTTTGTTGGCATCTTTAATTTTATGCTTTACTATCTCAAAGAATTCCGTAATCAAGGAAATAATTTCAACAGTCTATACATGAAAATACTGATACTTGTCCAAAAACCAACAAATTAAAATCTCACAAGATAGAATTTTCTCTTTACATTTACCATTCGTTTGAAAACGATGTTCAATGAAATTCTTATTTTGTAAGATTACCCAAATTAATTATTGCTTCTGCTACTAAGACGTAAATATTTTATGATGCAAAAGATGTTTCACACAAGAAAACGATGAATTAGTCATTTAATAAAATATGGAAAGAACACTAAAGATAAACTTCTTCAAATGAATGAAACTCTAATAAGAAGAATTTTCATATGAATTGAAAGCTGAGAAGTAAATAGCTCAAAGGAAATTTAAGAGACCTTGAGACCATCAGAAGATATTTTATGTATGGATATTCTTGAATTACGTGCACTATGTTTTGGAAGGCATGATAAAAGTTCTTATCCACTTCATATTACCCTGGCTGCTTTACGGTTTGATATAGATGCCTATGCATATGGATTTATTGATATTACATACAGTGTACAATGATGCACCAAAAGTTTTGAGGATTAATTTTGTTTCTCTTTCTGCACAAAGCGAGTCTGGCATAGGCCACCGTTTCTATTGACATAAGCCATTTTCCACGATATATATATTTTCCAAAGTTAGGAACCTTTCCGAATTGTTTTAGTTTACAGTGAACCGATAAATGTATTGCATTCAGATTTTTCCTTTATTTCCAACCATAACATTACATCTGGAAAGTTGAAGAAAACTATGTTATCTTTAAACACATATGACATAACAGACCGTAGCAGAGACTTTGCTATGCTATCTTGTTTTGAAATCATATTTTATTCAAACGTATTTCTTTCCATCAATTCGCCCCTTTATTAATTTTATCAGATTAATCAGAAACTCATGCTACCATTTAAATAAGTCATGTTTGTTTGATAAGCATTTATTCTTTCTGGATTATTGTTTATATAAATTGTAATGTCCATCAGAAAATTATCAAAATATTCGAATACTAGGTCAATTAAATAACTTTTAATTGTGATATTAGATCAAATTTGCCTAGCTGTAGATTATTGTTATTTATAAATCTCAGCGATATTTAAAACTGTTGCTTTGAAGTTCCAGTGACAAACATTTGAGTATTGTAGCTATGCCTTCACTTTCACGTTTAATTGTTTTTTGTTAAATCCAAAGTAAAAGATTGAACAAAATATGGCTAAATTTATATCAGTTAAACATGTTTCTGGGGATTTTAGAACAATATCTCCCAAAATATTATTTCTGATTAAGCCAAATACAATAAACAAAAATTAAGAACTCGTAAATGAATGTTTTTATATTTAGTCTAAAGCAACCGAAAGCGATAAAAATAGCAGCAAATAAGGAATAATGTTTGGAGAATGTTACCATTTGGCTACTTACGGCAAAGAGTTACTTTGGAATTTTTCTTTACTTCTAATTCTCATGTGCATAAAATGGTGTTTTTGTTAATATTGTAGTAATCAGCGTGGCAAAGAATCGGATAGAAGATCCACCGGTGGGAAGTTCGAGAAAAGAAACTATTAGAGTAGAAATGGCGGTTACTAACTATCTACTTCAACAGAAAAGCGTTGAGACCTAGATGCCAAAATCCATGTACTCGGGCCACCAGTGTGAGAAGCTGATTAGAATAGTTGCCATGAAAATATTTGTAGATAAGACAAAGAGAATCTACGTCCTATCGGTGCGTAAGTGACTGAAATCGAGATATCTGTTCAGGATCGATTATATAACAGACCATTCTAATGTACAAAAGGAGCACCATACCAGATATGTTAACATTATTCAATGTAATGAAGAAGGATAGATTTATACATTATGCAAGATGGATTCTAACGACAAAATATTTCTCACACGACCGAATGAATCAACTTTACAAATTGACTCGATATAGTCGCTCTACTTAATGTCAGTGGAAAATGTGCGGCCTGGTAGGCGTCGTGTGTTGCTCTATAGGAGTTTGACATCAGCCATGAAAAAATACTGTATGGTGATTAAATTATGGCACTTTTGTTTTGGAGGAGTTAAAATCTACAAGTTATATTTCATCCCAGTTAACCACTGATTGGAGGTCCTTCTCAAGAGCAGTTGCCAGGTATACTTTCAAGTATACTTTCAGGTATACTGATGGCATCGTGGATATCATTGATGAAGATCAGAAACAGTGTAGGACATAGGATAGTGCCTTGGGAGAAAACCCACGTTAGTATGAAAAGATCTCGAAGCGAGCCCGTTCAACAGGACCTTCATTTTATTACAGTTACGAATGATTGGATTAAACTAAATATTCGTCCCGTGACACTGTCGCCCTGGAGCTTGCGTAGAAGGCCTACATGCCAAGCCCTGTTAGACACCATCGAGATATCTAGAGGCACCTCCCGAACATTGCCATTTTTATCTAGAGCTTGATAGACAAATTCAGTGATGTCCATTAACAACTTGGCGATAGACCTGGCGAAATGGAAGCCATATTGTTCGCCTGAAAGGAGGTCCTGTGAAGTAAGATGCTTAACCATTTCAGCATTGTTTAGAGTTTCGAGTAATTTGTCGAAAATAGTAAGAGACTAAAAGGCCGATAATTTGAAGGGTCATAAACTTCCCCAGAGTTCTTAAAGTGCTACAGAGAAAGACTTCCAACAAGCTGGAAAGAAGGAAGCAGCGCGGCATTTGTTGAAAAGTTTAGAGAGAACAGGAGTCAGCTCACGAGCACATTTCCTTAGGACGACGGAAGGTTTCCGTCTCATCCGTTTGCCTTGTGGGTATCTAATTTAGAAATTATGTCAAAAACAAGTGACTTGGTTATGTTTATATCACTCCACGTTTGAGGAGGAATCAGGTATCTGAATCGAGAATGGAGTTAAAGAAAAATTTCGAGAAAACTGTACCTTATCTGAAATATATATCAGTACTTGAAATTTGTTAAAGAGAGGAAGGACTTATTGTATACTATTGTTAAGCACACTCTTGCAGAGTTGCCAGTAATCTCACGAAACAAATTTCTGAGAGGCTATACGATGTCTCATTCTATCAGAAAACATTGACTTCGCTACTTTCAGGACACGTTTGTACTCAGTATGAGCAATGACAATGGGACGCTTATTACAATCAAACCTGTCGCTCTGGTATATCTAGAAGAAGTGATTACTGTGGGTTGTAACAGCTGAGAAGGTAGGTGAGAAACAAAGAGATAATCGTGGTTTCACTTGGTATTTCCGTACTGGAACGAAAGCATTGGTGCCGGCTTTCACCCAGGACGAGACCTCAGTGGTATATTTATGAACATGATGATTAAAAACATCATTCCAAGTGGCATCGTGAAGTCGTTGATAACAGAAAGGTATTTTGTTAATAGCAGACTCATGACTGGCGGGAGAGCAGAAGGAGATATCTACAGACATCCCCGCATGATCGGAGTTGCCAAGAGAACAGAGCTGCACTACCGGGTGGAGGTAAGGAAGAGATCAAGTAGAGATGCTTGTACGTCAGGATTACAGGGGAAAGGCGTAGGGAAGTATACTACTTGATTGGGAGACTATGTGATAAAGAAGTTTAAGGATGCCAGTGAGGTCAGTGACATTAAAGTGATTAAGCCACGTAACATGATGGGTACTGAAACTGCCGAACAAATATATTTGAAAAGGAGTGTATATATGACATATATATCAATATGCATTCTTTCTTTGTAGTAAGGCGGTGCTTGTTCACCAATGATAGAAGCATTTCTAATTCATCAAACACTTTACAGACAGTTTTAAAGAACACTCATTTGTTGTTATCGAAAAGAGAATCCACCATACACGTGTGTAAGTGTGTACGTTTGTGTGTAAACAGAAGTGTGCGTATACTTGAACTTTCCCTGGCTTGCGTTTTAAATGAATTAACTTGTATGTGACTTTATATAAATATCGATTGACTAATAATCCAAAATCAACAGACTCTCAAAGAACTGACAGTTCAATTTTAAAAAAAATAAAGCAATTGAACAACGACTGAATACAGATCGGGAAAAGTTTTATCATTTATAGCATTTGGTACAACTAACTGAACTATTTTTTTTTTTTTTGGCTAAATGAATGGATGAATGCCTTCGAAAAAAGTGATATCTTATAATGTAGTTATCAAAAGGACTGAAGAAATAAGGATAAAATTGTATTTATAAATGGACAGGTTTTCTGTCGTATTTTTCAGTGGGTAAATAAAGATTGCCAAATTGTACCTCGTCGTTAGATAAAGACTTTTTGTTTTGCCCTTCTGTTCATCCGTGATTTCAATCTGTTTTTTTTTGTTTGTTTTTTTTATAGTATTGACACTTTTGACGTTTGTTCTTTACCAGGAGAATTTGAAAACATATCAATCCCTTTGCACGATTTCTTCAAGTATGGTTATCTGAAAATAATTCATTCGATATATTTTCGTCTTCTAAATTTCACTTAAGTTATATATAGTTGGAATTTATCAGCCTTGTTCTTATCAGCCAATGTCAACGAAACTTGACAAGCTCCGTATATTTGAAAAGAATGTTTAGTGAATAGTGAATTTTTACATCCTATCTTTCTCATGGGTGAATTATTACTGTCAGCTTTTACACAGTCAAGGAATCTCTGGAAGAGAGGATGAATTATTGAGTGAATTATTATCCATGACATGCCGAATTTTGTCAAATAGTCTTGGAGTTTACATAAACAACCTGGTAAATAATCCTAAATTCATAACATGCCATAAAATGTCGCAGGCTATACAGTGTGCGATGGGTAAATTGATTTTGTCGATTGCACAGTATAGTAGGGTAGTTGGGCAATGGCTGTGATAAAAAGAGCATCATCACGCAATTCACTCTGCCAGAAATTTGGAAATGGCATGATGTACTACTCGGAATTCGCACCGGAAGCTCTAATACGGATATTTCAGGTTTTTTGGGTGTTAATATGAGGACAATGCAAAGGATTCGGAAAGTGTTAGATGAATATAATGGTGATTACGATGGTGCCTGGTGTGATCATGGCGGCGTTATGCCTGCATTCATCTTCCTACAGGACCGCAAACTTAACACGGAGACCTACATCAAGTGTCTTGAGGAGAAAAAGGTTGCCCCGGGGCAAGAGGTTGTCTGCCAGGAGATGCTATGTCTGTCAATAGGACTCTGCACAATTTCACGGATGTAGGAGAACTCAGTCATGGTTGTCAGACATTTTCTGCAACCACATAATCCCTTACATCTGGTCACCTAACTCCCCAAACTGCAAACACTTTGATTATGCGTGGAGTACAGTTGAGCGATAGACACGTAAAATACCTTGTAATACCAAAAATGAACTGAAGGCAAGGATTATGGCAGCATGGTAATTTTATTGAATAAATCTAAAATTTAATGTTGTATACCCTCCACTCTTCTTGGGAGGTCTTGGCCACTGCGCCAAATACGCAAAATGTTGTATAGCCCCGACGTTCTGGATGTCTTTTAGTTGAAGAGGTCTATTCAGTAAGGTTGTACCTTCCCTCGCTTGTCTTCTCCCGGCTGGTTGTCAGAATTTTTTGGAGCCGGGAGATGAAAAAGATCTTCAACAAACGGAATTTTAAACTTACCTATTTTATTAAACACGTTGACATTTTAACTTGACAATGGAGTCGCTCTATCACCCCCATTGGGGAGCAGTTTCCATACAAGAAAATACCACGTCTACATTCTTCAACGTGTAAAACTTAACTCCCTGGAATCACTTTCTATCTATGTATCATTCCCACGTTCGGCTCAGCCAATTAAATCGGCATCCCTATTTTGTCCATGATCTGACCTTAAAGTCAGCCTAAAAAGTCTGAGATAAAATAATAAAATGAAACTATTATTTAACATTCGTCACCTAACCTTAAATAAAAAATAAAAATTAATTTATGAATTTTATTTCAACTATTTACTCTAAAATGCCCTCTACAATTTCGTGTATGCAAGGCATGCCCCCTTACATTTTTTTTCATTGGTCCTCGGTCACATGACCTCTTCAGAATGCACATTTACAATTCCTGAAAAAGAATTAACAAATAAATTCTGACCAGTTTTTCACGCTTCACATTTTTTAAACAAAAACAGAATACCGGACAATCCTTTGTCCATTCTTGGTCACTAGCTTCCGTGACCCAAGGACAACGCCTCAGACTTCAGTCTGGATACAAGTCACTCCAAAAGTGAACTTTAACTTCTCCAAAATCCTCTACACCCTGTTCAGCAGGTACTACTTACGCAATCCAATATTCCTGGGGAGAACAAAATTCCCTTACCTCTTCATTGAGACTATACGGAATTTACATACAATTCATTGAAAAACAAATATACTGCTCCAAAAAACACATGCCAAAACTCCTACGTTACAACGTCAAACAATTCCATAACTGAGCCACGTCCTTGCCACCTAATTTTTACACGTTATATATGCTATTATCTACGCTCATCTCCCACTCACAGTGACACAACAAACATGGTTAATTATCACCCTATTTATTAAAACAACCAATTAATTACCTTTTTTTTGCATATTACAAGATTCACTTGAACAGATCTTCACAATATTTTACCACAGAATTTAATTTAGTCACCTTTTTAATTTCCTATAGTTACTGTTATTGCTCATCTGTTTCCGTGTCAAAACTCAGCTCGCATCATCTCAAATTCTTCTGCCCCTGGTTTCCCCCATGGGGAAAACATCAACACCCCCTCAGCATATCCTAAGTAATCTATTACTAGTTCTACCATGGTTACAAGGGTTCGTTCATCCGTTAGTCGATACCGCAACTTGGCATTCCACAAGCCACCTGACCAATTCCACAATTTCATCGAGGGACCTAAAACTTGGTCCCCGGCTATCTTAGAGTATATTTAGTCGGTATAAATAATTCATGGCCCACCGGCCCTCATTTTTCACCCCATATATAATAGGGTCCCCAACTGCATAGTTAAGTGTGACCAAACATATTTGGAAATCCGAAACCATGCAAACCGAATTTATTTTCCACAACAATTAGCTAACTTAATTTTTCCACAAAAAATCAATTATAAAATTCACCAATTAATAACTTAATTAATCAACCAATGAAGATAAAAGAACACACATGACTCTTTAAAACATCCGCCCACTGTTATAAAAATGAAAAAAACAATTATTTTTCAGTTAATTACAATTAACAAAATAATTCTAAACTTAATAGTCAGAAAAATTTCAACAGATCAGTAAAACCAGAAATGACAATCGAATGCCGTCAGTATTTCTTTTCCAAAACAATTTCACATTGGGTTCATGTACGCAAATTCAGGCCTCCACGTAGACAAAATGCTGCCAGATATACAAAATGTGGAAGCACTCAAAAACATTAAACGTGCCAATCAAAATCAAACAATAGATTTTCGCACATGGTCTAAACTTTTGTAAAAAACAAACAATACAAATCATCAAAAAATCAGTCTACTATTCAAACTGTCATTTGATTCTTTCTTTTTTTTTTTACACTATTTGTCCCTTTTTTTCTGTCTACCAAACCCTGCTCGTTTACTGTTATTTTTTTCTTTTTTGCACGTTCTTTCCTCATTACATCCTATTTTATTTTTTGAACATGCGTGTATGTGTGTGGCAGTAGAATAAATAATATCATCGCACTTACATACCGTCCAATATGTCTAGACTGTTTTTTCTTATTCCCTTTTTTTCCTTTTTTTTTTTTTTGAGTCCTCAACCCTCGTTGTGCGCCCGCAAGTTGGGATGTTCTCGTCACTGGGCCCAATTGCTGCGTACTCCCTCTCTTATGTGTGTGCGCCAAATAAGCAAAATGTTTCATACTACCCACGGTCGGGTAGTCACTTGTTTGAGTCTTGAGGCGATCCTAATAATGTTGTCGTCCTCTCTTTCTTCTATGAGAACTTTAACAAAAGAAATTTTTAAACTTATCTATTTTATTAAACACGCTGACGTGTACATTGTTAACTAGCCGGTGGGGTCGCTCTATTACTCCCACTGGGGTTCAGTTTCCATACATCAAAATAACACATACATTATTCAACGTGGAAAACATAACTCTTTAGAATCACTTGCTATCTCTCTCTAACATTCCCATGTTCGGCCCAGCCAATCAAAATCGACATCCCTATTTTATCTACCATCTAACTTTAAAGGTCAGCCTCAGAAGGTTTGAACCAAAATACCACTGCCAATAAAAATAATAGTCTGAAACTATTATTTAACATAATAAATATTTATCTAACCCTTACCTAACCACCAAATAAAAATTTATTTTTGAATTCTATTTCAACTACATTATATTTAATATTATTATTTTAATATATTTTTGTGTAATTTTGGTAAGTATATCTGTTAAAATGAGATGTCAATATTACTTTCATTGTTGCGTAAAATAGACGACAATTTATCGATCGCAACATCTCTATTAGGTGCAATAAGTCCCTCGTTAATTGTTCTTCTTTCACTTGTTACAAAGTCTAAATTCCGAGATAAGGCCATTCACATTTTATTTAGACATTTTTATACATGGAAAAATAAATCAGGGTTTAAGCGGTTCTTTGCGGGAGCCTTTTGATCATTCATTTTTCCATTTATAATTGTATCTGCAACATCGTTCATGAATCATACAAAGTAGAATGATTCTGATAAAATTCAGTTCTAAATAAGATTGCAGTATTTCTGCACATAAAATTGATTTAAAACTCAGTTGCCTCGTGAGATAGTAACACCTTCATTCAAAAATTTCAGATATACCCATACGGCAGCTATTATTTTTGAAATTCGACAGATAACAATATACACTAACATTGAAGAATGTAATTTTGTTACAATACTCTTCAGTACCTTGGGAAATTTAATATTATATATTTTGTTGATATCTTTGGTTTATACCCGTGAAATAATTAAGTTATATTGGATATTCTTCAAGAATATTTTTTTAGAAAATAAACTAAATAATATTTTATAGATAAATATTTGTATTGTCCTTATAATTTATTATGAAATACATAATTTATTATAATGATGAGATTCAGATTTTAATGTGTTATTTATTGCAAATTTTTTGGGAAACAATCCTCAAGAAGAAATATATTACTTGTATTTAATTTTTTTTTCTTCTATAGTTATACATATGATTACTTTTTCTGCTCAGAGCAACACATATAGTTGACTACAGAACAAAACAATTTAGCACTGTCCCTGAAACGTGTTTAATGTCATTGCTAGTACAGGAAGAAATTGGATGTTTTGCCTTTCATTGAAAAAGCTACGTTTGTATCACGTAAAGTTAGATAAATTCTGGTTCTCTTTTGGCTTTTCTCGTCGTGAGTATGTGTTTTTGAGTGAATATTTTATGTAGTAATTAGAGGGCCAAATGAGTTACATGCACAATCCTTGGATTACAGGTTCGAAGCAGTATTATTATAGACTACTTCTTTCAATTCTTTGCCTGAGACAGTGATTTCTGAGGAATACAGTTGTTTAAAAACATATATGAAAGTTTATACTAAATTTTTAACCTTTACTAAATTGTAAATCAACATTTTCTACATTTAATGTTACAGTATTCCATTGTTAAGTAATGATTAATTTTAACATGCTTTTTATTTTTGTTAGTGTTACTTTCCATGAAAATTATTCTACTATTTCTGCACATATGACAGCAGATTATCAAATAATTCACACCCTATATTTTTTCGAAGGTTATATGTCTGGGAATTTCAAGATTGTATGTACATTTTCACTATCATTTTGAAAATGAAGGTCTTAATGATTTTTTTTATCAGCCACACCAAGAAATGTGATAACACCACTAAAATGTGAAAGGTTTTTAAGAGTGAAAGGAAGCAAAAAAGTTACGGAAGAGAAAGGATAATAAAAGAACAGGTTTAAAAAAAACAGAAGAAAATTTTAAAATAGTATTTACGGTCATATGTATCTGTTTTAGCAGATGAGACCTAGTTGCCAATCTAGTACTACACTTGAATTCATGAGGTCAATGTACCAAAGAGGAAAGCTCATGAGAGTTGACATGAAAATAGATATAGGAAAAACTCAAGGAAAATTACTTTATAGTTGTCGGAAAATGACTGAAGCCGAGATGCCAGATCAGGAACGATAATATCACAAACATTACATTTGATTTTGTTAAGAATATCAAGATATATAGCTGGAGAACCAGACCCAATATGGACGAATGGTAAATTTATAAACGTGCGAAACAGATTATGGCCAGGAAAAGTGTCTGACACGATACAGTAAAGCAATGTTTCGAGCGGAGGTCTTAGAAATTAATTACATATAATCATTCTGCGTCATATCAGTAAAAACTTGAGACCGAGAAGGCGCAATTACCGTGCTTATAATATATGTATGATTTTTATTTAAGACAGCAGTTTCGTTTTAGCATTATTAAAATTTCTTGTACTAGTTAACAGCAGATTGAATGCCATTTTCTTAATCAGCAGTCAGTTTTAAATATCTGACTTACCATTAAGAGAAGACTAAATAATTTTATCTTCAGTATAGATATAGTGTGAAGTGATGGCAGCTGGGAGGTTATTCATGACAATAAGAAGTATATGCGAGGATAGAAGCATTAACCTGAAATGATCTAGAAGAGTAACCGTACAACACAATATTCATTGAGTCATACATACAACACGACATTCATTACATGATATAAAAAAAGATAAGTAAAATCAAACTTTTGGCCGGATCACCATAGCACTTCACCTTGTGAAAAGAAAAAAGTATGCTAATCCCTGTCAAAATCCATTGAGATATCTAAAACCACATTTCAGCCTTGGTAAAGTTTGGTAGAATCTTTCAAAAATAACAGTTAATACATCAGCGGTTGACCTAGAGAAATGAAAACAATATGTCTGAAGGAAAACCGTGGAAAGTGAGAAACTTAACCAATTTTCAGTTGGTACTTTGCCAAAAAGAGGCAGATTACTAATAGGGCGATAATTCTAAAGACCAGACGGATAAACAGCGTTTATTAAAATGGGAACTACAGAAGAGGACTTCCAAGAAGCTAGGAAACAAAAAGCATTAATTAAAATAATTACAGTGATACCATCAAGTCTGCATGCGTTCTGATGGTCTATTCTGAAGATTATAGCAGAAACTATGGACAGAGTCATATAAATATCATACATTAAATTGTCTCCTCTAGGTAGTCAAGATACACCTGATGACAATAATTAATCTGGATGGTTGTGTTTAATTACTTTAACAAAATTCTTACTTCTTAGAGGAATAGCAACATATTTCGCGCAACGTATCAACATTTAGTAAAAATCATAGAAATAAAGGAAAAGTTAGCTTATATTTTAATAGTGTTTCCTTTACCAGATATTTTGCATAATTTTCCATATTTTCTTTATATATATATATAATGCTATCAATTCTACGAGAAATTACAGCGAGTTTCCTAATTATCAACTCAAAACCATGATAACTATTGTTGCAGTAACTATTCAACAGAAAAAAAAATAAGCAACTATTAAACCAAATGCACCAAAAAGTACTACAGTTGTCCCTCATATTATTTATTTCTTCATTACGATTATCTAAAATGTTCTTTAGATGAATGGCAGCGTCAAGAATTCTTCAGCATCTGAAAACCTTTTTGTTCCTGTCATATTATTTAGATCATCTATTAACTAGTTTATATCAAACGGAAACGATTCAATGCAATCTATGATGAGGAAACAGTCTTAAATGTTATCAGCGGATAATACTTAATCTTTTTCAATTCTTAACTTTGTTTTCTACAAAGTATATATTTAAAATCCTTATTTTCTCATCATCAGATTTGAATCTGATTTTGTAAATAAAGAATAAATTTCCCAACAGCATTGTCTCCAGCTGCATGGCTTAGGAAGATGGGTTTTGACCAGCATTCTCTCAATTTATTTATAATATAATCAGTCTTTTATTCAGTTTAACTGATATTAAACTTCAATTTGCTTTCATTATATTTCATCAGTTAGATGAAGATTAAAGATTAAAACTGGTTTCATAGTTGCTCATCTCACTTTTTAAAAAATATATTTTCAGTATATATAGACATATTTCCTATTTAAATCTTTTGTTTTGCTTTGGTGAATAGCACATCTATACTCAAAATTGTAAAAATATTTTTTCTCTTCCTTCATATGCTTCCAAATATCGACATTAATCTACAGAGAACTTGAAATAATTATTTTCAGTATGGGAAATCTAAACAAAATCGAAAGTTTGTCGGCACCAGTCTATTCAAAAAAGTAAAAAAGATGCTGGAAACATTTTACTTAAACCGTAGTCATGGAAATTTGCTGCTGACGGCCATGTTATATCGCCTCTGTTAATAAATTACTGCAATACCTTTAATAATAACATTTTCTTTTACATAACTTAGAAGCTGTTAAAATACATGCACATTGAAGGACATATACTTCTGAATAATCTCCATTAAAACAAAGAACTTGATAAGATGGTTATTTGAACAAATCTAATATTAAAATATTTGGACTCGCATTAAAATGAATACATATGTATATATTGTATGTGTTTGTCTCTGTGCGTGTTTGTGTGTGTGTGTGAAATATAACAACCTGAAATTAAAATATCAGACGTGACCTTATAAAATAAAATATCTTAATGAATGATGGATTTTTACTACGCGTTTTCTTAACGCCAAATATCAAATAATCGTAATGTAAAACTTCTGTTGAAAATTTATATTGGTTTATTCATGTACACATGAACTAAAATTAAATTATATAATGCTATAAGAAAGAGCTTTATAGCAATTTTATTCATTTTGACGGGAACTGATTTTCCTATTTATAAGTAATATTTACTTAACCTTCTAAGTTCTAAGTCCATCAATGTTCATATATTTCATAAAATTACAATCTTTTCGAGAAGATTTATGATATTCTTAACATAAAAGATTTATTGAACAAAAAAAATGAAAAGGAAAGCAAAATCTAGGTGTGTTTATATATGAAGTGTTTTATTGTAATCATTTCTATACATAGTTCATTTCATTTTATCTAAATCAAATCCTTAAATATTTATTTCAACAAAGATGTTTCAATAATTACTGCTGCAGTTTTATTGCTGCAGATCTGTCGACGAATTCTTAAAAGAAGAAGACTGAACGTAAAATATATGGAAATGAAATAATATGTGCGTAAAACAATTTGTAAAATATTTAAAAATATTCACAGAAATTATTTTATATCACAAGAAAATTTACATTAGCGAGATTAAAAGTGTTTCAAGTTAAGTAACAGAAATCCTGAATTTCACTTAAAAATCATTATAGAACTTAAATTTTAAATAAGTTCAATTTGTTTTATATATTTTATACATTCCAGATTGTTTCAGTAATGCATTAATAAGCTATGGCGATAAATTCAAATAGTACACACTCCATACATCATAGCATTCCAACGTACTTTCTTCCGAGTAAATTCTATTCATTTTCATTAAAATTGTTTTTCATGTTAGAATATTTACCACAAAGTGCATTGAATGTGTTCTTTAGTTTTAAGACACATTTGTTTCTTTAAATCATGTTATATTTCTTAGATTTATTTATCGTAGCATTGTTTTCATCCTATTTACTAGAACCTTACTATAGTAAAATGAATTCTCTTTTATACTGAACTGCTTTTAAATTTCTATGATTATTTCTAGGCTGGGATCATTTACATTTTTCAAATCCATCAGTTACAGTCTTTGAAATAACACGGAATGGATTCTAAAAATTCTAATCTAGATGTATTTAATCTACAAGAATTTAAACGACGTCAAATCGATGCTGCACTCGGTGATGCAAAAACAAACAAAAAAAAAATAAAAATAAACAACATTCAAAACTACTGAAAACTATGTCAAAAGTGACATTTAGCGGGCACTTAGAAATTTAATTTAATCTAAATTTGTTATTTCTTAACAATTGTGGAAACATGTGAAGAGCTAAATAAGTTCTCGAGAACTAGCACCAACCATGGACAGTCCCTGTACACCAATATCTAAAGATGGATACTAATCTGTCAACGATATATATATATATATATATATATATATATATATATATATATATATATATATATATGTGAACATTGAAGTTAACACTCAGAGACGACAGGCTGTTTCATGCTAGACGCAATCGTTAGACCGTCAGATACTAATCGTCAGAAAGTAAATACATAAATCCAAGTAAATATAATCAATCCGAATAAATAAAGTAAACAATAAACAAATCAACAAACTAATGCCGCCAAAATAACCGTTTGAATAGACTTCAACAATCAATCCAAAAACTGGACGAGAAAATGACTATAACTGCTATATAACGATATCGAAATCCGAATAGAATATATAAAAATATACAAAATAAAAATAAATAAAAAATAAGCAAATAAATAAGAAAAAACAAGTAAAAATCAATCCAAAATAAAGAAATGAACAAATTACAAAACTAATAAAAACTAAATATACATAAGCAAAAACAAGTAAAATAAGCGACCTAAGGAAATCCCCTCTAAATTCTTTACCATGTCAATAAAACATAGAAAACCGAAAAGAATAAATAAATGTATAAAATAAAAAATAAAAATGAAAACAAGTAAAATAAATTAACCCAAATAAAAAAGTAAGCCACTCCCGCCAAAATAACCGACAGAATGGATTAGCCACAATGCACTACTGACCCATATATATAAATAGCCGAGGAAAAATTCAACACTCTTGACGATTGCGTCTAGCATGAAACAATTTGTCGCCTTTGAGTGTTGACTTCAGTGTTCACTTTTATATTTATATTGACATACGCTCTATCTCTGATATTGAGCACTTTATCCCGTAAATATAGCACACCTTAAAACTATATGTGTGTGTGTGTATGAGAGAGAGAGAGAGAGAGAGAGAGAGAGAGAGAGAGAGAGAGAGAGAGAGAGAGAGAGATAGACTCTCCCGTCGTTTTCAACATATGAGTATCTTTCAGTTTAGTTTTTATGTTTATGTTTCAACAATCCTGCACGGGATTTGCAAACAAATTCACACGAAGGGCATACTGTAGGGTTGATTCTCTCGGATACTTCAGGATGTTGCTGCCAGTAATAATGGGAACGATTGGAAAGTTATGTGCATTTTGTTTTACACCCTTGACCTGCTTAGGTGTAGGTCTTGGTTGATGGATAACTTCAGTTTTCTTTATGCTTATAGTTAATCCGAATGCGTTGCAAGCGGTGGAAAAATGATTGACGAGTGCTTGAGCTTCTTCGATTGAGGTGGCCACAATCGCAGCGTCATCAGCGAAAAAAAGATCACGAATAATGCTTATTCGAGTCAGTGATTTTGATTTTGATGGTTAAAGAGACCGTCAATTGTGCGGAATTCAAATTTTACGCCCATGTCAAGATCACTAAAAGCATGGTGCAACATGATCGAAAAGAAGAGAGTGAAAAGTACAGGAGCCATGACACAACCTTTTTTGTGTCATTTGTTACATCAAAAGTTTTTGAAAACTCTCCATTATATAGAACAGATGATTTCATTATTTCGTGAAACGAGATGTTGACATTTAGCATACTTTCAGGCATGTCAAGTTTTTGAGTACTTTCCTGAAGGCACCTCTGTTTACAGTGTCAAACGCTTTGGTCAGATCGATAAAGACGGTATAGAGTTCATGGTTCTTCTCGCGAACTTTCTCAGCAACCTGATGATGTGAAGAAAATCATATCAATGATTCCACGACCTGAATGAAAACCACCCTGAGTTTCGGGATAGATATCAATGAGATATTTGATTATTTTGTTGAGAATAACACGAGCAAGAATTTTTTCCAACGAAACAATTATCACAAACAACCTTTTTGCTTTTGTTCTTGAACAAATGTTTTATGCAAGCATCTTTGTAGTCCTGTGGAACAGAACCAACCTTCAATATGACT
Source organism: Acanthosepion lycidas (assembly GCA_963932145.1). NCBI lineage: Eukaryota > Metazoa > Mollusca > Cephalopoda > Sepiida > Sepiidae > Acanthosepion > Acanthosepion lycidas. The sequence continues at coordinate 151,353,247 of OZ010573.1, forward strand.
TTAAAAATCTCAAGGAGTTTCTTAACTAGAGTCTTCTCACCATATTTTAAAATTTCGAGGGGAATAGCATCTTTTCCAGGGGATTTTTCTAAGGAAAAATTGCTTGATAGAATTCTAAATTTCCTTTAGGAATGGCTCAAGTGAAACTGTTAAAGTTCTCGTCGCTGATAAATTGAAGCAATGACATTGTCATCGATGGCAGAGGTGGAATTAAGGACATTTTCAAAGTCTTCGTGTCTGTGTGGAGTGTGTTGCCCTCAGACGACATAACAGGTGAAATTCCATTTCCTGGTGGGCTCAACACCGTTTTAAGTTTTTCATAGAATGTTTTTGGATCTTTTCTGTCAACTGCCGCCTGGATTTCCACAGCGTTATTCTTTCATTTTTCTGAGAGCATTTTGCACTTCCCACTTACACTGCATATATATATGCGCTTTTCTGATGGACAATTTTTGTTGTTTAAGAATATTTGTTGCGAATCATGAAACGTTGAACGTGAATATTATTAACATCGAACCAGTCCTGATGCTTCCTTATGGGAAGTCCTAGAACATCAAGGGAGCTGGAATAAATGGCATTTCTGAGAGATTTCAATGAGGATTCAATGTCTTCTGAGATCCCAAGTGAATCCAGCGTCGAATCCAGTGTTTCAGAGAGTTCTTTCTTCTTAACATCAGAATTCAGGGATGAGATGTTCATTCGTTTAGGTACCGTGGTGCTAACGATACGGTTTCTTGCGTACGAGTCGAAAGGATGCTTTTCTGCGTTGTAGAGCATAAAAGACGCTAAGTGTTGTGGAAAGAATGGGTGATACTGAAGTCTTTCGGGTCTCGTACCTTAGTGATAATTTAATCAATTATATGCCTATCTTTGGATCTGGGGTGCATCCAAGTCGTTTTGTCATGATTTGACTGCTGATAACGTTTGTCTCTATGCGGAACTTTGGAAATGACTATCATCAATTCCGACGCAGGGTGTTCATGGTTGACGCATAAATCTCACAAGAGTGGCAGAAGAATTGTTGTTGAGTCCTAAGACTAGAGTCATAATGCGATCATTTATTCCTTTCGGAAGAAATGACAGGGATTTAACAATGTCTGATTTTATGGCAAATCCTACACCTGATAGGCGTGAATCATCTTTTGCCAATCCAAATGTTATATCCTGCACTGAATTCCTCAAGTTGAGAGTTGCCTGCAAAGCGAGTCTTACTGAGAGCAGCAATGTCAATATTGTGCTTGCTTAATGCATCAGCAATGAGGGCTGTTTTACGCTTTGGAGAAGAAGAGGGTTCTTACATTCCAATTATTTCTACTAAATTGATTATTGTGACTGTGTTATTGGATAACTAGACAACTACAGTGGGCTGCCAAATTGATTCAGAGCAAGCAATGTTAAGTCACCACTTCTATCCCCCTCCTCGGTTTAGGGAAACCAATAGACCTGCTTTGTCACCATCGAACGAAACGAACAGCACAATTGCTCAGGGTTTTGTGCAAGAACGGCCACAACCAATGGTCTCCACTGTGGGAGCGCCAGCTAGGGACTTCCATTACTATCCTGTACTTGTCCCTGTCACTTTAACTCTCTCGCCAGTGGATTTGGCGGTCAGGTGGAATAGTAAAGAAGAAACACAGAACTGAACTGTAGACTATCCACACAAAAGATTTATCTAGAGTGGTGAAGGCTTGTGTAGAACCAGCCACACTTATTGGAAGTACTGATAACAAGGAGTTGGTGCAAATATTTGTCACGAACACAATGAACAACAGCCCTCGGGTTTTATTATCACGGAGTTATGCCTCTCCGGTACTACCAGTGTACAGAAGAGTGCAGTGCCTTTCGATGGTAATTTCAAGTTATTTATTCCGCCTGTCGAAGCGGTTTATTTGGGGGATGGGTGAAGAACAGGGTTGCTCGTCCATCTTAGTAATAAGTGCAGCAGCCAAGTAACAAAGATACTTCTTCTACCCACTACCACCTACATGCATAGAACATACACTGGGTGTCGGAGTAAACATCTCGTCATCAATGTTGCTACAAAGTATAAATTATTATAAGGTATAAGTGAAAATGTTATTTTTACTACTATTATTATAATAATAACAATAATAATTATTATTATTAGATTATTATTGTTGTTGTTGTTGTTGCTTAAAATATTTGAAAGATAATAAAATAAATTGAATAGTAGTAAAAAAATAACATTATAACTAGAAACGCATTTTCAAGAAAATTGAAATTACATTACTTTGCAATTAATAAATAAAAAAAATGTAAAGAAATAAAATTCATACTAAATGTTGTTAAAGAATTTCTGAATATAATTAATAATGCGCCACTAGTCAAAGTTAAACAAAATAAAATTTACGAAAATGCTTTCTTCTAATTCCGAAAATTAAGACCACTTTCGCAAAAACAACAGAGAAATAAATTTTACGCTTCGATATAAGATATAAATACATTAAAATTATTCATGCCATTATATAATTAATCTAAGAAATACAATCTAACACTTACGCCCCGACCACTCAACCTCCGGCGTCTTACTCTCGGGATTGAGGTGTCTACTCGGTCCTAACAGAACTTAAGGGAATGGCCATAGGTCCCCTGAGCATCCGTAAATTATTCGACCGGTCCGCTGGTTTAATCCTGCTCCCTGTCCACGTTGTGATTTGTTTGATCCAGAAAGCAGAAGTGATGTCCGTCCATTCACGGTCGACTGAAGATGTAGACACGGCTGGCGAGTCTGCGCTAAGAAATTTAGAATGCAGTAAAAAAAAATAATATCTGCAGAAAGCCGGACAAACATCGATTCAATGGTTGAATTGGTAATGTCTGTTATATAACAGAAAAGAATAGTAGAGAAGAGAAACGGGTTACAGAAAAGAAAAGTAAAAAAAAAAACAAAAAAACTCATGCACTGGATTCTAGACAGAGAGAATATGTGATTATCTTGTTGTTAAATCGTCTCATAACGATATATGACTCTTGCGATGGAGATTTCTGTGCGGGGCTTAAAGTTAGTGGCGTTCCTCCTCCCAACGCTCGCTCGGGCCAGTTCTCTCTTCACTCTTCAAGAATTTTGTCCCGTCTGTGTTTTCCAGCATAACTACGCGTTTATATAGATAAACCAGGCTGATTATGTCTAACCCTCGGCCCAACTAGTTTGCACACGATTATCACGGGGCTCTGGCTGCTTCAATCAAAATCATGTGAATTCCAAAGTTCCTTCTAGTTTACTCAGCTCCATTTCAATTTTTAATCGATAAAAATTATTTGAACCATTTCCATTGTTTCCTGATGACCCAGATTCAATGGGTACAACATCTGCCCTAGATCAAATTTCCCCATCATTAAACAAAATGTTCTGATTTAATTTTGCTATTCAAATGTTCTCCAATTTCACTAAAAAAAAAATATACCTGTGTGTGTGTGTTTCACAGACTCGCTCTTTGTCACACAATACATTAAATGTTCTGAATATATATAAATCTTAGCGAGAAATTTCACGTGCGAAACAACAATTGTTTTAAAATAAAAAAGAAAGAAAAACAAGAAAAATTGTTGTATACCACAACTAAAAATAAACAGTATATTAAATACTGTAAATGAATAACATAAAGAAATATTATAATATAATAAACAAGAATATATAAGAATAATGTATGATTAAAATAAAAACAATCGAGACTTTCCTTCACATCGCCTTCTTAGATCCATGAAAAAACACATCCTTTTACTTTGACATCAGCTTTCCGAATATATATATATATTATATATATATATATATATATATATATATATATATGCAAGTATTTACATATATTAAAACATTTGGTCGTGTGTCTCTGTGTGTGCGCACACTCGTGTTCGTGCGTAATAATATGCAGCCTAATAAATTTTTCCATTATTCTTTTCATCGTCATGACGCATTTTCGCTATTTGACTGGAACAAGATATATTAAGATGCCAAATTTTGGTCCGATTTTTTGGGGGGTGGGGGGGTTAACTCAACCTTAAAAAATTCTAACGAGTTGTTTTCATCCAAAACATAACAATCGCAGAGTATATGGGGTACGAATTAAGGAACTACATGTATAATCTCGCTCCAAAACTGCATCTCCATTCTACGTTAATGACGTCTGTATCTGTGACTACAGTTTACCTTAGGACCCACACAGCATTTGCCCAATCGAGCATAGTACTTCGTTCTTCGGTGAAACAAACAGTTAAAAAATTGCGTATCTATATTGTTTGAATATTTTATTCATCATTCTGCTAATTAATTTCTTTTATACGAGGCCTAGGGATCAGTATCATACCTATAGTCATTTGATTTAAGACTCCATGCGTTTTTAGTTTCTAAAACGCCAAAACATGATTAATTTTGAAAGAGAGTGTAATTGTTATAAAGTCCCTTAAAAAAGAGACTCAAGTCAGCGAGGTAAATTCTTTCTTTTGCCGTTTCAGAACTTAAATTAATTTTGCACAGATTATTCAAAGAACGTATTTAAATTTGGTTGTCATCAACAAATTACCGTGTTGCAAATTCTAAATGTATTACGAAATTCACTTTATCCGTTAAATTAACCAACATTAACCATCATTTGAAACCTTCAAATCTGCAACATATTTTATTTTTAATTTAAGACTGGATATCTCAGCCAAATTGCTTCCGTTTGTTTATATTTGCTCAAAACGAACTGTGTAGATAGATGACGATCTCATTCACAATATTATCCTTTAGACGAAAATAATTATTTTTATATCTGTAAAACACATGTCTGATACAATTTGTAATAATGTATGTACTCATTGTTCCGTTTTTAATTACTATGAAAATTGCGATAATATTTTTAATGTTGAAATAATAAAAGTTTTGATTTTTCTTCAAGAAACATTTAGTTTGCATGTTAGATTTTTCTAGTCTCATCTTTACCAATTATGGGCTGATGCATATTATACTTCTTGCGCTATAATTTACAAAATATCATAATTTATTATACAAGTACATTGTTTGCAATAAAATAAGTATTAACTAACCTATTTTGCTAACAATTTCAGGACATCTATCCTTTTAAAAATATGCTATACTATTTTGTGGAAGTCACGTTTATTTATTAATAAATCCAAAATATCGATATCACGGAAACACATATTTGATGGTGACAATGTAACTAATTAATTATTTTTTATTATTTAACAAGTTCATATTATCTCACAGTCTTCCTTCTCTCATTCTTTTTTTTAAAGTTTCTACAGTTTCGGTTTTATCGTTAATGAAGCCGTTCTCATTGGGCCGCAAAGATTGTTAGTTGAATATTGTTTTTCAATCGGGTATACATCACTTTTACTTGTGAAGCACAAGTTTTATAAAGATTAATACCTAAACAATGATGGGGCCACAAGATTAATTTGTCTTATTTGTGCGTAATAACAGGCTTTGTAAACATTTAGCTCATAGGTTATTGATTGTGACCTATACCACTAAAATGCTTTTCTAAGAACTTAAAATGATCCTCTACATTTATTTTAGTACGTACCAATCGAACAACTTCTTCTCACAATCCGCTACTTTGTGGAACCGACTCCCACGAGGACACTTCCCTGGTTACTACAATCATTACCTGTTCAAGTTTAGGGTCACCCGTAAACTTTCTCATATATCCTCATAAACTCCCCCTCTTACGTCTTATTCTTTCTGCTCACAGAACAAATTATTTCAGCAATCCTCTACCTCTACATCTAGGCTGAATATTAGTAATAAAAGAAAAAACGTTTCGTCAACTTCGAATACATTTCTAATTTTACAACCGTTACTCTAGCGGAAACATTTACTCACCACACAGCTCATTGTCTTCTAATTATATTGCTATAAAAGATTCAACCTATACACCAGACATCGCTTATACAGAACAAAAAAAACTACCGTTGAAAAATCATTTTTTTATTTACTTCATCAGATCTGTAGTTTTCACTTTGGTATATTTAAAAAACGTTGTAGTTTCGTTTTAAATGATTTCCTTTATTTCTACATATCTTGTCTCTGCCATCTCAAGTATTCTTTTGTATAATCTTTTATCAGTTAATCTACATGTTTTATATTTGACAACTAATCTGTAGAAATATTCACATTCAAGAAAATGTACGTGAGCGAAAACCTATTTCAAAGTAATTTTCTGTCACAGAAGTGTACTTTTTTGGTATAATCAATAAACAATATTAGTTGTTTAGCACTAGTATTTTTTAAATTAACACTGTCTTTATTTGAGAGTGAGTTAGCCGCAAAATTAACTTTCAAATGATAAAATGAATCTTCATTATTTTTCAGTTTTTTAATTTAGACAATCACTCTCAACTGTCTTAATAAAAAACGAAAACAAAAAAATAAAAGAGAAATGTATAAGAATTCATCAATTCGTGTTGAAATGCAAGGCTTAATCTTTAGAAAATGACAATAATTTTATGGTTTACGTAATTCAAATTTTTGCCCATGTATTCAGGCGTTATTCTACAGACGCTCCGTATCGATCCAGACTGAACAGTAGTTATGTGAAGCAATCTATATTACTACAATATTTACTAGACTGCATATGTTTCCAAACACTTACACATTTTACTTATTCAATACTATCAATAACTGAAAAATTCTCATAAAATAGTTAGTATAAAAGCATTATTAGAAACTATTTATGACCTAATTTACGATAATGAACTTAAATTAGCTTTGAATGCCTGGACAAAAAGTTTCCCTGAACCGCAAAGAAGATGTTTTAGGTTTGAACGCATGGTACATGTCTGTATAAAAAACACGTTAATAACAGATATGGTTCGTTTAAGTAATTAGTAGAAATCTCGAATATTCAAATGTGTTATGCTTTCTATAATGGCCTGCTGAACTTTCGTCCATAACTCGGCCTATTAATTCTTTCTCTGAAAATGACCCATTTCATAAATGAGATGAACTCAGTCAGCTAGTCATATATTATTTGGTCAGTCACTATGAAACAGGTTATTTTATTGGTAATTTTATCACCAAGAGGAAATATTCAATCTGCTTAATTATAATTATGGCTAAGAGACTAATTAAACAACTTATTTCTTGCTCCAAAAATGCAAGCAGATAGTTACTGCATGCAGTCCGTGTCATATAAATTGCTTTATGGTTGTCTTATTTCTCTTTCGATATATGCCGTAATTTATCACAATTGATTAGTTCATTTCATTGTTCTCCATCTACCACGGTTTTCTTTTAGTCTAAGCGTGAACAATAATATTTACCTTAATCTAACAAAGAGATGTTTAATGAATTTGACAGTAAACATTGACGGGTTAGATTTTGTTTATTCGGTGTTTTCATCATCGGTTTTGTCAGATATTTCGGTAATTTTTGTGTTTTTTTTTTCTTACACCTAATCATATACACATACAAATACAAGGACAAACCTATAGTGATAAACAAGCATATACGTATGATAATAAACCGTTCTCTCTCCGATCAAAATGGCCTACCCAATTTCTAAATCCAATGTCTGAGATTTGAGTCAGATCTTGGTAAGTGATTCCAATCGCGTACTTTTCTGCCTTTCTTCCTACAGGCGCCTAAACACATATTCGCTCACTTGGAATTAAAGCTTATAATGAAAATCATGCTGGACATAGTCTTTTTTTTTTACAAAGTATGGCAAATCTAATTTTGAAATTATTATAGAGGTATAAGGTTAAGTTCTTTGCTTAAAAAACTCAAGATACTTTGCCTCATCTTAGCGATTATCATGTAATCTTACTTTTCGTTTAGCAGATAAAAGTTTCTCGCCCAAACACCAGAAGAGTTGTCATAACATAACTATAGTCGTCATCATTTAGTGACTGTGTTGCAATTACTTGCAAGTATAACTTATTAAATATGTAAAAAATACATTTTTAATAATATTATATATATATATATATATATATATATATATATATATATATATATATATATATATATATATATATATATATATATTAAAAGTGGGACAGTAACATGCAAGGATATTGATATAATATTGAAATATGAGTATCTCCGTTTCACACAATAAGTTATAATTGAAAAAATCGAATTACAGAAAAAGTTGCAGTAGATTCCGAAGACGTCTATAATCCGTGGTTGAAGCTTTTGGCAATTTTATTGAATAAATTTTCTCTTTACTATTTCAAGATATTTTTGTGTAAATTTGGTAAATATATCTGTTAAAATGAGATGCCAATGTTATTTTTCTTTTTTGCGTAATTTAGACGACAATTTATCCATCGCACACTGAATGCATCGAATTATAAAAGTAATCATTACATCAAATAAAAATTATACTGAACGCCACCTAGGCTTTATCATATTTTTATTATTCACTTACGTAAATTTGTTGCCGTTTAAGACTTGGGCCAAAATGCTTTCTTTTATTTGTGCAATTCATCGTACATAAAAGAATATAATTTCTTCAAAGTAGAAGCGTCATATATGCTATTGATATTGAACTAGACACCTTTTGGCATATAATAAGCAGAGGTATATAACGCTACGGAAATTATCAAGATATCTAGCTATATTCAAATAATTATTGAGCTATAACTTGACCACCTGGTCTTCTCTCCAAAACAATCGTATCTCTTCATATAAATGAAATCATAAGGCCAAATAGGAATACATGTAGCTTGCCATGGATCAAGCAAGACATTCTATTTGATTTTCGTGCATGTCAGATATTCATTCACTGAAGTCATAATGTGTATAATGTTTAACTCTACCTAAGTGGCATTTACTACAGAAGTTAAAAGAATAGAAATTCACACTTGTTTCATCAAGAAAATTAATAAAACATTCTCTTAACGTTAAGTAAAATATTCCTATTTGTTCTTTAACTTTTTGTTATACACACGGATTTGCTACTCCCTCCACTTCGTTTAGATTATGCTAACAGTAGGGCTATGAGTAGACCAATCTTGTAAAACTGCAATACTTTTAGGTGCTATAAACTTGTTTGATGCATACCTTATAGGGAAAGGTGATTTATTAGCATATTTGACTGTTTGTTAGGCATGTTTGCTTCATTGATAGAGCTAAATTATTTAAATTTATTTAATTAGTACTAAAATAAACTACCAATATCATTTTAAAATCAAATAATTCTGTCATTTATTTAATACTTAAAGTATATCCTTAACAAAAACAGACACACACAAAGACGAAGACGCGTATAAACGAGTATATGCGTGAGAGATGTTCTTATTACACAAATTGTTATTTATAGAGTTGATTGTCCTATGACACCACTATAAATTCTGATTCTTAACATGTTAAAACTCCGAGCAAAAGTTCTTCAATTAGATTACATTTTAATATGAATGATGCGCTTTAGCAACATGTCATTGTAAGTATTCAAATTCGTTTCGAGAGAATATATAAAATTTATAGCACGTCACTGAAAAACCTTGATTCATCCTTGTTATGAGACATTACCTATAATAACATAATGGACTATTCCATACGTAATAAAAACTGCGCCTCAAGAGGAAGCAGGGAGTTCAGTCCGAAGTCTTTTTCTGACTTTTTTCTGACCAGTCACTGGATTATTTGTAATTGTGTTTCTTTGTTTTGCGGTGTGACGAGTTTGTTTGGCCCACGAGGATTTGCTTCGGGTGCTTCACGAACTTTCTTAAATGACGAACTTTATTCGGCCCACCAAGTCTTTTCTGTTAAGTTATTACTTAAGTTTTAATTTTTCTTTTTTTCTATTTCTTTTGTTTGCTTTATTTTTTTCTGGGCTTCGGCCCATATTTTTTATTTTTATTTTAATCCGGTTTGACAAAGTCTTACCGGACGACTATTTTTTTTTTTTTTCTGTTTATTTCTTTTCAGTTTTCATTTGTAGTACCGTTTAAGAAAAGAGAAAAAGAAAGCTTTGTTTTTATTTCCTTTTTATTTTATACCCTCCTTCTTATTTATTTAATTAGCGAATTCGGTCGGCTTCCTAGTTTGTATTTCCTTTGCGTTTAATTTATTTTCTTTAGCGGCTTCGGCCGCAAACCTTTATTTTTTTTGGTCGCAAACCAGACTTTTTATTTCTTTTCTTTTTCTTTCTCGTACATTTTAATTTAATTTTTTGACAAAAAAGAGAGGAGTTTTTTGTTTTTTCTTTTTATTTTCGGCTGCCTTTGGGCGCCATTTTTATTTTACAAAAAAAAAGAGTCTTACCTGTCTATTTATTTCTTTCAGTTGATCTAGTTTGTCTTTTATTTTATTTTATTTTTTGTCTTTGCTTTTGTATTTTTAATTTCCTGGGTTATCCAGGTTTTTTTTTATTGCCTTCTCCCAACTCCTTTCCCCATTTTTGAAAAACATTTTTGATAGAGACCCGCAGGTGGAAGTCTCCACACTTTTTCATCATGGCCGACGATGCCAGTCGGTCAAATGTTAAAAAAGACCTTTTCGGATAAATCCGTTAAGAAACGGGCAAATGCTGCCCCTAATTTAGATGACCATGCTAGTAGCTCAAAAAAAGGAGAGACCAGGCAAGTCTCAGGCCAAAAGGAAGAAGTGTCGAAGGAGACACAAGCTAAGACAACCGAGGAATTGCCCTCTTGTTGGAAGTCCCCACCAAGTTGCATTTTGAACATGGCAGATTTCTTGGAAAAGGCAAAGAGTTATTCTCATCTGGTAAATAAAGATGGGCTCCTTGATAATGTCCAAGAGCTCAATGTGTTCGCAAAGAGAATGGTGTCGGTTTTCGTGGTGGACAAGCGAACTCGCAAAATTTGTCGCTCCACGAAAGACATAGAGTGATTAAATCACTTCTGTCCCTGGGGATAAAACCCCAAAGAGTCATAAAGGGTACTGGGTTCTTCATGTGGGACATTCTGCTGCCCACGCCAGAAGATTGCCTGGCAATGGCAAAGAAAGAGCTTATGACAAAAGATCTGATTTTAAGAACAGAGTACGAGGGTCGGAGAAGGACCAGCGTGGCCGTTTTTGAGGCTCCTCCTCAAATTTCGGGAGAGCACCTGGCTGCATTTCTTATGCAGTTCGGCCAAATTTTAGGGGCTTTCTCCGATAATTTGAACGGGGGATGGACTTTTGATATAATGTTCGATCAGAAGGCCTTCAAGTCCGTCCCCAACTGTTTGGAGTTAGGCGACCGGAAAATGCCGGTCATTGTTACCAATAGGAAACCTACTTGCTGGAGATGTGGAGAGATTGGTCACCTTTCCTCCTCCTGCCCAGGGAAGAAGGCCCCTGGAGTTCCGGTCGCAGGCGACCAAAATCCCCCTTTGGCCGAGAATGTTAAATCCGCGGCGCCTGTAGTGAGCCTAGCTGCGAGGCGGACCGGTGCGGAAAATCCCTCAGTTGGGTCCGTACCCACATTACCCCCTAAACCGACGCCTTCCACAAGTGTGGATAAGGAGAAGGATGAGGGGGGATGGCGCCTCGTAGTTAGGGGCAAAGAGAAGACCCAGAGAGCGGGGCCTCAGTCCCATCATGACCCCAGGGACAATAACACCGACAGCCCCATTCCCTCTACCAGCTCTGAGGGCTACCCCTCGGTGTCTTATGCAAAAAACGCCACTGAATCCCAGAAATTAAATGAGCCAAGCTGGGAAAAGATTTTAGACCTAAAAAAAAACTAAAAGAAAAATTGGAGACTAAAGCGGGGTAAAAATCAAAAATCGCTGCGGGCACCGTGCCCCCTATCCTCTGCCCCGTCTTCCCCTTCTTTATCTAAAAAGACATTCGCTATACTACCTCTGCCCAAATCTGTGTCAAACTCTCCCGTGAAATCACTTTATTCTTCTAAACCTTCACCGGTGAGGACGCCTACTGGTTGGACTCCCTCAACAACTCCCTTATGTCACACCCATGTCAACACCCATTCATTCTCCACAAAAGAAAAGGGTCAGAAGCCCTGACTCACAAATAATTACAGATAAAAAGAAAAAAAAGATCAAATCACCTTATCTTGCAGGGGAAGACGTCTGCCGCGTATCCCGGGATGCGGGTGAAGGGTCTTTGGGCAGACAAGGAACCCGAAGGACTTGAAAGTTCTATGGAACTTCAAAAAAATTAATGGAGTAAATTTCCCTTCTGGAGGAAGAATTCTGACGGTAATTAGAACTGGCCCAGGTAGGCGGGAGATTTGGGGCATGATAGAGGAGGCCCATTCGTCTCTAAAATGGTGCCCCCAGCTGCCTACCTACTTGACCCAGAAATGAACGAAGCAGATCAAAAACTCAAAGGGAGGGTCCCCGTTTTCGTTCACCCATCCCTTTATAGGGCTCTCAAATTAACTTGTCTCAAGATGATACTGTCGAAAGTGAGATGGCGTCTGGATCTATGGGACGAGCTGTCGGTGTCCTCACCCCAGCCATGTTCTATCCTGAAGGACAACCCTAATTCGATTTGACAATGGCACTCTGGTTAGCTAGTTTGAATGCCCGGGGCCTGAGGTCCGAGTCTCGCAGGGCGAGGGTCTCTCGTGACCTTCAGCGCCTCGGGGTGAATGTATGTTGTGTGCAAGAGACCCGTTTTTCTTCTCATGATCGTGAGGACATACTGTCTAAGGGGTTCGCTCTTTATTCAGCATGTTTTGATGGTCGTTCGAGGGGTGTCTCTTGGCTAGTGAGCAGGTCTTTGAAGGCTGTACCCTTGTCTTCGCGGATCCGGCGGGCAAACTTTGCGTGCTGGATGTTACCATAAAGGATAAGGTTCTACGTCTCATTGGGGTTTATGCGCCCAATATCCATTCCGAGCGGCCTGTTTTGTTTCGGCAGATCGCGCCGTTCTTGACGACGTCTCGTCGGGTAGTTTTAGCGGGGGATTGAAATGCCGTCCTTGACCCCGATATAGATCGTATAGGGCATAAACAAGGTACTAACAACCCGGACGTGAAACCATTTCGGGACTTTATCGATGGGTTTGATCTTGTCGATAAGTTCCGGAATGAACACCCTCGGGAGGTAGCATGGACTTGGACAACTAATGGCAACTCGGCTCCTGGGACGCTTGCGAGCTACCTGGACCGAATCTTAGTTAGGAGAGTCGATGTAGGGCTCTTAGGGTGTCCAAGTTTCCATTACATAGTTTATACGGATCATAGGCTTGTCCCGGTCCGTGTAAACTTAGATAAGCCTAAGGTTAGATTGGCTGACTACTGGAAATTGAACTGTTCCCTTTTTGGTGATCAGGGTTTCCGGGACCAGCTGTTACTAATGATACAAAGGGAATTGAAGGGGTGCAGTTGTGGGAAATGCCTGGTGGGACAATTTAAAATATAAAATTCGAACATTTGCTGCCGATTTTAGTCGTCGACTCAATCTAGATAGATTAGCGGCGCAAACGGCTTTAGAAAATAAAGTTGATCGGGCAGTGAAATCCCGTGTTAGTGGGGGTATAGCTTTAGCTATGGCAGAGTTGTCCTCCTTGCTTATCAAGAAGGATCAAGCTCTGGTAGTTAGGGCTAGGTTAAATATGTCCGCTGAACTGCGCGCAGAGGAGAATCGGAACGCGTCTAGGCGACATATAGCGAGCGTCACATTGCCGGATAAGCGAACTGTGACTACAAACGCGGGCATATGTGTGGTTTTTAGGGATTACTTTCAGGATCTTTTCAACAGGGAGCCCGGTCTGAGCTCTGCTCAGTTGGACGCCTATTTAGCTGACTTTCCCTGCCTCAAGGCAGCTGAAGTGGCTAGGTGCGAGGGTCCCATTACAGAGTCGGAAATCTGGGATGCACTGAAGCAGGTTGGCCTGGATAAGTCTCCGGGATTAGATGGTCTTCCCTACGAAGTTTACTTGAGGTTGTCGCACGTTTTTGTTCCTTTGCTGGAACTGACTTTCAACCACTGGATGAAGCAGGGGTCTATACCTCAACGCTTCACAAGGGGTGTGATCAAGATGCTGCGTAAGGACAAGGACGGTGGGGATGGGTTAGGGAACTTTCGCCCTTTAACCATGTTAAACAGTGAGTTAAAGATTTTGGCGAAGATCTTAGCCAACCGTTTGCAGCTTGTCCTGTCTAGTCTGATTGGCCCCGAACAGACTTGTGCTGTGAAGGGCAGGACTATTCAGGATAACCTTCATATGGTACGCTTGATCTTAGAACAAGTCGACAGTGAAGCCGCGCTGATTAATTTAGATCAGTCCAAGGCCTTCGATAGGGTTGACCATCGATTTCTGGAGGCTGACCTTTCGGCGGCCGGTTTCGGAGCCGACTTTCGCTCCTGGATCCGAGATTAGTATGCGACCCCCGGTACGCTGGTGGAAGTGAATGGATCGAAGCCTTTCGTATTGTCTCGCTCCATTCGTCAAGGTTGTCCGCTCTCGCCTTTGCTGTACGTTCTTGCGTTGGAACCATTCCTTCGCAAGTTAAAGGCGAATCCGGTCCTGCGCGGAATTTCCCTGCCTGGGGCTTCCACCTCAGCCAGGTATTCTGCCTATGCTGACGACCTTTCGGTTCTTGTGTCGAGCAGAGCCGAGATTGACTAAGTCAGCATAGAGATTAGTGGGTATGAGATGGTGACAGGGGCCAAGATCAACCGCGATAAGTCTGTGGGCTTGCGGTTGGGTGCGTGGAAGGGAGTTTCTCTTCCCGGACATTTCCTCTGGGCGGATGGGCCGATCAAGATACTCGGCGTCTGGTTCGGTCCTGATCTCCAGTTGTAAATGAATTGGTCAGAGGTACAAGGGAAGGCCGAGATCGCGGTTAATCTGTGGTCTCGGATGTTACTTTCCCTGAAGGGAAGGGCGGAGGTATGTGTTTCACACATATATCCGATTCTCCTGTACCGACTCTATGTGCTTCTACTCCCGTATGCCAGACTAATGTCATTAGTACGGACCTTGTTCTCTTTCTTGTGGAGAGACAAGGCCCCTATGGTATCTCGCGAGATCTGGTGCCTTCATACCTCTGAGGGCGGTCTGGGTATGCCTAGCATTGAGATTCGTCAATATATGCTTCGCATTACCTTTCTAGACCGAATGTGTCGCGGATTGGATGAGGTGGGCACCTTTTGGAAAGAAGATGTCCGAAAACATTTCCCATCGCTGAAAAGTGTGCACTCGTGCGAGGAGGAGGCCGTACACAGAGTGCCGTGTGCTCCTTCTACCGCGAATGTCGTCGTGCTTTGAAACTCCTCTTGTGGGCGTCGGATGGCCTCTCCGATGTCCAGGCGTTGTCTCGTAAGGCATTGTATCGATTGTTAGTTAGGGGGGGGCGTTCAAGATAATCTGATTGGCGAGCTCGGTCTTACGAAGCAGGAGGCTCGCTCGATATGGCCTTAGGCGCCTGAGTTGAAATGTCTCAATAATGATGAGGCATCACTCACCTGGCTGATGATACGTGGGGCCCTCTGGGTCGGCCAGAGACTTTGTTCAACAGTCTTGGAGAAATATCCAAACTGTCGTTGCTGTACTGGGGAAGTCGAGACTATTGGTCACGCCTTTTTTCAGTGCAAGACGGTAGTGCCGTGGTGCGGGTTTGTTGAAGGCCTCATGGTTTGTATGCTGCAGGGAAAGTTTTTGTCCTTGAAGCCAGTTCTGTTTGTAGCAATGTGGTGCCGCAATTGACGAAGGCTGAACACTATGTGTTCTGTTGCTTACTAGGGGTTATGAGAGTCGTGATTTGGACGACGCGTCAGAAGGAATTCTATGATGGCGAGAGGTTCACCTCTTCCCAACTGATCTTGTTCTTTAAGCATCAGCTTAAAGTCAAGATTAGGACGGAAAGGCAGCGGCTCCCTTCATCAGAATTTGGCAAAAGGTGGGTACATCTTGCGCGAATGTGTAGAGTGAAAGGGGCTGACCTACAGTGGCACTTGGATGTCGGTTAGGTACAGGATTTTGTCCTAACAGGGTTGAACAGAGGCAACACATCCCGATATTAGGCTAGTGCAGGTTTTATTTTGAATCTTTCGTTTCCCGTTTTTCTGGTTAACTTAACTAGGGTATGCCTGTGTGAATGCTTGGAGGTATGAATGTTTTTCTTATTTTTTCATAGTCCCGCATTGATTTCGTCCGGTTAACTGATGTTTCTGCCACATTTATGGTTTGTGGGGGGTTTTATTACTAACACATTTTTGTTTAGTTTATTGTAAATATTTAAGCCACATTGTATATATTCATTTGGGGATCTTTTAAAAAATTGTTGTTTTATACCCCTCCTCCCCACGAACAATATCTGTACATAAGGGGACTAGTTAGGATTTCATAGAGAATTTGAGGTATTATTGTGGACGCAGTAAGAAAGGTAGGAGTGAATGTGTTGTTTTGGTGATTGGGACTTTGTTGGTATGTTTGGGTCCGTGTCTGGGACTAGCTAAGTTTAGAATTAAGACAGAAGAAGACCGTCCTTCCCAAACCCCCTTTTAGGCCTTGTGCCACATTTTGTATCATTCATACAAATAAATATCGTTCAGTCCGAAGTCGGGCTACCGCCTGATCGGCTGATCGGTTGAACTCGCTGACTTCGGGCGGGGAGGAACCCGAAGGAGGCTACGCTGAAGGGCGGAGTCTCTTTCGGGGAGGTAGACCGACCCTGAACCCGTTTATACGGCCTTGTGCCACATGATGCCCTCGTGGTGGGGGTGACTAAATACCGTTCAGTCCGAAGTCGGGCGAACGGCTGACCGGCTGATCGGTTGAGGGTGGGGAGGAACCCGAACGAGGCTACGCCGAACGGCGGAGTCTCTTTTGGGCAGGTAAAACCGATCCTGAACGTGTTTATACGGGTTCAAAGGGCATATTTTTGGCCGAGCCCACGAGCTCGCAGATCCCAAGTTAAACCGGCCTTGTGCCACATGATGACCTCGTGGGTTGGGGTGACTAAATAATGTTCAGTCTGATGTCGGGCGACCGGCTGAGCGGCTGATCGGTTGAACTCTGCGCCATAGGGAGAGGAGGAACCCAAAGGAGGCTACGCCGAAGGGCTGAGTCTCTTTCGGGGAGGTAAACCGACACTGAACGCGTTTATACGGGTTCAAAGGGCATATTTTTGTCCGAGCCCACGGGCTCGGAGATCCCAAGTTAAACCGGCCATGTGCCACATGATGACCCTCGTGGGGGTGTGACTAAATACCGTTCAGTCTGAAGTCGGGAGGCCGGCTGATCGGTTGAACTCTCTGCCTTCGGGCGGGCAGAAACCCGAACGAGGCTACGCCGAAGGGCGGAGTCTCTTTCGGGGAGGTAAAACCGATCCTGAATGCGTTTATACGGGTTCAAATGGCATATTTTTGGCCGAGCCCACGGGCTCGGTAATCCCACTTTAAAGCGGCCTTGTGCCACATGATGCCCTCGTGGGTGGGTGACTAAATACTGTTCAGTCTGAAGTCTGGACTGAAGTCCGTCAGGTGTCTGTCAGTCAGTCAGTCAGAGCGAGCGAGTCAGTCGAGTCAGAGGCAGTCCGAAACAGAGTCGCATTCATACAATTACTACTAAACCTGATTGTTCGTACTAACACTTTCTACTTCTCTGTATATATTCCTGTTTGTAATATATCTGTGTTATTCCATATCCGTGTTCGAGTTCTTTATTGGTTCTACCTTGGACTATCATCGTGGTACAAGGAACCCACCATAACAATCCTCCATACAGTTCGGGCCTGTAACCCGTCGATTTACATCTGTTTGACCGTGGAAAAAATACGATAAAACTTGTATGAGGTTAGTATAGATGAAGATGTACAAAGATGGTACGTCATAAATGATCATAAAAGATCATTATTTTTTTGACTAGATTAAGAATCATGTGACGTTCCGTTAGTTTTTGAATTGTTTGCGCACTTCTGTTACTTTTACTTTTGTTAAATAGACATTAATTACTCTTTAAAAGAAGCTTGTGTGTGTGGGCTTCTTGCATGTGTACAGGAAGACAATACAACTCATCCGACTGAAGCATACTGCTGCAAAGAAGCTAATAAAAGACGCTATTTGCATTATATTGATGCAAAACAGACTTTAGTGACGTGAACGAATAAAATACACCATAGAAGAATCCAACAAAATTTATCCAAAGACAATTGCGGTGGCAAAATCACCCTTAAAAATATGTAAAAAGGAAATGGAGGAAAAATCTGCACTTGTCAGAGTTAATTTTGTGCTATTGAAAAACTATCAGGTAAAGTCGGATTTAATTACATTATTGAAATGGATGTGATAAAGGACATTTAACTTAAAATGTCTACATTAGTCTGAAAGGTAACTGGAAAACATTTTCATTCCAACAATACTAGAATCATAAGCATCTCAGAACTGTCAGCGGAGACATTGGCATAAATATTTTTAAACGAGTACGCAGTTAGACAAAGTGATTTAACTTTTTATTTTCCCATGTTCTAATTAATAAGGTTGCGCTTTGGTTTAAAATTCGTCTTCTTTCATAAAAAAAATAGAATGTATGTTCCAGCATCACGGGAAGTGTATTTTTATTTAGTAGGATTTTCGGTCTCTTTTTAAAATAAAAGTAATAACATATCCAACGCATGTATTAGGTTGGTGCAAAAATAATGACGTTTTCTCACATAGTAACATATGTGAGAAAACGTCATTATTTTTGCACCAACCTAATACTTACTAAGTGCGTTTATAGCAATAATAATTATTTAGACGTTTGCATCAAAATGTGTATATGTGTACATGTATAGATTAATTTTTGTATAAGATAATATTGGTACGAGAAGTAGAGAAATGCAGCTATGATTATTTTGCTACACGACTATTCCAAACGCAGAGAATTTACCTTACTTAAATATCCTTATTCAAAATCATATTTTATCTAGTCTTGAATACTGATTATTTTGTTGCAAATTTAATCTGCTAACAATATGTGAATGTTCAATGCGTCCATGGCTTAAATTATTAGAGTAACTGGGTTATTTCAAATTCAATACCTTCATTAAAATTATACTGTACTAAGTTCATAAAACTTTTTTCCATGCTACACTGGAATTTGCTCAACTCTAATAAATAACGTTTTTCATAAAAAAAAAAAACTTTTCTTTTTCTTTTTGAGATATTCTACAAGTAAACATTCTGCAATTATACAGTTATCTGTTCTTTTAAACTTTCAATTCATGAGATGAGAAAAGAAAACGATCGGAAATAGTTTAAACTACTTCTTTTATATGTGTGTCAAAGTGAAGATTTTTTACAAAAATTATCCAAGCCATCATACTTTTGAGTGAGTCAATTCTCGCGAGGATACATTTCTCTTATCATCATCTGCCATTTCCCTTTCTGAATATTTAACTGGGAATGAAAACAGAAGCAAAAGCCACTTTTTCCTCAGCTATTATCTAATCAAAGTCCGTCAATATTCCACATGTCGTTTCCAATTACTTCTCACAAGAAACAAAAGTAAAATCTATATATTTTAGTTAACGAAGCACCAAGCTAATGGAAACGTCCCTATTTATGTCATGCCTAACGACGTTTGTGCGTCAGCAACAGTATGCGTTCGAAAAGAGATTTTCATGGTTTTATTTGATAATATTTTACATTTCTCTCATATTTATTTCCACAGAGAAATAAGTATTATCAAAGACCTGAGCAAATATCATTATAAACTCCTATTTTAGTGTCTAAATCATGGTATTATCGAGAGAAATCTAGAGAGACGAAACTTGTTATTCCACTTGTAGACTGCTTAGAAAAACTTCGTTTGAGTAGCATTTTCTTTAAAAGGAAAATAACAATTTTATTTTCGTCTTTTTCAAATTACTTTCATTCATAATTTTTTCATGTTTGAATAATCTAATAAGCTTTGTGCAGATATGAAAACAGTCATTATTGCATTACATTTTAAAATATACATAAAACCGTGTTAGGAATTAAAAATATAAAGGGAAAAGAAATAAGTTAACGCAGAAACAATTCCTAATATCAATGTTGTTATTATGATTATAATTATCCGATTTTGGTCGTTGCGTACATAAACATGAATTATCCTTCTAGGGTGTAATATAAATGAAACTCTTTGCTTAGAGACTTTCATCTACTTGCATTAACAAACATTGCTAAGACAAACAAAGTTTGATTAACCAAAATGAAACTCCCTTTCTTTAGGTGTGGAATGTTGTATTTACTGACTTCGTTCTTTTGTCAATCACTAGTCGACAAAACGATCAATTTATATCAAGTTACTTGCATCTTAATCAGTTTATATAGACGCCTGTGGTTGGATATCGTTTCTGAAAGCAGTTTCAGTCGAATACATTAGTTCCATTAGATTTCCAGCCTTAACATTTCTTCCATTTAGCGTATACCATGAAGACATCTCTTTGTCTGAAAACGATTCTTGCCAAAGTTATTTGGAAGATTTGAAGTATGGGCACTTCTATAAGCTCATAGCTTCTTGCAAACGAACGAAGCTTAATCAATTCATTTACTGTGACTAACGAACCAGTTGCAACCTCATAAATTATATATATATACACATGTATGTATCTAAACCATTTTTACTAAATAAGTTATATTTTGCCTACAAAGAAAAATATCTTGCATCAATTTTGAATCATTAGCATTAGCGGTTGTAAAACGTTCACAAATGTTGCTTTTTTTTGCTAAAGACAAACAAAATAATTTTAATAAAAATATTCGCCAATAGTCCGCCAATAGAAAACAAACATAATTAAATTTATATTTGGATTCACATCATTTATAGTTTATACAGATCCTTCAGATGTACATAGTGACTGAAAAGTAACTCTTTATTTTATGTATGAGTGACTTTTTTCTTTGGGTTGGTAAAAGGAACAAGTCTACTATATCAAACTAAGACTTTTGAAGGACGAATACGAGAAGTTATGTCTTCCACAGAACAAGAGTTCATGATGAAATCAGTTGACACTATTTCTGAGTGGCTCGAGAAGCTGGTAGCGAAATCTGGTTCCCATATATAAACCCTCATGCTAAACGCTTTCCTCTCATATGCTTTTCTTGTAATTATAGTTAAGGAATAAATTATAATTATTTTAAAATGGGAACTTACTTTTCAAACACCAAGTATATGAAGAGTTTCAAATTGGTAGATTTTTTACAAAAATGTATCAAGAATTAAGTAGGTTCTATAGTTAAATGCGAATGTGAACTATTTACATTATTCGTACTATTGCCCTCATCTTTGTTGCCATATTTATCCCAACGTTTCGGCCGTTGTACGCTCCTGCCTTCTTCAGCTGGTTGGAATGTCGAAATGAACCCTTTATTTCGCTCGCTGGGGTAGACTGTTCCAATTCCACGTGCCATGGTTAATGGATGTCAGATATCAGTTATCTCCTGTTAATTCCCCTCTCCAAGTTCTCCACCACCTTAAACAGGTATTGAACTCACACATTTTGGGTCCCATCACTGGATTTAACTGACACCTTTATCCACTGTGCCATGTGTCCTTGTGATAAATATGGCAACAAAGATGAGGACAATAGTCCGAATAATGTAAATAGTGTACATAATACTTCATCTCAGAAATATAGACAAAATATGTAAAATTGGAAAATGTGCCGAGTGTGTGCGTTAAATAAGGTAAAGACTTAAAAGACTACTCCCTTCAATTAATTTGAAATACTATCATTTGACGTTAAAGCAGAACGTTTGGCCCGCAAATTCTCTTCCAATTCTACCCTCTCCTTATCTCGAGTCTCTTTGCCTAGTTTGCCTCTTAGAAGTTAATCTTTATTGTGGGATATGCATATAACTCCTACCGTAGTTTCCGCTATCATGTTCAAACTTGTTGCCTTCGTCCTCAAAAGATGTCAAGTTCATGGTATCCCTTCCTTTGAATTAAATCCAGAAACGTGTCCCTGAATTAGTTTCTGTTTCCTGTAAGCTCTTCAATAGATGATATGTTGTTTCTTGCTTTATGGATTTTTGGAAATCCTCTGCTGTTGTTCTTGCTTTTACCAACTCTGGAGAACCAACTGGTCTTTCGAACTATCGTCCTATTAGTTTTCTACATCTATTTGGCAAAGTATTAGAGGATCTAATCAACTCCGAATTTGTTAGTCACTCGCAAGATATTCTTTCAAATAATATTGCCTTCGCTTCTCTGTGACGAATATCAATATTCTGTATGTGGGTATAGGTGGATATACGTGTATATATGTGTGCGTATGTATATATATGTATATGTATGTGTATGTGTGTATGTATTTATATGTGTATGTGTGTGTACATGTATATGTATGTGTGTATGTGTATATATATATATATATGTATGTGTGTGTGTGTGTAGTATATACATGTATGTATGCGTGTAGATGTTTGTGTATATGTATGTGTGTGTATATATATGTGTGTGTGTGTCTATGTATATATGTATATATATGGATGTATGTGTGTGTGTACATGTATATGTATGTATATGTGTATATATATATATATATATGTATATATGTGTATGTGTGTATATGTATGTATATATATATATATATATATATATATATATATATATATATATATATATATATATGGAGGTGTGTGTGTATGTAGGTGTGTATATATGTAGGTGTAATTATTTGTTTATCATATGCGCGGTAATTATTAGAAAGCGCTTAGTATCAGATATATTGAATCAGATATATGTATATGTGTGTGTGTGTATGTATTTGTATGTGTGTATGTATGTGTGAATATGTGGATATATGTGTATGTGTACATGGATATATGTATGTGTGTATGTAGGTACACGGCGATGTGTATGTATATACGTGTATAAGTTATTGTGTATGTGTGGTTTTGCATGCGTTTTGAACATAAAAATATAGGTCCTCGCCAGATTAGATAATCGTCATATTTATTGTTTATAATATTTGATTTGTAACCTGCAGTCGATATTATTTTTGTCAAATTTTCTCAATTACACAGCGTCCCTTGCAATTTTAATTTCACCCGCCCCATCTTTCTTCCCCACCACTTCTTTCCTTACCCCTCCCTCCTTCTTTAAGATTTGATCGGCCATGGTGTGTGTATGTCACCTCGAAGTGTATCCTTATTGTTTTAGACATCCGACAACAGTCATTTTCCCCCTTCCACTCACACCTAGTTTTAAATAAAACTCTCTCTGTTAAACCCCTCTCTTATAAACTAACATTTGTCCCACACTCTCATAATTACACTCTCTCTAAATTCTATTTTTATTTCCGGAGTAGGTTTTTTTTCTGTTTTCTTTTTGAATTTGTAGGTCTGATGAATTGGATCGTATTTACGATTCCAATGGAATAAATTATGACCATGGAATATTAGTGTTTAAGCCTTTTTATTATATCCTTACTCTGTCCTGGACATTGAGTTCTACCTGGATTTTATCCTCTCGGAAATTTTTTATTCTAAAATATACTTGTGTATATATGCACCTGTGGATTTTGCATATATATGTATATTTACCACTAATATTATCTATATATATATATATATATATATATATATATATATATATACATACATATATATGGCCTGATGATTGCGTTTAGCATGAAATAGGTTGTTGTCTCTGAGTTTTAATTTCAACGTTATATATATATATATATATATATACATATACATATATATATATATATATATATATATATATATATATATATATATATATATATATATATATGAATTATAGTCGATGTACAATTAGGCACAAATATGTAGATAGATTTCGGTGTTAAAAGATTTTACATTTATTGTGCATTACTGCATGTTTCTTTTTTTGAGTGTAAATGGACACATATTGGGTTTTACACAAGAATGTCTACATATTTAAGTATATAACAAAATATATCTTATGGATCGTGCAATACTCGCTGACATAATCTTTCAGACAATGACACTCTTCAAACCTAGTATAATGGCTATTCTATAACCAGCAAACAAAGCATTGTTGCTCGGCCGTGGATGATTGCGTTTAAAATTTCAATCTCAAATGCCGATCACATGATTATAGTTAAAGTGTTCGAAGTGGACATCACTTAATCCGAATGATTATATTTAACTTCTTAAATAGCAAGCAAGAATATGTTTTAGAATATACACTGACGTTCCGAGTTATGCTTTTCATGTTTCATTATATAACTTCTTGCTGATTTTATTTTCATTCCGATTTTTCTTCTCAAAATCTTTTTTGCAAACTCAGTCATCTTCTCATACTACATACTAATTTTCTTGCGGTCGGCGGAATATTTTTATTTCTTATTAGCAGCATGGCCCGGCGTTGCCCGTGTTTGATTCAAAAATCGTACGTCTCATACAGCAATCGATATCACTTGACTTAAAATATTTTTGCCCTTCCTTGCCTTTAAAGGAGTGCCCTTTGCCGTGCTGATGTTGCTACATGCCATACTTCTTGCCTATCTCACACTGCGATTTTTTTTTTATCTATACTAAACATTAAATCTGTTACGAAAAAAGAACTAAACAAAATGAACACAAAATGTTCAGCTTTAAAAAAGGATTCGTAACTAGAAAAACCGAATGAAAAAAGAATGTTAACAACAAATACTTTTTTACACCCAACACAGTTCTGCGGAATCAGAATCAACGTTGAGTTTAAGCAGGCGAATGAGCCAATTGGAATAAAGTGTCATGCAGATTTAAATTTTTCCCACTTGTGACGATTGCACCTATCGATTTCTTTTGCATGCTAGCTTGCTAGTTAACATTTGTCAGATGTTGGTTCTCACGCTGAGCAATATAATCTTCCTGCCTATTCGTGGCAGCCAGCTATAAGCTTTCACTCTGGTCAGTACAAAATGGCCGCAAACTATATGAAAACTGCCGTAGAAGCATGAAAAAATCGATTATTTCCACTATCGATGGGAGTTGGAAAATGCAACGTCGGTCTTGGCCTTCCCGCTAACTTGGAGCATGTACATGTAAATTTTGGTGCAAATCAATCGAAAACTGCGGTCGTGCATTCGTTACACACACACGCGCACACATCCTGCCTTTTATAAAAAGAGATTAATTGAATTAAATTAAACGCTATATTAAAATACCTACAAAAATCAATAACGATTTAGAACAGTTCGTCCAGAAAAATGATTTGTCAGTCCAAATTTTTAAGCATAAATTTTGTTTTTTCACAAGATTTACGGAATTATTTATTCTTTACTTTATCTTTAGTCAGATATCCTAACTATATTTATTAAAGTTCCTAATAAATATTTTACGAAACTTTGAAAAAATTTTTTCTTCCTTCAAATTCATATCAGTTCTATATTACAAATCTGTCATTCATAAAATTGTAATTCTTTATTTTATAAGATGTTCAACGCCACAGCATAGCCAAAGTAATTTGTGTAGCATGGTTAAAAGGGTATCAAGTGATTTCACAACACTTGATTAAATGAAGTAGCGATGAGAGGTCACACGAGGAGATAATGAAGGGGAAACCACCAAGGGAGATAAATATTTGTGGAAGACATTCCATACCGTTCAAATATTGAAATGTGTAAAGAAGGAAATTCACTCTATTTTCAAAACATCTTTCTTTCTTTGCTATCCATTTTCCGTCTTAATATTCCAAATACAAATTTAGAAGTTCTCCAATACAGATCTAAAAGCACTGGTAATCAAAGAAAGAAAGAAAGAAAGAAAGAAAGAAAGAAAGAAAGAAAGACATATGGGAGAATTTAATGTATTACTTTTGACAAAACCGGCAGTAATTACTAAAAGTAAATAAAAAAATTACATTAAACTATTGATTCCTGTGCCAGTAACATGCTAAACGTTGCTCTACATTAGGTCACTTTCATATTTGCCAGCAACTCATTTATTTAACATGATGTCTAAAAACTCATTAATGTAATTTAAATTCTTTTATCGTATGTTGCCTGATAAAATTTTGGATATCAATCATCAATATTTCTTGTGGTGAATATTGATATTTGTTATGTGGAGATTAACACCAGTAATGAAACCAAAATTGTGTATCTAATTTCATGCATAGAAAGAAAATTACTAATTAAAATATTTCTTCTAAAACCAGTTTGCATGGTTGCTTCTAAAATCCGATTTATATGATGTTTAACCAGGGAGTAAGTTTGACATATCCACTCTCCAGAAAGCAAGAGTTTTGATCCATCAGAAATTTCTCGGCCGGTAGAGAGATTTTTTCTAAAAATTCAAGATATAGCTGAAAATCCTCGATTGCATAGGACTGATAAATAAAATATATCGGAATAAATATAACGGCATGATCATAGAAACAATTGAACAGAAAATAGTAAACAGTAGTCAATCAGGAAAGTGACACGTCCCTAGCATTTTATGCAAAGTTTGTGTTGTCGCACAAGTGGCCTTTCCATGCGAGCGAAGTAATCAAACGAAGTGTAAAAAAGAAACATTCTAAATAAAGCACAATCTCAACAATCAGAATAGTTAAGATGTTTGAGGTGTATGAGACGACCTGCCTATGAAGATGTATGAAAATATGTTATTACATTGTTAATCGAAGAATACAAGTTAGTTTATTGTAATAATGTTGATTTGTTCCAAAAATGCATTATAGTTATATGTGCTATATAAGAATGGAATTTCCTAATTCTGACCAAATAACGAAATATGTTTTTGGAAGTGCTTCTCTACATACTATATTCTTATCTAGTTGTATATTTTATTTCTTATATCAGAAATAGGATTTTCACAGATTCTCGCCATCCTAAAATCTTTATTGTATATTCAAGGAAATGAAACCACGGAATTCCTTTTTTGAAATCAGACAATCTTAAAAAATATCAGCTTCTTTTACACTAAGAATGTAGACCCATTTCTCGGCAACTCTGCATCTGCAAGTTTGTGTTTGAGTGTGTGTGCGCGTGTGTGTGATTTTGTGTATCCACTTCACTCGAGTTGCATTACCCGACAAATCTCCAGATGTTCACTTAGGCGAACAAAAATCCTTTTCCATCGGAAGATAAAACAAGCAGAGAAAGGAAGGATGATACAAATATGTTTTGTATAGTTGTTTGTGCGTATTGCATTTACGTTTATGAAAGTGAAAACCCGTATGCATCTATTTATGTCTACTTATGTGTTTGAATATGTGAATTTCATTATTATTGCCTGTAGATGTGTGTTTATGCAAGTATGCGTAATTCATTATTTTAATATGTGTATGCGCCTTATTTTATTGCGTATGCGCAAACCAATTCACTCTCCTTCAGTGACCTTTGCATTGACTATTCTGTTAGTCTGGCCGTTTGATGAAGACCGTTGTTCGTCGTCTGAGGCTGGCTTGTTTCATTTTTGCAAGGACGTTTTTATCTAATCAGTATATATTGAGTTTGACTTAAGAAGGACCCAATTCGCAGTAGATTTACAGAATCTATAGCCCCAGTTTGAGCCACAAATTGTTAACCAACGCAAGAAAGGCAAATTATGACGTACCAATCTTAATTGTCCACGAGTCCTAAAAAATAAAATACGAAACGAAGCCTACCTACCAAATTGTTCTACCCAGCATTTGCAGAAGGAATACATAGTAAATCTCTAGAAAATGAGGACAGCTTTTAATATAGAATTATTCATGTTCCGTTCAGTTGTCAGATATATATATTCTGTGATAGTCAAAAACAAACTGAAAAATTCCCTTTTAGTTAAAACTGTATTTACCATATGCCCACGATTACCTTGGTTGATCTTTTTTAAAAAGTTTAATGTCATTCTTTTTTCAAAAATTAGATAAAGAAGCATCAAAACCCAGTAGATTTTCAGTCTACTTTGATTTAGGTCAGTAATAATAATAAAAACACCTTGTGGAGAAAGAAATGTTATTCCCAGCATGGGATAGCCGTTGATTTGAATGAGGTATTTGTGTGTTTGTATTGTGAAATCGAATATTTTACTCATTAATTTTCGATACATTTAAGAGTCACATATAATTGACCAAGGAAATTACACGTGTTATCAAATTAGAAGACAGTAAAAATACCTAGGATAGGTTTTTCAGGGAAAGATGTGAACATCTACTTATTAATTTCGTGGAAACAGAGTAATTCAAACCGTATCAGTATGAGATTATAGGAAGACTACTTTTTGATTGAAAATTCCACCGTAAGAGTTAATAATGTTTATTCTGCCTCTTCTTTCTGGGCTTCATGTATATTTTAATGTGAGAGTTCATTGATCTTTGACGTCAATTATTGAAAATATTTTCTTCACCATTAACTAATTAAGAATGTGTTCTCTACCATTTTACAATTTCCCTGCATTTTAGAAACAGTTTTTATATTTTTTACATAGAATGTATATGGGTTGAATAATGTCAGTACAGTCATATATAATTATTCCTTAATATTCAGTTAAAGTCGTTCCAAATATAAAGTTGCCTCAATATCAATAATTACTTGGTTCAGCAACTAATTTACTTCCATGTTGATATAAATAAAAAATGAATTCACCGACAAAATACAACAATGAATTTCAATAATGACTCAACCGACAAAATATGAAGATGCTTTTCCAGAATTAGAAATTTTGTAACAGAATCAATAACTTTAATTATTCACGTGCTCATAGAAGAATTATAACATTCATATCACACAAATATCTCATTCAAATCAACATTCATATCTGTTCGTGATATGATCATTCAAGATTATTGAAAAATGAAGGTATGAAGGGCATCGATAGAGATTTTGACTAAAATCTATTACAGAATACTACTACCTGCGTTTTGAAAGCGTTAAATTTGAATCAATAAAAAAGATATTTCTACAGCATTTATAAATATGAATTTGGAACTGTAAGCCATAATTTTTTATAATAGTTTTTGTTTAATCGCTGAGGTGGCGAGCTGATCGTACCCTTGGTTTGAATAATTTTTTTTTGTTTCAGCTAGATCGGTTGCTGTCCCGTCGCTTAACCCAAAGTTTTGTGTAAAAACGAATGATATTATTTTGCAGTGATCTCGCCTCACCGATTCCCGTTTTCGTTTTGTTAATTGTAGACAATTGCTCTTATACTGGCACAAGAAATGAACTAGAAAAGCCAACAGGGACAAAAAGCTGTTAAAAGTATCTATATATTCTACTTTTGAAGATATATATTTTATAAATCTTGCAAAATAAAATGTAAAACATGCTGTCACTTGTTCACTGAGAAATATCAATTTATGTTTATCAACTAAACCTTTGTTTATCATCATGGTACCCGATTCTTAATGCCACATGCTTTCGTGACAAGTCCTTTTTTTTCTTTATAATCCGTGAATTAACAAGATACTTTGGAAAGACATTAGACTGATTTAGCGTTAAGTTCACCACGTTTTTGAATTAAAAGTAATTATTTTCAAACTGGTTGCTCCGCAAGACTCGAGAGCCCAGTTTAAAGATAAACTGAAGGCAAGCATTATGGCAGGATTCACCAACTTAAATAATGAGAACGCCCAGAAGAGATGCAAGAGATTCCGAAGTCGTCTAGAGGCCATGGATGAAGCCAATGGTGATTTTATTGAAGAAATGTACTCTTTAGTATTTCAAGATATTTTTTGTGTAATTTTGGTAAATGTCTCTTAAACTGTGATGTCAGTGTTAGTTGCTGTTTGTCCTATGGAAATCGCATTTCTGACTTTACTGATTTTGGTCTATTACCATCAATGACATGGCGTAAAGCTGATGTTTCATGTCAAACATTAGCAATTCATATGAATGACAAAAACAAAAATAATGAGAGATAAATTAGTTTGAAAATGTGGGTAATTTTTCGAAGTAATTGTTGCAAATATTCCTTCTTTCATAGCAAATGTCTCTGTAGTTAAACGTTTTATTGCATAATAACACTAGACGTTTCAATACGTAACTTAATGTACAGAATTATAAAAATTTTGGAGTTTTATGCTCCGTTATTATGTTCATTATTTAAACCTTTGCTTCTATTTCGATGATCAGCATCACGAACACTATGGTGTGGGTTATGTCGGAATAATTTCTTCATTTTTTTTTTATTACAAATATTCGACAGCAATACTCAAGGATTTAACCTTGATACAGGCTATCGAATCAAATAGCTAACTTAATCTGAGTGTATTATAATCAATGATAATTGAGACATTGTAATCCCTGACTTTGAAAGTGAAAATATTTGCGCGTGATTTTTTTTTTTTTTTTATATTTTGAATTCCAGATTTTATCTTCTTTGTGTCTTGTGAAATCAAATATTTTATTATCGTTTGTATTTCACATATCTTATAACTCCCGTAATGAATGACTGGTCTATGAGTGAAATTCTTTTGAGACTTTTTCTTCTAGAGTATTTGTTTTCAATTTGCAAGTACTTTTCAGAATATAGTATATATTTTCTATAGTACTGTACTAGGTAAATAGGTAAATAGTTTTTAATTACATCTTTTCTTATAAAGCAGAATCTCTGTACTACAATAAATTTTCGGACTGTATTTCGCCTTGTTAAGCATAAGCAATATGATGTCTATCTTTGAAACAAGATAGTTATTAGTATCTATTAAAATAATTGTTGGTGATATTTCATTCTCAATGTACATGCTTCTATAGTGTTCTTTGTTATGCTCATTAATGTTTACCTATATATGACCACATTGTTCCTCTTTTTAAAAACAATTTTTTTTTATTTACACCCACTCACATGCCGAGTATGTGGGTGTATAATTTGTGTAATATATACATATACATAAATAAGGATATTTTTTAAGGATACGTTTGTCAATGGATTGCACGAATCATTCATGAAAAATGCAGTGATATCCTGCCTATCCATCTCAATGCTATAATAGGTTACTTGTATTTCCCTTAATCATGCCATTTAGTTCTGTTTGATCTCTTTATTAGCACAATGACATCGGTAATAAAGATTTTTCGTCCTTTTTAACATTCTTATTTAGTTCCTATCGTCCTTACAGTATTTAAAATTATTTAGTCATTGAGAAGAGGAAGAGGTATCTACCTAAACAAAGTCAGAAATGACAAGGACAAATCAATACTTCAGTTATTTTTCTAAAATGAGTAAATGAAATAAATTCACAAAGGACGTACTATTGAGTGTCGTAAAATGGTATTACTCCATAGAAGGAAAACTATTCTATATATTCAGTCAAACTTGAAACAATTAAAAAAATCTCTTCTAAAGAAAAGAAGTGTATTAACTGTAAATTGACGACACAGGTTATCTTTTACCTTACAATATAGTTATTTAAAAGAATTAGATAACCCCATTTCTTATGGCCATAATTTATAATAACGATCACCCTCTACGAGTAACTATGTCATTTTTGTTTTGCAGATTTATTATTGCTATATATTTTCGTCCAGTTATCATTATTTATATCTTATATACATGTTCCACATTTTTAATTTTATCTACAGGTCCCTTTAAAAAGCTTCCTGAATCTGGAATTTATTTTTAATTTTTTTTCTTTTGAAATTAACTCTATCAACGATTATCTTTCTTCACTCCGTACAGCGTCCTTTGAAAAATTGAACATGTCATATTTCTCTAAAATCAGAATACATTTATTGCTTACATCTTTTCCGTATTTTCTAATAATGACCTATGTTCTTATTTATCATGTCATGAAAAAATAACTCCTCCACATCCAACTTCTGACCTTAATTTTCTACTTAGCGTAGATCTGATATTTAATTGGTTGATCAAGACAAACCCACAAGTTTTTTTTTTTTTTTTTAATTCTGACCTTCTGTTTTGTCAACGTCCTTTTCATCTTTCGGAAAACAGGTAACAATTTGTTTTTGAAATTTTCTTAAAAAATTATTTAATCCAAATTAATTTATCATCGCCTAAAGAGGTACAATGTAGTGCCGAAACACGAAAGCTATTGTGTAACGATTTCAACATGTCTTTGTTCTAATATCTTATAATAATATAATATTAATATTGTGACGTCACCCCGGCCTCTCTCTACCCCCGTGCTATCCTGTGACGACCAATGTGACTTGGTATTGGTCGCGGCGCCAAATGTGAAGTGATCCTGTTGTCACGGCACCAAATGTGACGTTCTAACCCATAGCTGATTCGGATGGGAATCTGGTTAGATTCGGTATCAGCTTTGTCGTTTCCAGCTCGCCTCCAACATCTGGTTACCGAAGTAACTGCTTTGACTTCTAGTCTAACCTACCCACGTTGTGCTTTGATCTTAGATAGACGAAATCAATCAGTCGCCGAGCCGTTATGCAAGCCGAATTCGAGAAAAGGTGACATCGCACAAGTATATGTAAAAGAAAATAAAGTAACAACTGGAAAGGTTCAAATGTGTTGAAAAAAGAATAACAAATATTTTTATATCTGGCTACTGAATACAGGACTGCGTCTTTCTCCCGAACCGCTAATATGGATATGTGACACTTTGCGTTTGTTAGGCGAGTCTTAGTACCGTAAGTTGTTTTC
>OZ010573.1:151393131-151490631 GCA_963932145.1 Acanthosepion lycidas
CCGAGGGTGTTGAAACAAAATGGCTATTTTTGTAGTGATTTTATAACATATTTATGGTATAAATATTTTTTTTTTGAATAAATAATTATATCTGCTCTACTTTGTATTGAGCACTCTTTTAAGAATAGTAATTGTTGGTTATTGGAATTCATTCCATATACACCAATCATATACTTGGATATATATATATATATATATATATATATATATATATATATATATATAGAGAGAGAGAGAGAGAGAGAGAGAGAGAGAGAGTGAGAGAGAGAGAAAGTGAGAGTGAGAGAGAGAGGAGAGGAGAGAGCGGTTGATAGATAGCCTGAACATTGCGTTTAACAGAATGTCGCCGCTGGGTGTTAACCACAATGTCCATATATATATATATATATATATATATATATATATATATATATATATATATATATAATCCTTTTCAAAGACCAATGCTCAGATACATTTGTGTTTGTTCAAAACCCACAAAACCTTTTCTTCTATACTGCAACTAAGCTGAACGGACTTTAGTTAAAGTTTATGCTAGAGTCCGCGAAACTTTCAAAAACAATACTAATTCTCACAAACCATTCTGATTTTGTGTTAACACAATTATCTACAGCTTCGGAACACGTCCATCAAGCCAATTTCACAAACAATGCTTCGGACAGATTTGGTATTATTTTGAGAACTTTTCCAAACATGTCACACTCTGGGATTGCCTATCAAGTCTGATAACATGAAAAAGTGATAAATATAAAAGGTCCTATTATAAATCAGTAAGTATAACACACTCACAACTACTCACAACTACAGCCTCCAGAAAACTGCGGAATCTCCTGCATCTAATCTGGACGGCTCCCATGTTTAAGTTGGTGAATGCTGCCATAATACTTGCCTTCAGTTCATCTTTCGTATTACAAGAAGTTTTATTGGTCTCCCGCTCATCTGCGTGCTACTCAATAATCAAGGAGGTTGCAGGCTAGGGAGCTAGGTGGCCAGATGCAATTGCAGAAATTATATGACAGCTATGAGTGTGTTACCCTGTTTATGTCGCATGATGCGGAGACCTGTTTCCAGACATTCGGTTAAAGGACAGCCCCTCTTAACCCAACTCTACAGTACAGTCGACAAAACCAAAAACAAACAACCCGCAAGAGCGAAATTAAAAATAAGGTATCGCGACAATTTACTCATCGCACCCTGTATACAGATATGTGTGTGTGTGCGTGTGTGCATGAGAAGATTGTTACTCATTTCTATATTAATACTCGTTAATATCCGTTCAATAGTATAAGTTTTACCTTAATCGTGTTGAGCAAGCAAATGCGTGTTTTCTAGAAGATTTGAAGATTTCAAATGTCAGTTATTGAAGAGATTCTTTTTCAAGAGCGTAATTCTCCAAAAAGACAGCTGATACTTCTCCTTGTGATAATCATAAAATAATGATCCGGATTTGCCTTATATCAAATGGTATTTATGCTTACATGTTAAACCTTAATATCTATCGTGTAGGTAAAATGTATTCTGTTTGATGCAAATATTAAAGATCATTCGTCTTTTATGATCTATTTATTTTAAAGCAATTGATTTAGACGTTTTTGACGTATAGCAAAACAGCTTAGTCTATGATATTTCATCATAAAAATTGCACATAAATTTATTTCAGCTAAATCTTTTTCTCCAAAATTTCCAGTTATATCTAACGCATAAATATCAATATGAATGTTATACTAAAAACGAGACGAATACCCAAAATGCTACTAATAATCCGTAAAAAATCGGCTGAAATAACATTCTTCGAAGCTTCCAATGTTTTTCTTCGGAACTGATTTCTTTATCGTCTGTTTGGTATTCTAGTAGATTCACTAACTGATATTTTCAATGGCATCGAAGCATTGGAATAAAGAATGATAATTAGCTATCCTCTCATCATCCTCTGAAATAGAGTAACTGTAAACCTTTTACAGTTTAACACTTTATGAAGAACGAACAACAGATTTTCCTATCATATTATGATGCATCCACATATTTCTCGTAAAATAACTGTTTCTTCTGTCAAAACTGAATTCTAAGACGATCTCTACAAAATGAAGCTGATTTAATCGAATATTTCAATTGGTTTGCTTTCTTTCTTCATAAAACATATAAAGGATAGGAGGAATAACAATATAAAAACAATACTCAAAACGAAACTTGGATCGAAAAAACTTAAATGACTAGTAGATCTTTTCTTGGTAAAGACATTATTTCTATAATGTATTCAGAGTCAAACAAACGATACATGTTAATGAAAGATTTACAATTTGAAAAAATATTAATATTGGCAATTTTAGAATTGCTTCAGTTTGAACATACATTAATATCAGCTTTTGACATCAAGTATCAAAATGAATGCCTAAAGCGGAGGAAAGCCCTAAATGACACTCAGATATTCAAAATAGTTTAGAAAAATTACTTTCAATAATTGTATCCCTAGCAATCAGTAAAAATAAAAGATGTAGTTATACACTTTAACATATAGTCAAGTGCTGACTGTGGGGGTGATTAACACACAGTTATTTGCAAACTCAGACTGAATTTTCGGAAATTAAAGTAACATAATAACGCTTAAACTGCCTTAAAATGACGCTAGTGTAACAACTCATTTTACAAACGCATGTATGCTAATAGAATTTAATGCATATGGCAGCAGAATTTAAAGTAGAAAACCGTAAGGGATGTGTAGAAATATGAGTCAAGCTGAAATTTTAAAACAGCACGACCAGTCGCACAACTCGATACTGAACATTTTCTTCGACCAGTGGCTATCAGTAATTGGAGTCAACTTCAAAATACAAGATCAAGGGGCTCAGACTGAGAGAAAGTAACAGAAGGAAGATTGATTAATTTTTAGGCAAAGATAACAAGACAAAGAAAACTGTTGTCTATAATACTGGCCTTCCTGTGCAACGGAAAACAGAAAGAACATTGATATTTATGCGTTAGATATAACTCGCAGAAGTATGTAGATATTGCACCTCCCTTAGTGATTTATATCTGAAACCTACTTTGCTTGCTTATAGCAGTAAATTACTACATAATAAAATCTCGTTTACTGCTAAAAATTGTTTTTGTTCTTCACTCGTGCGTAACGATGTCGCCGAAGAGTATTTTTTAAGCCACAAATGTTTAACTACATGAAACTGCACTCTGACAGCAAAACTGGTATCTGGTCTGAGCTACAACGCAATAGAAGCAATCGTCACATCTGTAAAAGTTAACAAACCAAGGAAAGAGAGATAAGAAAAAAAAGACTATATGGGAGATGAATTTCTGGAACTCATGAGAAATAGACAGAAATACCAAAGAATGTGGCAGTAAGCATCAGCTGAGAAATAAATTCAAGCAGGTAAATATGCTGATTTTCTAAGAGTAGCTTATATGTTGCACAAAGCAAAAAGTATAGGGCATCCAGCGTGGAATGAACTCACTACTCAGTCGTAATTATTCTAGCTTGACAAGCTTGCTAACCATTACAACCACGTTGAGCTACCTACAGCAGACAAATGAAGAATGGTTCAACTAGAATTGTGAAAAGATAAAAGAACACTGTGGGACATAGATATAGCGGTATGTATAAAAAATCGCGTAACATAGATTTAGTACGCCTGCATAAAAAGTAATAAATGACAAAGTAGAAGATTGGCACCAGGATATGATTTATGTAATCTAAAATGGTTCCGTTTATAACAAAAAAGATAACGTACTTCAAAGGCGAATAATACAGCCGTGACCTTTCTACAACAAGAAAGTATAGAAACTATATATATATATATATATATATATATATATATATATATATATATATATATATTGGCAGGAGCAGTTTTTAATTTGTTTATTACTTCAAGTATTTATTTGGATTGGTTATCGTTATTTGTTTTTTCTAACGGTTAATTTATCGGGATCGGTTTGTTAGTCTTTTATTTATTTGGATTAATTTAGATTAATTCATTTTACTTGTTTTTTTATTATTTATTATACTGTATATCTTTATTCACTCTTTTTTATCGTTATATAACAGTTATGGCTATGTTTTGCGTCCGATTTTTGGTTTGATTGTTATAGTCTAACTAATATTTTGGTCATAATGGTTTGTTAATTTGTTTATTATTTAGTTTATTTATTTGTTTTTTGTTTTTTATTTTTTATTTATTTATTCTATTTCGTCTATTCTAACGTGTGTGATTTGGTAATTTGTTTGGGTTAATTTATTTTACTTATCTTATTGTCATTCTGTTTATTTATTTATTTTATTTTTTCTCTTTTCAATTTTTAAATAACGTAGCAAAATTTGTTTTCATATCTGCATTTTAAGATGAGCTCGAATCGTTTATTTAATAATTTATTTTGGTCTCGGAAGGTAATGATAGCTATTTCTTGCTCCAAGCAAAGTTTGCAAGTTTTGGATTGGTTGTTGTAGACTGATGATCTTTTCCTTATTTTCCGAGATATTTTTGGTGTGATGTACGTTTTGTTTTTAGCTTCCCAGATATACTTGTGCTGTTCGCATATTTACTATTTGTGAAATATGTTTTGTGTGCATAATTTCTTTCAGTTACTCCTATGTATATTTTTACTTCATTATCTTGTGATTTTATCCTGGCTTGGTATATTACGTTGCAGACCAATTTTCGATTGTGCTTTAAAATGTTGCTGATTGTATAGACATCGACTTGTTCAAGATTGACTCCTTCACTTAAGATAGAGAATACTTTTTCAAGCATAGCAGAAAAGAAAAATGCAAAGAGAAGAGGAGCAAGAACGCAAGCTTCTTTGAAACTTTGGAGACGAAAAGGGCGTCTGATAGTTCACTTCATGACCTTATAAATGCTTTCATCCCTTCGTGAAAGGAGAGAATAATATGGAGCATTTTTCTGGAACATCTAATTTTGAGAAAACTTTCCAAATGGCAGTTCGAGATAGAGTATCGAAAGCCTTTGTGAAGTCTACAAAAGCAACAAATAGATCCTTCTCTTGTTTTCGTGCCTACTCCTGAGGATGCCGAAGACAAAAGATCATATCCTCGGTTCCTCTACCGGATCGAAAACCGCACTGGATCTCTGGTAATGCCGATTCTGAGACAAATTCATGAAGCCTATTTAGGATGATTTAGGATTTTGCCAGCAACCAAAAAAGAGATATTCTTCTATTTTTGTCACATTCACATCTGTTTCCTTTGCGCATAAACAAATGGACAATTGAAGCATCCTTATATTATTGTGACACTTCTCCCTTTTCGCACAAAAGGTTGAAAAATTCACAAATTTTACGTATCAAAAATTGGTGCCACATTTGTATATTTCAGCTGGAATTCCATCTTCACCGGACTACACAATATACATAAGGTTTTTGATGTCAGAGTCTGCCATCTCTTCTACAAGAGCTGCTGACTATATATAATACTTTCTGTGGACTAGTAGATAATATGTGGGAGATTTAAAGGATGGGTGAACACCAATGTTGTCCGTTACCCTTAAAAATAAGGTGCAGCAGATGATCAACAAAGGTACTACTTCTACCTAATGCCCCCTATACACATGAAAAAACATGTTTTTTATATATACATTGAATGTCGGAGTAAACTAAACTAATTAAACGTGCCAAAATATTGTTTTATATATATTTTTTTAAATAATAATAATAAAATAAAATAAAAAAAAATAAAATTATTATAAAATATATTAGAACATTTTATTATTATTATTATTACTATTTTTGTTGTTTTCTAAATAATTGAAAGATGAATAATAAAAGCAAATGGACTAGTAGTGGACGAAAAAAAACGTTATAATTGAAAATGCTTTACAAACAAATTTGAAATGCATTATAATTAATAAATAAGAAAATGTAAAAGAATTAAAGTTAAAAGAATCTTTGAATATAAATAATAATACATAAAGAAACCGGCTATAATTAGCTATTAGTCTAAGAAAGATAAACAAAATCGACATTGCAACTAAAAACATTCCTCCAATATATATATATATATATATATATATATATATATATATATATTATTTTAGATAAAAGGGTTTTATTTTTTATATTTAATATAAACGGGAATTAATATTTTATTTTATATTATATTTTTATTTTATATTATAAAATATGAAAAATAATTTATATTAAAAAAAAAATGGAATTAATGTATTTATCAAAGAAATGTATTAAAATAGATGGACGTAAAAGTAGATAAAAATAAAAAAAATATATAATATTAATTTTTGTTTAAAGTCGGGATTTTTATTTTATATTAAACATAGACGGGATTACTGGGTCTTTAAATAAAAAAAAAACTATATACAAATAAACGGACCTAAATCCATAAATTAAAAAAATATTTAATATTAAAAATGTATTTTAAATGCAAAAATGCATATCAGATTGACGGGACTTATATTTTATATCTAAAATAAACGCAAATTAATTGTATTTCTTTTTTTCTTTTTTCTTTTTTTATTTCTTTTTTTTTTTTTTTTTTTGCATATACGGACCTAAAAAATTGTATATGCTTGACCTAAGATACGTGAACTGAAGAAGCTAAAAAAACAATAAAAAAATAATCTGGATCAACTTACTTCAACAGATATTTTTGTGACCATCCATTCATTTCTCTTGTTTAATAATTTAGGGTTATTTAAGTGTTTTAATTTTTCTGCAAATCATAAATTACATCTATCGCCTTTACAATTGTAAGACGTGTTATTTGCTACAATATCGCACGTAATAATGAGTATATCACCACCATTCTTTAATTGTCAGAAATGTTTGGAGAGAGCGGTGCTATTCATGTATCTTAAATTGCCTAAATAACTCGATGTTGATAGCACCAAAATTTCCAAGGATTTTAAATGGAACCAAAATAAATTTGACATCTTTACCAGAATGTATGCTAGCTCAGCATACAAAATTATCAATCGTACATTGACACTTTAAGGGAGAGATCGTATTTTTCGGCAGATGCATCTATTTTTAAAATGGTTAACGTTGTTTTCTTTGTTAGACATATATTGATTTAGTTTATTGTTATGTTGGGATATCGAGCTAATCTTCACATTATTCTTGTTAAAAATCTTCTTTAGTATTGCAGGGTGATTAAAGTGTGTATGAATTAAATTTAGGAAAATTCTTCCAATATTCGTTTGAAATATTACGATTATAGGGGAAGAGTAAATCATAACACATTACGGTGTTACGTTTTTCCCCTTTTTTGTTTTTCTAAAAATTCTAAATTTACTTTATGGTTGCTTAGTTGCTTTTATATATTTAATTTTATTATTATCAAATATTTCCTTATTGCTGGAGTAAGTAGATAATCTAACTTT
This sequence comes from Acanthosepion lycidas, assembly GCA_963932145.1. Lineage (NCBI taxonomy): Eukaryota > Metazoa > Mollusca > Cephalopoda > Sepiida > Sepiidae > Acanthosepion > Acanthosepion lycidas. Next base: position 151,400,493 of record OZ010573.1, read on the forward strand.
ATGCAAATTATTTAAAATATTAGACGAATGATTGGACTGATTATTAACGTAACTATGTTGTATAGATCTTTGGTATACAGTTTGTAATAATTGTTCAAGTGATCAAGAAAATGGTTAAGTAATAACAAAAACAGGTTTGCAGATATATTGTTAGTACACCAGAAGAATATTACACTACTAGTGAGAGTGTATCGAATAAACTAGCTCTCAATCTATTCACTGTTCTCCGAAGCCTATCTATCCAACTAATCTTATAGTAGGCGGAAGAGTCTAACATAGACTCTTAAGAAGGAGAACACCACAACACCCCACCTTTTCAGCCTGACTCCGTACGGAGTCTTTTTTTTTCTAATTACCACACAATACTTTTTATTCAATCCTTTTCCACAAAAAATAACCAAATGCGTATTGTGCTTTTCTGGTAATTCAAAGTTCATAAGTGAAAAAATGCGTTTTTTTTTTTTTGTTTTTGTTTTTTTTTACTTATTCTTTTCCATTTTCTGTTGACATGAGATGAAAAATATTCAAACATACCCTCCGCTTGCGTCTTGGCAGATGGAACGCTGCTATTGTAGTTACCTGAAAGAAAAAAACTGCTGCATAGCCGTATAGGTGAGAGTACCTCTCGTCTTCCTCAGTGCTCTCTTAAAATTGTCGACAAAACGCTCTGCCTATCCATTACTTCTTGAATGATATGGCGCCGTGGCAATATCTTCGATCAGGAATGACTGACTAAAATCGTTAAATGTACAGGATGTGACCTGTGTGCCATTGTCTGTTACAATACAGTCAACAACTCCGAAACGGGAAAATAACTCGTGCAAAAAAAATTTATTGCCACCTCGGAGGTCGGCTTCTTATATTTCAATATTTCTGGCCACTTGGAATAACTGTCAGCTACTACAAGGTAGTAAAAACCATCAAGTGGACCATCAAAATCAATGTGTATCCTCGACTACAGACGTTCGGTTTTAGGCCAGGGACTGAATATTATCGGGGGTGTTTTAGCAGCCAAAGCACATCCTTTGCACGATCTTACAGTGTTTTCAATATCCTTGTCGATCTTGGTCCAGTAGACGTAACTAATCATCAGACTCTCCATTCTTGAATTTCCCGGATGACCAACATGAAATTGCTTTAAAGTTCTTTTCTGTGGTGTAGATGGCATTGCTACTCTGTCTCCGTACATTAATATGTCTGGTATTTACTTTTTAGTGTCCTTTACTTCCTTTATGAACTCATCATCGGACACTTTGTCTATTATCTCGTCCATTGTTATAAAAAGCTCTCTGACAGTATTGCACAAGTTGCTTTTTAATTCGACCTCTGTTTTTATGGCAGCAATGACTTCCAGGGCTCCAGCATACTTTGGTGTCAATCTAGACAACCCGTCTGCATGACAGATTTTAGTGGATGGGATAAACTCCATTTGTAGTTATAATCGAGGAGAATGGTTCCTCATCTTTGCAGCGTGTGTTGGCAGACCCTTTTTTATCCAAAGATAGTAAGGAGTGGACGATGGTATGTCTGCAATAAAAAGTACCTTCCATGATTAAATCTATGGAATTTAGTCACCGCAAAAATGATTTCTAAGGCTTCCTTTTCAATAGCGTCCTAGATGCATGGCCGATTGTTTTTACCGATCCATCCTTTAACTTGTGTAAAATGCACGCCCTGATGCCGTAAGAGATAGCATCGGTTGCTACGATGATGTCAAGGTTTGGATCGTAATGAGTCAGGAAGAGATCCTTTGTAAGGACCTCCTTTATTTTCTCAAATGCTTCCTGATATTTGGTTGAAGAACGTTGTAAGAATTGACAAGACTTAAAAAAAAAAAAACTTTGAAGAGCCGACACATTTTCTGGTGCTGGCATATTCTTTATTGCCGTGGCCATATCTAGGTCGGGATGTCTTCCGTCTTTGTCAATTATTTGACCCAGGTACTTAATCCTTTCTAAGAAAACTCACACTTCCCCTCTTTTAATTTCAATCCGTAATCCTGGATTCTCATGAACACCTGCCAGACGTGCGATTTGTGTTCCTCGATGCTCTCACTTTTCATTAGAACATCATCGAGATAGGCCACCGCAAAATTCAGACTATTTAACATCGTGTTGAAAAATGGAAAGAGCGACCTTAACTCCGAACGGAAGTCTTAAAAATTTGTATAAACCCTTGTGGGTGTTTATGCCAAGGAGGTTCGAGCATTACTCGTTCACATGTATTTATAGATATGCGTCGCTTAAGTCGATTTTATAGAAATATTTTCCTCCACTGAGCTTAGCGAATATCTCCTCTGGACTTGGAATGGGATAACGGTCATCCTTTAGGACGCCGTTCAGCCCCGTAGAGAAGTCAGCACATACACGAATTTCTTTGTCTGTTTTTAAATATCAACTGTGGGAGATACCCATTCACTATACTCAACCTTTGCCAGGACTCCCATTTCCTCAATTCGATTCAATTCTTCGTCAATTTGATTTAACGAGGCAAATAGAACGTTACGTTTTTTTCTTAAAAACCTGATTAACGTCTGGCTTTAACTCAAACTTGTCAGACATTTTTGTGCATTTTCCTCGTCCTTCAATGAAAACTCCAATAATATACGCCTTTAGTTTTACCTTTAAATGACACGTTCGTTATAAGTTCGCCCATAAACTTAATAGAATCACCATTTACACTTTTAGCTCTTCGTTTCGTTCTTAACAAAGTCGGATTACCCAGTTTTTTCCATGTTTGATAATTAATTATGGATAAATCTGAACCCGAATCACGCTGTAGCCTTATAATTTTGTTAAATATTTGTACTTAAATATATTACCTGATGTCTCGACATTCTGGTTCATCAGACTTGGTAATTTTCACAGCACTTTTTTGCCTTGCTCTTAATTCCGCAGTGGGAACTTTTGTGTCCCAGTTTATCTTTAAAAGAACAACCACTATACCAATGTAAATGACCACACCCGAAACATGGTCTTGAAGTCAAAATAACTTTACTATGCGTATTTTAAAAATTCTTTGGCGTATTACTTTAATGTGAGCCATGCCACTCTGTTCGATGTTTTTCGAATACTCTCTGACTCTCACAAAATGTTGACACTCTTCGGCAATTTGCTGTAAAATAACGACAGGGTCGTTTTCAAGCTTGTTGAGTACCCAACGGTGTATTTCGATGTTTTCGCCTGAACGAAAATCAAGCATTTAAAATTATTGGCGCTTAAATTTGCCAATTTGAAGTAATCGCAGTGTTTATTGACTACACGGAAGTAGTATAATCTTCGTCTTCTTTGCGGGTAAGATTCATGCATTTCCAACGCTTGTGGAACAGTGATGTTTTTGGACTGAAGAATTCTGTTAATGATTGAACCGCCTCTTTAAATTTCAAGACTCAGGTTTTCATAGGCAAAATATAGTTAACAAACTTAGTATATTCTCCTGTGCCTAATTTCCTGAAGAGTAGACGAACCTTTTTATGGTCAGTTTAATTTGCACAATCCATATTGTATAAGTCCTCGTAACTTTTAAAATAAGAAGCGAATGTAATTTATTCTTCAGGTGCAAACGTGAAGTTTTCAGTAACACTCCATATATCGTTTTGTCCTCATTTTGTTTTTTATGGACATATACAAGTGTCTTTGCTCATTCTGTGTCCGAAGAAGAATTTCGTCCACTTTCTGTTGTCTAACCTGAATTTCTAGGTGCAATTCTTCAAATTTTCTCTGGTATTCTGCTTGTTATCGTCTTTCCTCTTGTCTGTCTCCAACAGTAGTTGCTGGTACAGTTAGTGTTTTCCTTGTTTACTGTCAGTGTTGTCATTAACACTGGATGCCCTTTTGTTGTAGAGTTGAATTAGAATTCCTTTCTTCCTCACGGTTGTAGACACTGGTAAAAAAATAATGATTTAACGTGAAGTCCGTTTTTTTTAATCCTTCGTCCCCAAGATGTTGTGACCAAGTAAATGGACGACACGAAAGTGGATACGTCATCGGCGTACATGGAAACCCTGGCTCGAGCCACTCCCTGGACAGTAATTCCACGTAGCACTAGACTGGACGCCCTGTCCTTCAGTCGGCGAAGGAGAGGCTCTAACGTCAAAGCATAAATTAGGGGCGACAGTGGACAATTCTGACGAACCGACCGAGACAGTGCAAAAGCCCCTGACAGCTTCCCGTTCACCTGTACCCCAGAACTAGGGGAGTGATACAGCAGGCTAATCCACCGGAAGAAGTCGGTGCGAATCCGGCGGCTTGCAGGACAGCAGCGAGGTAGTGATGGTCAAACCTATCAAATGCCTTGAACTGATCTAGATTTTACACCCTCTATGATCGTGCGGATCAAAAACAGGTTGATGTGAATTTTTCGGCCTTTCACAGCGCAAGTCTGCTCCAGACCCAACAGAGACTAGCCAACTGACTGGAAATGATCCTGCAGGATCTTGGCCAAAATCTTTAACTGTGTTTAGAAGCGTTATGGGTCTGTAGTTGTCTAAATCCCTTCCAACGCCCATGCCCTTTTTCAACAGCGTGATCACCCCCCCGGTGATCCGGTCGGGGATGGACCTCTGCCGGAACCAGTTGTTGAACACGACAGTCAAAATCGGGACAAAGACGTGCGACAGTCTCAAGTACAATTCATAGGGCAAACCATCCAGATCTGGCGACTTACCTCTGCCAGCCTTCTTCAATGACGTGTAGACTTCGCTCTCTCTGATCTCTCCCTAGCAGCTAGCCCCTTCATTCGACGAAAGCCGAGGAAAGTCAGCCAAATAGCTATGAAACTCCTCCTCACGGATATTAGGCTCCTTGGTAAACCGTCTCTCGAAATGCTTGCGAAACGCCTCGTACATGTTGTCAGTGGCCCTAAGAGTATGCTGCTCCGGGGTTATAATCTCATGAACGTGCTGTCCGGACCCCGACGGATCTCTTTCTTGCGCAATTCTGCTCCCATGTTCACAGCTTCGGAGGACATCTTGCTTAACCTATTTCTACTTACCTGGCCCATGCAGTACTCGCGAGTCAAACGCTCCAGGGCCTCTCTGGCTAAGGCTATCTCTAGGAGATCCCTCCAGCCACCATCCGGGAAAACTGTCCTTAAGAGCCTTCACCTTGTTAGCTCTATCTTGCTCGGTGATGAAGGAACTAATCCTATTCTTAAGCCTATCCCACCACCTATTCCCGATAACAGCCCCCGACTAGTTCCCGCAGCACTAAGCTAGTTAGCTGTTCCTGGAAGTCCCACCTGTCCAGTAAAGACAGATTGAACTTCCAATACCCAGCCAGACTGGGCCTACAATCTGACGCCACCCGGGCACAACCGCGTTTGTTGTCCGAATAGCCTACCCATTTGAATGTAGGACAATCTAGCAGATCTACATCGACTCCTCTGACTAACATTCTATCCAAGTAGCTAACCTCCAATTAAGGACCCAGGTCCATATCTCCCCCACGTCGGGGTAATCGACCCGGTATCGACGAGACCAAACACATCGATCAGATTAACCAAGCTACGATTGCCCCTCCTCCCATTAGCTTCCGGCTCCAACTAACTTGGGGTCCAGGATGGCATTCTAGTTCCCCATTAAGAATAAACGCTTTGGATCTACCAGGAACGGCCCCAACCACCGAAAAAACGAGACCCTCTCCTCCTGGTCGTTGGGCGCATAAACCGTAACCACTCGGAATGAACCATTTTTCTCGGCAATATCGGCCTTGATCAACCGGCCCTCGGCATCGACATGGTCCACCCTCGCATCCAGGGTACGGCTAACCAGCAAAGAAACTCCTCTGGCATGTCGGTCCTCATATGCTGAATAGACGACAAAGTCGTTAGACAGCACACACGCATCGACGCTGCAAACAAAGTAGGTCTCTTGAATCCCGGAGACATACACTCAGAACAAGAGATCACGGAGCAGGCGAGCAGCCTTACCCCGATCCCTCAAACCCTTCGCATTCAGGCTTGCTATCATAATAGACATCTTTTAAGACTGAAACGAGAGAAGAAAAAATAACAGTTCACCTACTCGCATACCGGGTGTAAATCTGCGGGGTTCAGGACCCTGACCGCCTGTTCCAGGATCCCTGTATCCGACCATGTCAGACAATCCCGCCGATGTCCATAGGGTATGTTTGTTTAACTGCCCTATATACCAAGGGATGGAGTAATACGAGGATACACAGAATTTAGACAGTTTTTTTTTTAGGTTTGGCGTTCTCAACTCCATTATTGTCATGTTCGGGAAAACGTCCTTTCATCCGTACACCTACCCGTTTCCTTGACGAATTTAATGACCCCAGGGGCCTGAGGGATATTACGGGGATCCTCAACTGATTAGCCATCAAATGACGTGAGCTTAAATAGAGGTTCTTCACGAGCTTTTTTTAAGAGCAAACAAGTCCTTCTCTATCTCCCACCTATCCACCCTGCAAAGCAAAACTTGACCGGGGAAATATTTTTTCTTCTTTTTTTCTTGGGGCGAGGAAAATGTGTGGTGGGTAGATATTGAACTAAAGAAAGGGGTGGAAGGAGAGGGTGATGGACCACGAGAAGGGGGGAATCTCCTTGCTTCTGGGACTGCAACTGTTTTTGTAGGAGATGCTGGGACGGATAGGGATCTGGTTTTGTCCATGTACTTGTACCCCCTACTTCGCCGGCGTGTTCTTGAATCAGCACTTCCTCTTCATCGTCCCTACTCATCTTTAAGGATGAGGGACGAGGTGGAGGCATTTGCTCCACCTCCCTTTTTGCTTCGGGTTGATGCTGCTTCTTGCCTTGTTGTTGCTGTTGTTGCTGCTGCTTTGGGGCATTTTTGTCGGCCTATTTACCTACTTCACCTGCTTTTGTGACTGTTGGGGCTGCTTCACTTGCTTTCTCGAGTTTGGCTGTTCCTGTGCCTCCTGTCCCTGCTCCCGAGGTTGTCGCTACTTTTTGGGCGACGGGACATCCTGTTTTTGAGGCGAGGGCGCTTTGAATTTCTTTCGTCCCTTTACCGTATTCCAGTTACCGTCGGGGAACTTCTCCGTTGCGGCTACTGCTGGTACAGCTGCTGAGGTTGCTGCTGCTGGTACTGCTGTTATAGTTCCTGCCATCGTCGCTGAGCGGGCTGGAGGCTGAGAATTATTGGAGGGGGATGTCTTGGCTATGTGCCCCATGGCTCCGCAAGACAAACAATATGGTCTCCGCCCCCCACCATCAACAACATCCATCTCTTCCGACACAACAGTATGTTTGGTATTTCAACAAAGGCCTGTTGGTTCAGAGGAACATGCAACACCATGTCCCATGTAGCAATACCGGACTTGATTTTTACGTCGGGTGTCCATGTACTCTGTTTGAAGTTTTACTGCGGTTGTTGTTAATGTAGTTCCGGCGAGCCGTTTCGCTTCTTCTTCATTTGCTACATTATCTCACATTGCATGGGAACGTCTTGCTAAAAACTTCGGCGGGATACTGAGGCTTTTCAGCGATTTTTCAGTTGTTTCCCTGCTGACCCCAATCAATTTCCGACTTCTTACGCCGGTGGTCAGCAGGGAAATTACCATTGTGTTAACTGCACCCAGGGCTTCCGGAATCATAACAAATTCGTTTCCCTAGACGTAAACTTCATACTTCACTCGTTGTTCGTCATAATACATCGAGTCTTTTTTGGCCTGATCTTCGACCACAGTTTTTGTGGTTGTTAATTTACTTTGCGTGGGTACCGCGTTTAAATTTTCAGCCCTGGTGGAACAAAGCCATCAAAGCTGATCAAATAAAGGTTCGCCTTATAAAAGTGTTTTGCTTGTTCTTAAAAACCAAAGAAAATAAAAATGAAAGACGAAAATAAAATCAAACCCAAAAATAAAAACGAGAACGTCGAAAGCAGAAGTTAAAAACCAATGAAAATAATACGAAAAAAGAAAAATAAATCTGAAATAAAAACAAAAACAACTGAAGAAACATCAAGAAAGAATAAGAAAATAAATGAAAACAAGTACGCAAAAATAAAAAAGGGAAAAATATTCAAGAACTTAAGAAAATAAAAAAGTAAAAACCTTCACAGCTCAGATGAAAAACGAAACCCAGGCTGGACAAAGTCAAACGTTGATATACGCAAGAGTAATTCCTCAGTCTAGTCTCTGTTCTTCGAAGCTTCTCTCCCACTAATCTTATAGTAGGCGTAAGAGTCTAACATAGACTCTTAAGAGGGAGAACACTACGACAATAACCAAGTCCATGGTCACATCGAGAAAGTTGATCACGTTAGCATTTGTGGGTGTGGTAATTTTAAGTTCATCATATTTGAAAATTTCTATCAGTTCCTTTCTCGGTCAGTTTTGATTTCTTTTACGGAGGAGAATTACACCGTCATCTCTATAATATATGGTGTCCTTAATGTCGAAAATAAATCTTAATCGCCACACTAACAAATATTCAACAAGTTCGCATGGCTCAGCAGAATCAAACGCACCTATAACAATGTTAAATTATGTATTGTTTCTTTTACTGCGCAGATAACCCTAATGAAATAATATAGGTTTTTGCTTATGCTTTATGATTTCAATCTCGTGATCGCGAATAGAACAGTGATCTTTAGCTAAATTAATGCCATACATTACCATGTTCTCGGTGGTGGCCGGGTAAAATTTGCAAATATCGAATTGGATGAATGCTCATTCGTTCTTTATGAAACCATATTTTCATATATCTGCATGCTATTCCAAGTATGTTTTTACTAATGTTACCGATATTATTTTTAGTTGGGTTGAGTAATCGGTATTGTGAGCTGTTTAAGAAATTCGTTTTGTGATGTTTAATTGTGATGGATGTTAAAGTTTATGGAATTTACAAATTCTCTCATCAATTTTTAATTCAGTGGCTATATTTTGGCTTCATGGTTGGTGTCATTTTGCAAATTTTTGAAGGCCTTTTTATAAAACTTATGAAATTATTTGGTAATAGCCTTGGGGTACTCATCCACATTGATTTTGTAATGATTATCCGTATTATCAGCTTTGATAATTACTTTATCTGACTTTATATTCATTGAGACGTTTTTTGTATTTTCTACTGTAGTTCTTTGGTAGCTTTAGTAAATTTGATTTTGTCGATTACGGAGAATTAATCCTTCTCCATGCCCATTAGCTGTTCGTCTGGTGGTGGTGTTTTTCTTGTAAACTTAAATCCATCCATTATGGCATTCTTTAGTTTGTTGCTTTCGTTCTGGTGTAAAAAGAAAATGTTTCCATCCCATTCCTTTTAAGACACTCTTGACCATATTTAAAGAGTCAGTTTATTTTATTTTTATGTGTGTGGAATAGTCCAAGTTGATTGGTTCCATATTTCGCTAACGGGTAGGATACAGTGTATAGATAGTTCTATTACACCTATGACAGTGCTCACCTTGATATTCAGTATTGCTGTTAATAAAATAGTGCTTGATGTAATTTAACAGTGGTACTAATTATATAAATACATATTAAACCTCACCGGTAGCGCGACTATTTATATATATATATATATATATATATATATATATATATATATATATATATATATATATATATATATATATATCATAAATAGGATGCATCAGAAGTAATGCATAATGGACAGCATTTCAAGTATTAATCTTTACTTGCACCGAGTAAGCGGTAACCCAAACAGCAAGACAAGCCTTTGTTACCACATTGCTATATTTCAGAACACGGGTCTGAAAACGCTTAAATCTATTGGCAATCAATAATAGTTTTCTTGAACATAGAAAACAAGGATGTCATATTAGAAAACGCCAACTATTCGATTTCTTTCGAATAGGCAAGGAAGCAATCACCTTTTCTGACAATCGAATGTAACAGAAAACCTGGCACATACGTTCAAGTTCAACCTGTCTCAATCTGAGACCAATCAACGAACTGTCATTTGAAGGAAATGCTTTTGCCGTTATGCCTAAATAACAGAAATAAAATCCCGTAGTGCAGCTCTTAAAATTTGGCATTACAATGCCTGATTTACTCAAAGGAATTTATTTCGTATCAAAAGACAGTTCTGACTTTATTCAGTGCAAGTGACTCGCAGTTAAATAACACTAAGCCAGTTGCTATTAAATAATATATATATATATATATATATATATATATCAATGTGAAAATCCATCATCGCTCACGGCCGGAACAGACACGACATAGAAAAAGAGAAGTTTTGTCAGATATGCATTCGATCTTTTTCGAATATACTAAGAATTACAACTGATTTTACATTATTTTGAAGAATAAACCCAGTGATAAATTGTTATATTCTAATGATACCGGGAAAATTAGATGTTATAGTTTAATTAAATGTCATTTTTTGGCATTTTGAAACTAGGAAAGTGAATCTATTTGAAAAACGGTAATAAGTATGAAAAATGGTTGCAATCTGATTAGCAAACAGAAATAAAATCGAAATAATGCTTAATAAAATTAAATTAAACATTTAAATTGACATTATGTGCATTTATTTTTAAATATTTGTTAATAGAGTTTTATGAGTCAGCGAATAATTTTGCTTGTTAATATGTGTACTCATTAGATTTTCACTAAGATTAGCTGCTGGTTAGATAAGAAGGACTTATAAAAAACTTCTTGCGTTATATTATTTTCCATTTTAATCATCCAGATTCTAAAGATTTTTAAGTTGTCAAGCCAAGATTCTATTACATTGTGTAACCCAGTTTCATGTTCCTGGGTAGCAATTGTGATTTCCTACTTGCTTACACCTAGAAAGTATGGAAAATGGTTAATATTTCTTTCAAATTTTGCTTTTGTGACCAGGATAGCATTACTAAAATTTACCTATTTCTATTTGAAAAACTGTTTCAAAAGTACCATTTATTTATTCTAGGATTACACATGAGAGACCACATGAAATTTAGAAGTGAGTAGTTCTTTGCGATTTGCGCTTATTCTGTAAATTAAATTCAAGAATCAGTACCACCCAAATATAGTTTCCCATCAGGCTTTCATTAAACGATTTTTCGTAGCTGCGTTCAAAATTCATTATATCCTGGTGGAAACACTCGAGTAGCTTCTCTGTGTACGCCCATATGTTCATGAATTTATGTAATAAATGTGGGTACATAATTCAAACAGCGTTATATGTTATTGACATTTGGAAAAACTTTCATGAAAGTATGTTTCATGAATAATATTCGATAATACATTTCGCCTACATGGCTTCAAGAGATGGATAATTAAAATGCATTATCGGATATTATTCTTGAATTTATCAAGATGATCGTCAAGTATGTGGATTGAAGAACATCCTGCAGCCCATTTTATGTAGTTCTTCACCATAATTTCAGAAATCTCTATATAGTTTTCGCCCTTGTTTCCCCAGGAAGCACTAAATTAACATTTGTTACTTAATGCATCTCTGTTCTAGTGAGCTTCGTGGTGAATTATTTATCTGTGGTCCATTGAAGTCACTGGCTTTGAATATTGCAGCAGATAGCTTAGGAAAAAAATTTTGAAGGCCACAGACTCCTTATCTAGAGCTTTGAAAAATTGATTAATAAAACTCAATTATAAGTTCAATTGAGGAAACAATAGTTTCCGGTGATCCAACAGTGTCTCCAATTTGATGTTGTTCTTTCACACCCTAAACTCAGTCAACTGTGCCCAGTACCACCTGTGTTAGTGTGCTTCATTGATGGTCCAAAGTCAAAGATGACACGGAAACGCGGTAAAGGCGCCTTTGAGATCCAACATGAAGTCCACCATTTTAAAGTATCCGATAACCTCCTAAACTTATTCTTCATATTTTAAGGCATCTAGAAAGATCTTGACATTGCTGCATTCCTCCTTGATCTGCACCGAGTGAGCCAGGGGAAGAGATGTATACATCTATTTACTATGAATCAGTACAGCTATGAAAGTCATGGATTAGCTGTTGATTAAGAAGTACCTCTCACTGAGGTTAATTGCGATTCCAATTGTAATCTTTACGAGTGAAAAGCTTACGAAACACTGTTGACGCTTTCTGCGACATGCAAGTTACACACTTTCATCTAAAAAATTTCATTGCTTGAATCTCGACCTCGAAAGCTCGGTATTGGACATAGTGAGACCAAGATCCCTAAGCAGGTCTTTGACGTATTTTTCGTAGTATGGGTTTCTCTACTTAGCTACACCTCTAACACTAACCCTAATCTGGATCAATTACTTCATACTATTTTGAATTGAGGTTCTCTTCTGAGGATCGAACTTTGGAGAAGTGGATACGAGGAGCTCAGGACAGTGTGATATGGAAGTGATTGCTCTCAGAAGTCTGGATATATGATAGCTTTCTTGTCATCTCGACATTTGGAAGGGTCCACTATGCACAAGTGGTCGCTTAGTTCGCTCCGAATTCGGGGGATTGCAAATTTCATAGTTTTATTTCTCCTCTATAGCATCCTGAAAAATAGCAAAATAAAAATACAATATTTCATAAGTGTCACTGAAAAGTCTTAAAAAAGTAATTTTTTGATTTTCGAAATTTCTAAAAATCATGCTCTGGATATATAAAATTCTGACATCGGACACCAATTCCTGTTGCAAATAAAATACAGAATCTTGAATACTGAACATTAATAATATTCCTTATTTTTATGGCTCTTTATCTAATCCAATATCGAAAACCTAAGTGATACTGTGGACACTAATGCGCGATTGTTGAAACGTATTTAATGCTTATTTTTCAATAACATTGATTTCAAAAAATGAAAGTAGAAAATTTAAATTTAAAAATATTCCAAAACATTTACACTTAAAAATTCCACTTTCCGAACAAGCAAACTTCACATCTTACATTCTAGAATTCTATTGCAGAGTTCGCTGGTGAAATGAGGTGCTCGGCGTTTGTCCTGTTCTCTAACAGGTTTGTTGAAATATGCCTTTACAAGATGTTGCCACTTTCGTCTGGATACATTCCACACAGACATTTAAAAATGCGTCTGTCGAATGGTTACAATATCTACAGGCTATCTGTGACGAATGAATCTATCAAAGACGACTGGTCGGCACTTGGACAGATGGAAGTTAACTGTTGATTTATTATTGTAAAAATGCAACACTTGTGGCACAAGGCCAAAAGGGGAAGTAAAATTATGCTGGTCATCATTATCTTATACATGATTAACCTCATTCACGACCCATTCATTCATTATGAGTAACTCATTGACCACAAGAAGCCATCCTCCATCATTCACTCTTACATATACCACAATATCCCATACATACAAGGAACCTACAAAAACAACCCATGACATGAGAATTTTTTATTTTAAAATTTTCATAGAAAAATATATGTATAAAAAAAAATTAATGATTATATGAAAACGAGGGGGAGGTGTTGAATCCTAACAAACAAGCTAAAATATAAAAAAGTAGCAAACAGAAAATGACAGATATTAGTAGAACCATCCAACGCACAAAAATAAGAGTAGCCGCTGTATTCTTTCTTCTGAAAAAATTAAGAAGCTCACATTGTGGCACCATTTAACGAGGCAGAAAGGGAAAAGAAAAAAAAGAAGAAAAGGAGAGGCTAAGAACCGAATCGTGAGTGATAAGCAAGAACACACACACAGCTAAGAGACAATGGATAAAAGGATATTTTGATAAGTAACAAATGGCGAAAGAGTGTCATTACAATGACAGGGAAATTCTGAGTAAAAAGAAAAGGAAAGAATCAGATATGTTTTGGCATCGGCTGTGTTATCTAAGGATATGAAAACAAACTATTGGTACGGGAAGACATCTTATTATCAACTACAGACCGGCTGGCCAAAGAAAAAAAAAAAATTCAAATGAAAATGTTATTTCGTTAAGTGACGAAAAACAGGCAACTAAAAGGACTTGGACAGATATGAAAAATTAAAAACCACCCACGAGCGTCCGACGGAACATTCTTGGCCTGCGATAATAAAATTTTGTTATCAGGAATTTGTACCGAAGGAAAATGAATGTGTTTTTTTTTCTTTCTTCAAGGCGACAGACTGACTGGAACTTTGGAGATGTTTCTTTTTGAGACCGTGTTAAGAAGACCACACATTCTGATAATTAGCGATAAAATACCTGACGTAAACCACGTGTAGAACAAGAGTTATGACCGCCATTGTCATATTGTCCCGTTCGCGGCTGGAGAAATGATAAACCATTAAGGGGAAGAAAAGGGAAAGAGAAGAGATATTTTTTTTTTTTTAAGCAAGATATTTTTTTCTTCCTGAAACAAAGCCGCATATTCGTCCACGCCAGACTAATACATCATTGGTCGAGTGGTGATCACGTGATGCACGAGGGAGGCTGTTGCCGCCCATCTGGAGGATGAGTAAGAGAGGTTGCCACGAAGATGTGGGGAGGGCAGTTCACGCCCCTCTGAAGTATGATGAGAAGGTGGGAGTGAGGAAGGGTTCCCAAAAATGGAAAAAGATGGAAATTCCTAACCAGAGAGGTGGATATGTATTTAGAATTATCGAGGAACCCCCCGGCGCCGACAAACTCACCCCGGTTTTGGTCGGCGCCCATATAAACGAAGCCACAACGAGCAGAAATGAGTCAAGTCCCAGCAGTTCCCAGAGTCAGTCTTCGGTTGAGGCAAGCCTCGCAGATAGCTGACCAGGATTCACGCACATTCCGGACCCATCTTCAAACCAAGATGTCACACTCACTATGAGAGAGGGAAGGATAAAATATGTATAAACGTGGGTAAATCAAAAACTGATCTAGTCGAGATAACAAATGAGGCCAAAAACAAACTGGGGAAGTTGGGAATCTCGACTTGGATCATAACAAAAAAGAAGCTTGCTCACATTAACGAGGTAAACAAAGAGAGTCTAACTTAACCAGGGGAGGTTTTAACAGGAAACTTCCCACTTGTGGACGAAGGGAACTTAAAAACAGGAATCAAATATATCAACATTCATAGGAATCAAGCTCACTACTTTCACCCACCTGTCGCTGAAATCTGCCGACTCGAAACACTTTCTATCAGTACTGATTTTCATATTTTGATGATGCTGAAAGAATCTGGCTAGAACCTGATAATAATAACGTTCGTATCCTAAGATTCCCTCCCTTCGCGTCGTCCAGATTACCATTCTTGCCAAGGCTAGCAGCGTTATAATCACCATTCGTTTCAATCAAGTATACGGGGGCAACACATTATCGCACGCGCATGCGCGATCGATGAGCACGAGATTTTCTGGGGCGATACGAGTCATCAACTCGCCGACATAAACCCAGAAAAGGCGCACCTGAGAACAATGGTAGAAGGCGTACAAATCCGTTTCTTCGAAACCAAGGTCACACCTATGACATCCGCCAAGACTTATCTGAGGTCCATGTTACTGAGACATAGCGCGTTCCGAATCAATCGCCAGGTAAGCGAAAACCTAGGGCTACTGAGGTAATTCGCAGCGGTCGCACCAGTCCAAAAAGGGCGCAACTTGGTCGCCGACAATACGAGCCGCTGAAAGAGTGGATTCTTCCCGACCCCCTACACTAATTGACGATACGAGACCTCCGTGAAACGTCGCTAGTACGAGGATCGACACTCAAGGCTGCTTTGAAGAAACTCAACTCCTGGGTCTTAACATATATCACAATCCCGGCAACTGACTACAAACGCCCCGTCAGAATCTTGGCCAAAATCTTTAACTCTGTGTTTTCATGGATCTGCAATCATCTAATTCCTGTCCTCCATCCTTTCAATTTTTCAACAACGTGATCACACCTCTGGTGATACGATTGTGGATGAACCCCTGCCGGAACCAGTTGTTGAACACGACAGTCAAAATCACCACAAAGATATGCGACATTCTCAAATACAATTCATAGGGCAAACAATAATGCCCCGGAGACATACCACTGCCGAGCATCTTCAATGCTAAGAAGACTTCGCCCTCCGTGAACTCACTTTCATAGCTAGCCTCTTCAATCGTCGAAAGGCGAGGAAATCCAAACAAATAGCTGCGAAATTCCTTGTCACAGAGACAAGTCTCCTTGCTAAACCGGCTCTCGAAATGCCGCCGAAACGCCTCACACATGTCTATGGTCGACCTCAGAGAACACCCCTCCGACGTCTTGACCTCAAAATCGATCTGAACTTCGACGGATCTCTTCCTTGTGCTTTTGTGCGCCCATGTTCACGGTTTCCTTAGATATCTTATAAAACCTATGCCTAACTACCTATTCCTGGTAACGTTCGCTATCCGACGGCTTCAGAGCATTCTTAGCTAAATCTAACTCTAGGAATTCCCCCCCCCCCACACACACCATTTTCCTCCCGCGACAGACTATCCTTGAGAACATTCACCTTTTTCTAGTGAGTGCCGCTGGTGAAGGACCTAATCATAGCGTTAAGTATTTCCCACCTCTCCCAATAACCGCCCCACTCTTCCCGTTGTACTGGTCTAATTAGTTATTGCTGGATGTCTCGCCTGCCCTGAAAAGATTGAACGTCCTGTGTCCGGCCATTCTAGACCTAGGATATAACGCCACCTGGGAACAGACGGGTCTATGTTCCGAATAGCGTAACCATTGGAACATGGTACAATCTAATAAGTTTATCATTAACATTCTATCCAGGTAGCTGGCTATTGGTATAGACGACCATTTAAGTACCCAAGTTGACATCTCCTTCCAAGGGTGATCGACCCTGTATCTATCGATGATACCAAAATCGCCGATCAGATTGACCAGACTACGATCGCCCGATGTCCTCCAGCTAGCTACCTGCCCCTTGTCTACGGGCTACAAATAAACAGAACAGTTGAGCATAAGTTACCTGTATTTATATTGTCATCTATGTTGCCAGAACTTTCTAGAAATACTTGAAACTTTACGAAACTTCTTGAAAGTTCTTGAAACGTCTAGAAAGTTCTAGAAAATTCTCCTTCAGCAAATCATTGCGGAATATGTCTAGAATGTAATTGCAAATAGGTTAATTTTAAAACATCGATGCCCAGGTCACAAAAGCATAATCTGAGGGGAATACTAGTCATTTCTTTTGCTTACAATTACTGACCAAAAACAAAACGTCACAGTTTTGTTACAGAGTGTTATTTGGGGTTTTTTTTATTGGGAGGGGGCGGTAATTTCAGAAAATATAATTGAATATTGCATGTTTAATCGATATGAAATTTAAGATTTTTCAGTTTTACTTGGTCATTTCCATTGAGTAAATTACAGATTAAAATAAATTAAACATTGTATAGAAGAATCTTTTCAACTAGGATTATTGATTTGTCAAACAATACTTAAATGCTATTTTCTTTTTTTTAAGCATGGCGGGACTGCAACTAGTACAGAGGGTTTACAGAGAGTGAAAATACGAGAAAAGACTGTGTATGAGAGGGTTGAGGAAAGGATAAAAAGAAGAACGCGAAAAGGCCTCAGAAAATGACAGTTGACGTTGCATTTAATTTTTTAAGATTCTAGTTATCAGGGAAGCAAGTAAGATGAATGAATTTCCACTGTCAAGAAGTGCGAGAGAAGAAGCTGTTGGGGTAGAAATGGCGGTTACATTTAACTATGTCAACAGTAAAAGGGTGGGACGAGACGCCAACCAAGGAGCATGCTTAAATTTGTGTAATCGGGGCACGAGGGAAAATAGATTTCCTTTTCTTATTTTCGTAAAGATGACAACAGTGTCGTAATTAAATTTTAAATAATTAAAACATTTTAACCATGAAAAACTACAGTTCATATAGTTTAAGAACTTTGCTCTCTCTCTCTCTCTCTCCCTCTCACCCACATTTCTCTGCCACCATTTACCACCTATTAAGATAAAATAATGTATAATCCATAGACATTTATTCATAAACTAATAGATCTGGCATAAATGATAAAAGTTGCCTATAAACCTTTTTATATTGACCTTTGTAAAGTCAGGGTCTAGTTTTCATTTAAGTTTCAATTCAGTCTCCATTAAGAAATTTTCGATAAAATTGTTCAAAACCAAATCTATACTTTGTATGGGAACAGTTGTTTTTTCAGTTTGCAAGATTCATATTATTCCAAGTTCTAAAATGATGTAACTGGTAACAACATTCGTTCTCAGGGAAATATAACTTTCTTCGGAAATAATTTATATTCCTAAACGCTATATTTAAGCAATTGTTTACCAGAATTTATTT
The DNA here is from genome assembly GCA_963932145.1 of Acanthosepion lycidas. Lineage (NCBI taxonomy): Eukaryota > Metazoa > Mollusca > Cephalopoda > Sepiida > Sepiidae > Acanthosepion > Acanthosepion lycidas. The sequence continues at coordinate 151,418,626 of OZ010573.1, forward strand.
ACCAGCACATGTTTATAACCAAAAAAAGTATAGTGAACCTCAAGAACAAATATAAAGTAATGTATAACCAAAACAGATTTGTGAAGAGAAGAAAATCTGTTGGAATAGATTCCTTCGTCTCTCCCACATTAGGCATTGTATTGGTCTATCTGATGCATAATAGTTATATTTTCATGTATTAACGCTAGCTAAGTCATCAGATATTTCTCAACCACTGCTTACAGTTGTAGTTTTAGAAGAAAATTTTTATGATGCACAACTAAAGCATAAAGAAACCGTGACTACTAATCAAATAATGTTTCCGGTCTAAGCTCTGAATGAATTGAAATTTGGGAGAACGTTTTGGGACACTCAACTAATTCATAATAGTAAAATATATAAACTTACGAAGCTATCATGCCTTCAAAGAAAGAAAACCATTAACTTTAGTTATTTAGTATAATCACTGGCGACTGAGATTGAATTCCCGAGGAAAAAGAGGTGTCAGTATTATTGGAAACTTATTGATTATTTTACTTTGCGATCTTTACAAGCGACATTAGTTTTGAGTGGTAGCAATGAAAAACATCTGAAATGAAGAAGAAAGAATCACTAGAAAATATTAATGTTTTCTAGGTTTTCATATTACCTTTATATGGTATGTAATTCATACCAGGAAATACAGGATTGAATGTCAATAAAGAACATTTTTTTTAAATAGAAGTTGATCTGTGATAGTCCCAATATATACTGAGCCCATCCTCATTGGAGTGTCATAATAAAAAGGTGCATCGGTGGGTTAACTTTCAAGGGGATCTCATAGTGAATGCGTGCAGTTTTGTGTTTCATCATCTGTCAGTGACCGCACTCGAGATGTAAACATAGGGTGGGTTTAGCTGCGCTTAAGGATGTGCAAATGTAGGACAACCACACGAAAGGAATATATGTGTATAGGAGCAGAGAGTTTATAACATATTTGTGAGAAGAAGAAGCCACTCCTCTACAAGGTCACACATGCCCTTACGGTGATATCAGTTGGCGAAATCTGGAGATGAATAAACAACAATTATTCCGTATGATAAACTTAGTTTCGTGCTTTCATTAGTCTGTAAAACAAGGAATAAAGTTTGTATTTCAAAATTCATTAACTGTGGTTTATGCAGTAGTTCAAAATTAAGTTTGATAAAACAGTACATAATGAATGCAACACGTGTAAACACAAAGTGGACATTGAAGTCAACACCTAGAGGCGACAATCTGTTTCATGCATAAACGCAGCCGTCATGCCATGACTTCAGGCCGGACGATTGCGTTCAAGCATGAAGCAGACTGATGTCAATGTTCACCTTATATATATATATATATATATATATATATTTGTGTGTGTGTGTGCGTGTGTGTGTGAAAATATCACGGAAATTAAGGAAATCAGAAATTCAACAGCTGCAAACACTTTCTTGTGGAGAAAATAACTATAAATAACTAAAAAGACCAAAACTAATTACAAAATAAACGATCTGAACACATCGAAAATTAAAATCGAACATAAAAAATAAATAAAACATAAAATAAAATATAAAAAGTACAATAAAATAATCTAATTCAGTAAATAATTTAAAAATAAGTAAATAATAAATTAACATGCAACGAATGCATGTAGAAATACATGTAAACTTAATAACAACTAATGATCAATATTAAATAATAAATAATCAGTAACAAATAATGAGTTAATAACTTAGCAATCAACCTTATAAAGTAGCCACAAAACTACATTACATCCGCAATTATTTCTACTTAATAATTTGAAACCATTATCACCCACCGAATAACAGTACAATAGACCTACCCATAATGCACCATTAAAAGCAGCATATATAAATAGTCGAGACAAAACACAACGCTCCAGAACCAAAGTCAACTCTTTGCTATCTCAGGCAGGAATGCTAAGCATCTTCGACTAACATCAATATGTTTTCCATATCAACCAAAAATGAAAAAAACAGTGATTATCACAAAATAAGAAGACATCAAACTGATTATTCCTTTCAAAGAAATCCTTGCTTTGTGTCTGGCACTATATGATAGGTGTTTTCAGCAACATGAAAAGATCATCAGTACAAATTTCTATTTCTAGCAACTTGATAGGGTAACCCAAACATTACATCGAAAATACGTTATTCTCCAGCATGAAAGTGCACGCACTGCATAACAAAGGAACGAGGAGATTATTAGAATGGTTCTCCTACAACCTGTGTACTTACCCCATTTACTGCCGACGGTTTTCATTTGATAATTTGATAAATAGAACATTTTATAAGCAGCATAACATTTTGAAACAAAGAAGTTTTTAAAAAAGTCTTTCATTTTCAGAATTCTTTAAATATTTGGTTACTGAAAATAAATAGTATTGCATATTTAATAAGCAATATTTAAGTAATGGTAAAATACATTTTTTTTTTTGAGATTTTGGAATTTTTTTTTTACATACCCTAGTATTTAATCGAAACGAAGGTAAAACGTATGAAGTTTATATTTCAGATTATCCACTGTATTTGCTTGCTTCAAAAGTTTATTTTTGAAACCGATACTCGTAAGCATTTTGTGATGTACTAATTTCAGTTTATTGACACAAATTTAAAGAAAACATTTTATAATATTCCCTAAAGATACTGAAAATATCAGACAATTTCATTCTCATACGTTTCAATCCTCTCGTGACCCAAAATATTCAGTAGTCTTAGATTGTTTGTCTGCATATGCACTTCCTGAGGATGTAATGCTTTTTGACGCATTGCTCTCAATATGTCAGAAACAATTATTCACCATCCGGCCCATCAACTTAAAATTTATTAGGAGTTGATCTTTGCTTGAAAACGATGAATGCTCTTTTTACTGTGATCGTGTGTCTGTGTTGGCCTTTCGTTGCGAAACTGTTCACAAAACAGATCAGGAGTTAATTTCATTTCGCTGATCCTGGTCGGTTAATTAAGCTCCATGCCAAAATCAATAATCTTTATTATGACTGTTCTTTTAAGCGGAATTGACATGTGTCTAAACATACATCAAATACAGGTATTCCTCATTCAAACAGGTATATAACTCATGTTAACCTGGCTGTCAACACTTCCAGTTTATTTATACAATGTGGATTTAGTAGATTTTACTTGAATGAAAAAATCTTATTTCAAGTTTTAATTTTTAAGTATTTCCACAGAACAGACACAATTCTCCACGTATAATTACTTCATAAAAATCACTAAAGTACAAAAATCATCAATTTTCACTTTTGCTCATTCATAAGATACGAGTTGGTGCACTTCGACAAAATAAATATTTTCCTGGTCATATATGATTTTATTCCGAAATATTCATCATGTCTACATCATATACAAAACTGATTTCGTATCGTTTATTTACCTTCGGTTAGTCAAGTGATCAGAGAAACGCACAATATTAGCGAAGAAAACAAGGTGTATTACATAAAACATGCTGCTGTATGTCCACTCGTCCCCTCGTTAATAGTTTTAGTGGAATTCTTAAATTTGATTTTAATAAATTCCATTTTAAACTACCAAAAAGACAGGGAAGCTGTCTTGATATTAACTGGATAAAACGAACTTTAGTATCATAAGTGCATGTACAATTCCTAAGAAAAACCTTAAGGAATAATAAGAGTTTGAAAAAGTTATTACAAAATAACGTGTAGTGAACAAAATGAAATTATGTTTGATTGGAAATATCAGTATGAATAATTTCTTTGAAAACTGCATGTAATCTTTTTACCGGATCGGTACACAGAAATTTTGAGTCATTTGTATATAATAAGTACTAACAATAAGTACCAATATTTCAAATAATGCATTTAAATCAAGCTCTCGTATATAGTAGTGAGAAGTAATTTTAAACATACGCTTCATAATCTGGCATAATGACTTCTTTTTGGATTTAAACTCATATAAAAATATATATAAACTGAAAGGAGCATAAAAGGATCTATATTATGTGTATATTTCTAAAATCATAATTATTATTCATTGGGATTTCCTTGTTGTTTCTATTTCCATAATTCAGTCAATCTACTTTCTGGCCTTTCCCGAGTGTCATTCGATTTCAGTGCTTTTCTTGTATGTGACAAGCCAATCGGATTGTTTGGTAGAACAGTTTAGACCTCTTAACAGTTAATTTTTTATGCCTCACCGTCGAGCCTGCATATATTTTCGCACTTCTTAAACAACGAGTTGAAGTTATGACTTTTCAGAAAAGACCAGCAGATTTTACAATATGTATTAAGCTTAATATCTTTTTTTTAAGTCATTTTTGTCTCCCATATAATGTTGATAGCTGCGTATTGACTGGATTATTTAAGCATAGAATATGTTCTGCTATTTTGAATCTCTTATTCTTCCATTATTTTAACATAGCTTCATAGTATAACAACGAAAGATATTAAGACGATTATAAGAAGCAGCGAGCTAGATACGAGTGTGGATAGAAAGGTTCATAGACTGACTATGAACTCTTCTTATTAATAACTAAAATCTTACTTTCCAGGTAAAGTAACTTGTGAGTATTTAAAGAATTCTGTTAATCATGTTAGTCAAAAAAGTCATCAACAAAAGATATGACGTCATATGACTGCAATACTGTTTCCAAAGCAAGACTTTTTTCGTGTAGGGGAACAATTGATAGTTATATGGGCAGGATCAGGAGAATAAGGGGAGGTGATCAACAATTATGAATTTTTCTGACAAAACAAGACAACTTTCATTAGTTTGACTAGGCGTTTGGTTTTGATAACATTTCGTAACTTCCTCAGCAAGTTAATATGGAACGCTACATTGATGATGTGGCACATTTGAAAATAGTCAATAAACCAAATGCCTTTCGCACCCCACATCCTGAGACCATCAACTTACCTGTAAATAAAATGATCTTGGCATTCTTGGTAGCGCGTTTCCACTTCATGGATTGTCTCTTTATATCTGGTTCAAAGTGATGAAACCAACACTCATCCTGGGCCAGGAAACGTTTGAGGAAACCAGCTGGATCTGGTCAGCTTGTCAGATTGTTTGATTTGATCAGCCTGGCACGCTTTTGATCAGGTGTTAGAATATGTGGCACACACCGAGTAGACACTTTCGGCATGCCAATTTTATTTTGCAGAAAAGCCAACCGCCTTTCATCCATCAACATGTGGTAAACACGATCAATATTTTCGTCGCTGGTGGCAATCATCCTTCTCAATTCAGCTGGCCACTTTTGCACTGTGTAGCGTCATTCCCTAATATAACAACCATGTCAGCATGAATTCCTTGGGATCTAAAACCCTTTTTCTACAGCTACTTGATAACATCACGATGCCAAGTTGCTAGTACCTACTTTTGAAGTATTCATTGATCAATGAGATGTTAATTTACCTTGGAAGAATCAATACAGTTATTAACAAGAAGAGATTACATTAATGTATGCAAGATTTCACAGTTCTAGCAACATTCTTCCATAGTCAGCTTCAGAACTTTTCAGCCAACTCCGTATGTTCAAATTCTCTAATCGATTGGAGTATAGATTTCAACAGAGACATTAGACATTAGTCTCAATGTCCACTGTTTGTTAAAGACTTGTCTTTCGGTAGGATGTTTGTGTGTCCACACGACAAATGACAGCATGACTTCTGAATAATGTTGCAATCTCTTTAATAGTCTAGCTGTTTTCTGTTATACTTTCCTCTCGGCAAAAGGATCGATATCACTTTTAAAAGCAAGAAACTGCGACCACTTTCTGTGAAAGATAAAATCTTGCTAAATATGGAAGGGAAATGCTAATTTTGATTCACTGGATGATTATCATACGATTTCTTAATTTTCCAAGAGGTTTCCAATCGAAAATAAAACGTAATTGATTGCTCATCTTGTTAAAGAAATGATGAAACCTTATTAAATATTAAAAATTACTTTAAAATAGGAAACCTTAAAATTTACATCTAGGGTATATGCAAAAGTATTTGTCTCTGTCAGCCAAAACGGCAATGCTAATGATATTTTTAGAATTATATAATCGATTCTGAAGACCAAATAGGGAAAAAATGAGAAAAGATGAATTGTTAATAAGTGTTATTTTTTTTCGTACAGTTTCATACATTCAGTACATCGTCAATATACAATTCAACATACTAAAATGAGCCTACAGAAAATGAAAACTCTAGAAAGTGCGTGTAACATGTGATGCTTGATGGGATTTTATGGTAGAATAATGTTGCAAAAGTGAAACAAATCATTCATGATGCTTAGTCTTCTGGCAATATCATGTATATGAAAATAAAAGCTGCACACCAACATGTCTGGACATGCATAACATAACTGCACAGATAGCAAAAGGCAAATATGGACAGTGAATTTCCGTACATAAAAATTAGCAATATTCATACATACGTATAAATTTAAAAATATAAATGCCTTAGTGTCTTATGTTTCACCCATCTGGTCAGGGATTGTCAGATTGTTTGGTACTTTTATAATTATGAATTGCCCGTATCCTCCTCATTTAATTGTACATTTAACGTCAATTTCAAAACAGGGCCGTCGTCGCCGCCAGCTGACATCGCCCCTCCTCCTCCTATTCTTCTTCTTCTTCTTCTTCTTCTTCTTCTTCTTCTTCTTCTTCTTCTTCTTCTTCTTCTTCTTCTTCTTCTTCTTCTTCTTAACCTAGCAGATATGCCAAATATTCTTTGTGAATTTAAAAATTCATATTTTGTAACTGATGTTTGGTGCATACAGATATGAATATAAATATAATTTAAAATTACTTTGTCTAATTCGTATTGGATGCACTCATAGATAATTTAATTTTTGAAAGTTTAGAATATTTTTTATTATTTTATCAGTTGCTTCCCGAAAAGGTGGCGTGCAATAAGCAGTCAGAATTGTTATTCAAGAAAGAATAGGATATTTCCATCATGAATAATAATCTAGCAAACCCATGCCAAAAATTAATTCTGATAAAGGTTCAAAAATTTATATTTTCTTACTTTACTAGTATTGTTACAATAAGTCATTCATATGAAGTGTTTTGTTATGAAAATTAATCGAAGCAATCAGACTCACATGCTACCAGAAAATATAATTTTGAACGTTTTCTTAGGATTCTCTAATCTCTAATCAAACTCACGGTGTATTTCATTAAAGGATGATTCACATCATAAAATCGCGAACTGATTATGTGCATTATTTCCTACCAGTAAGGATATATATTAAAGTCAATGTTACAAAAATATGAAGTTTCAATCGATGTTGAAACCACACAAATTACTTTTAAAGAAGAGTAACATCTCACACTTTATAACTAAAAAATATGGCAGCATTTTTCATTTTAATGACACAGATACCATGGCAGCAAATTCATCTTCCCCGAAGATTTAAGTGAACCAGTCTTTAATAAGTCAGTTTTGTGCCATGCGTTTAGCAGTTTTTTTCCGCAGTAGGTTGCCATTTTTTCTGCGGTAGACCAGTTGCCATTCAAGGCTATAGAACCTGGTCTGTCCTGATATTTACTCTCAGCTGGGAGTGGGGAGAAGAAGTGAATTCCTACCTTTCCAAGTAAGTGAATATAGTGGATTCGACTATAAATTTAACTAAGCAGTCCAATTCCTCAGTCCGAGTCGCTATCTATTATACTACCTCCAATCTTTAATAAAATAACATTAAATATGATGAGATAATAACTGAGAGTGTTCGAGCACACTCCTCCCACACTCCTCGCGCGTCTCTGTGTGTGTGAGGTCAAACTATAAAGAATTCTAAGTTATGAATTAAATCTTAAAGTTATTAACTGTTAGTACTTTTTTCGTATAGTTTCATACACTCGCTACATTGTCAGTAGACAATTCAACTTACTACTTACTGCTAAAATAAAAATCTCTAGAAAGTACTTGTGACATGTGATGCTCAATGAGGTTTGATTATAAAATAACGTTCCAGAAACGAACAAAATCTACCATGGTACTTATGAGAGATTTTAAATGAAGGAAATTTCCAAATATAGCTTGAAATCTATAGCAAATGTAACTTCACACGTAGATATGCACCATGGAGAGCCCTGTCGAATTTATCCATAGTTTACTTCAGAACCCCACTCATTCAACAGGGTTAGGGTGTTGCTACTTGCAAATAGTTCAAGTTGATTTTACAGGAGTCATTTTTAATCAAAAATATCGATATCTGCAAATGTCTTCTCTCTTGCGAACAAACCTTACCAATTTTGGACGAATTAGTGAGGAAAGATGTATAGTTTACAAGACTATAACAACAGAGTTACTGGCTTAGTATGGGTAAATAAATGGAGGAGGTCAAAATGCATTGTCACCTATGATTTTGATTTAAGAGTTTTGCGTTATTGCTTGATGAACAAAATGTAATCTTAAACAGCTATCATTTTACTGGAATTAAATTGTTTCAGCTCACCATGGCCAAGAAGTTAAAATTTGATCTTTGCATGTTGTCATTTTAATTACGAATAAAGAAAACACTTTAAACGTATTTCTGTAAAACATAAACACGCTATATAAAGATTTAAAATGTTATCAGATATTGTTACAGGATTTTATATAAATATTTTAGATTATCTGCGCGGTTTAGGTTTTCTTTTTGACAAAATAGCTTGAAGTTAATTACTGAAATTATCTTTGATATGTCAATTTAAAATATTTTCTGACTATAAAAATGAGAAATTTTGAAAATTATTGTTTAGAATTTACTTAATATGAAATTTATGAAGTTATTTATTTTATTTACATTATCTAATCTAATATATTTTTAATAAAAGTCAGTGACATTTTAAAGGGAAGATGAATGGATAAACATGCGTAGCAAGGAAACGGATGTGATTTTGAAATATGAAGATTTAAGTCTATGAAAATGCTGACTTGGATGCCATAGATCAAAACTTACTGCATATTTACATATTGCGATAATTATTAGATTATTTTTATTAATTCTTAAATTTGTAACTAGATAAAACTAGGCTTATATATATATATATATATATATATATATATATATATATATATATATATATATATATGAGTATGTGTATTTTACAAAACACGAATGCAATCAGTCCACAGACAACAAAAATTTGTTGACTGCTTCTGCCAGTAAAATATATATTCAGTCATTTACAACGATTTCGTAAGCTAAACTCTAGAAATTTAACTTTAATTAAATAAAATTTAATTTATTACTTATGTATATATAATGGACATTACAAACAATGCTTTATCCCTGGTGAAAGCAATGAACACATCATTCTGGGGGAAAAGATGATTCTTGATGAAATATTCTACATTAACAGTAGAATCCCTGCAGGGATTACCTTCATTCATATTCAGTATTTTCCATTTCCCACTATGTCTGAAAATATTTTATAAAGCATCAAAATAAAAAGAATGTCTCAGCATCTTTGGATATTAATCCAATAAAAAATTTACGTTATTAAAAGAAATAAATATAAGAACGAAAAACAATATGCAGGCAAATATGATTTATAGGAATCATTAAAAACTGCTAAATGCGATACTGTAGAAAAGTTAACTAAATAAATGCTTTCATGATAGATAGAAGTAACACTTCCCATAATATCATGTAAAAAATAAAACGATATTGTATTTGGCTTTATAGGATATTGTCTCTGTTGCATAAACATTTTATATTTATAAATAAGATATTTTATGGCATGTTAATTAAATAATAACACCTGAAATCATAGATTTGTCACAATTAGTTTTTAATATGGATATATATTACCAACTGAAACTTACACAATATATTTCTGACGTGTTTTCTGAACATTCTGCCAACATTTCTTGATCAATAGCAATATATTTTGAATAGAGATTTGTATGATCTGATTTAATATATATATATATATATATATATATATATATATATATATATGTGTGTGTGTGTGTGTGTATGTATGTATGTATGTGTGTCTACATAGTGTATGTGTATATATAGGTGTGTGCGTGAGTATGTATATGTGTGTGAAAGTGAGTTACCAATCACTGCCACTGTTTCTAATGTATTTTTCTGCGTCAACCAATCCTGAGGATCATTAATATAAAAGAAAAAAAATGTTATTGCTCAACCATCGGACAATAAATCTTGCAGTGTTGACATGTCATTAGGTAGTCCACTTTAGTAAACTACAGACAAGGTTGCGTGACTTGCAAATGATCGTCAAGAGTAAATTTACATGCGACTTGCCAAGTTTTACCCATACCATGTTGAACAATTTTATTTCTTGCCTTTCGGTATCAATCGTGGTTATACCAAATCAGAAATTGAACGAATATACTCATATTAATGCCGGATAGCTTGTTTATTATCAAATTAATTAATACATTTGTAAGTTGACTTCCTGTTCGATAAAATTTTGTAGTCAATTTGAATGTAAATATTCGAAAGGAATTCATTCTCATATCATGCGCTAAAATATCTTAGCAACATTTTGTACACCTTTGAAATATAAAAACGACTTGCAATGCACAAATCCTTCAATTACTCATAGAGGAAATATATTGGCCCAGAAATTCGTATATGTTGAGTGAAAACTAAAACACACATTTGAAACTTCATAGGAGCAATAAAGGACGAGAATTAAGGGCGGGATCTATTTAATCTGTTACTACTCCCGGATCTGCGCGTGCCCAATGATAGATGTGAAGATATGGACCATGAGAATTTAAACATTTCATACAACATAAACGAATCTATTAATACAAAACAGCATTCCTCTTTTTTGTGTCTTCTTTCTTTTTACCAATGTAGTGAAGATAAAGGATAGTATGCTCAGTGTATAGATATTCATAACTGGAATAACTTCTATATCTCATGGATGTAAAAAATGTTCACTTGAGTTGTTGGATGTTTATATATAGTGCACCCTCCATTTAAATTTGATGTGATTAGACCTTGTATCGATGATCTCTTACTACAGACAATTCTACTTGAACGCCTCTGTTCATGATCATTAAAGATGCGTGGTTAGGCGTTGTCTACGGTGAGTAACACTGCCTTCCTTCAGTTATATAAGTGATACCATAGATCACCTGGTACTAAATGATCTAAACATTTCTGAAATGTAATATCGTATCCTTCTGGCAATCATTGTCGTTTCCTGTTCGAATTACAATAATGAACAGCCGAACCAGTGTTCACATTCACTTACAATCTACAGATATTAACATTTCAATTACGTCTCGCTACAAATGGCACCACCGAAATCTATCATTTCATTCTTCTATACATTGAAATTAGGCATGTCATTTTATAATAATGAACCTAATTTATTTTAGAGATGTTAGTTTTTTATGCAAGGAGAGCGAAGCGCAACATATTTTCGTGAATAAATTCAAAAGATATAGACTATAGAAATATCTGAAATATATCTTAATAAGTAATTATTCTATTAGTTTACATATTTTCTTAAGATGATATAATTTTCATAAATTTTTGAAGCATTGATTTTGTTTCGACTTTTTTTAATTTAATATAATTTCAAGGATTTTATTACTTTAGGTCGATAGATGTATGATTATCCTGTACGTCGGTTTTCATAAGTGACCATATAATTTTATTGGCTTAACATTTGGAGAGGTTGAGTGACATTTTCCCATTTGTTCTTTTCGATACCGTCTCCATTTTGTTAAGGTGGGCAACAGTTAATTATCTTAATCTATTTTTAAAGGTTTCAGGTTTTTATCCAAAGAGAACGAAGTGCAACATATTTTCGGGAATAAATTCAAAAGATATAGACCATGGAAATATTCGCATGTGTAATAATGTCTGACTGCGAGTATAATTCCTTAGATATCTTGTGAAAAACCAAGTTATCTACAATAAAAGAAACGCTAAGAAATTCTCCAAGTTATAGGCTTTCATTGAATGTCTGTATCAAATTCGGTATAATCTGTTCCATAAATGCATTATATAGTCATATTAACTTATCCATAAGGCTCTTGGAAAATTACATCCTCCGAATTACATCCCAAAATTCTTCAAATGAACGCTTTAATCCTCGTCTTCTGCTCATTGCTAATAGCATCTTTTTTTTTTTTTTTTTTTTTTTTTTTTAAAGAGGATGTTCAACTTATTCGAGAACAAAACGAAAATTCGCATATCCATGTAATTCAAGATGTTAGGCTTTCGCGCAGAGTCTTTTGCAGAAATTTGAAAAAATATATTACCAATGTTGAAGGATTCTACGCAAGGCGTATTATTCGAGAAGGCGCCATTTTTCTGCGTTGCTTCAGACATTCGCTATGTGATGAGCAACCCGATACAAGATGCAGCAAGAAAATTTACGATTTTTTGTAAATATTTATTTCTTGTTGATCGTTATATTCCTATATTTTATGGTTTAATATCGCTCTATATTTTATAATGTTCATAATTCAAAATAATATGAAATACATTTTTATTTTACACTTGTACCACTACATTTATTGAATTTTGAAAAGCGTATCGTAATTATTATGTATCTATATATCTACCAACCTTTTAGTTTCTAACAGGCATATATATATATATATATATATATATATATATATATATATATATATATATATATATAATTTGCTTCATGCTTAAAGGAAATAGTCATGCGTTTACGCATGCAAAAGACTGTCGCCTCTGGCTGTTGACCAAAATGATCCTTTTTATATTTACATACGATCTATAGTAGATATTGAGCCGTTTAACCCATAAATGTCTTAAAACTATATATATATGCATATAAATGTAAACTGAGGTCAACGAAAACGATGACAGTCTGTTTCATGATTGAACGCAATCATCAGGCGTTGTGTCTTAGTTCGACTATTTATATATGCTGGTCAATGGAGCATTATTGGTATCGTGTTCTATTGTATTATTCTAACAGTTGTTCACTAGAAGGTAACTGTTATATTTAAAATTATTCTAGAGGCTATTGAGTAGAAATAATTGTGCATCTGAATGCAGTTATTTGTAGTTATTGTATGATGTTGCTTCTTAACGTTTTGCTCATTATTATTGATTAGTTAATTATGTGTAGTTGATTATTATTAGTAGTAGTAGTAATAGTAGTACATTTACTTGAGATCATGTGTGCATCATTAGTTTGTTAATTTGCTTATTATTTACTTAATTTCTGTATATTTATTTTTATTTCTAGTTTAATTATTATTTTATTAATATTTTTTCGATGATAAGTATCTTATTTGTATGGTTTAACGTATTGGCTTTGTCTAAAGCATATCACATTATCTTCGTTGTATACAGTGTATAGTTGCATTTTCCATGATGATATTTTACTAGATATTCATTTTTTAGTTTTCGGTCTTTTAATTAAAGTAATTAATGTATATTTTATTTGTTATGTGATAATCTTACATTTGGGTGGAATTGTTTTGCAAGCAACTGCTATTTAAGGAGTATTCGTGCTTTGTACGACTTACAGATGGCTTTGATGTGTGCAAGTTATCTGCTGTACTTTTTATTATTTGTGTCATATTATCGGTGCAAAGAGAGAGAGAGATAGGTAGGGGAAGAGATAGAGAGAGTATCTGCGTGAATATAAGCTTTGGGAAGATACCCTTGTTTGCTAAATAATGGTTGCTGAACAAAGTTCCTCTTTGTAAGCGCACACTCACCAATATTACATGAAAGTGTTTGTGCTCAACTATCGATTTACCCCTTTTACTTTTATTCTATCTACATTTCAATGTGCGTATGAATTATACAATGCACACAAGCAGTTAATAAAAACATCAAACTAGATGAGTGAATACTATATTTTATAAATCTAGTTTTATATATTGACATTTAGTGTAACCGGGAGATCACTAGGAAAGAAAGAATTTTAAAATATTAATTAACATTTACTATCTTGTGTTTCTCTGAATTCTTGCATCGAATAAATATGCTATATTTAAACGGTAATTGTCCTAATCACAGTGTAACAAAACTGAACATTATATCAATGTAACGATAGATGAAGTGGCATGTATTCATCTGTTTATACCAAATATAGATTTGACCAATTTTCCACCTACTGTTTTTGATATGTTTATTATTCAAAACAAGTTAACTTCAATATTATTCGATATCGACCAAGACAAATCTTTTATATATCATGTATTTCACACACCATTCTGGTTACATACCTTCAAACTGATAAACAGTCTGAGGTAGTTTACTTTCAAATACCTATCTGTCGTCTAAATTACGCAAAAATGAAAATAATGACATTTCATTTTAACAGATATATTTACCAAAATAACACAACGTATCTTGAAATACTAAAGAGTAAATTTATTCAATAAAATCTCCATTGGATTCAACCACGGCCTCTCGACGAATCTTCTGCGTCTCTTCCGGACTGTCTCCTGGTTTACGTAGGTGAATGCTGCAATAATCCTTGCCTTCAGTTCAGATTTTGTTGGTCTGTCTGTCTGTCTGTCTGTCTGTCTGTCTGTCTGTCTGTCTCTCTCTCTCTCTCTCTCTCTCAACCTCACCCGACCCATAATAATCAAGTGGAGTGCAGTCTGAGGAGTTATATGGCCAGATGTAAGCGGTGATTTAGTCGCAGAAATTGTCTGACAGACATGACTGCGTAATCCTGCTTCTGCGGCATGTCGCAGAGACCTATTTTCAGGCATAAGTTCTTCCAGCAGCAGAACTACCTCCTCAAAGCAATGATGTTGTCCTCCGTGTTGAGGCCCTATGGGAAGATGAATGTTGGCATAACGTCGCTATGACTAGTGATCACTCCAAACACCATGATGTTGACTGGGTATATTATCAGAAACTTTACAAATCATATGCACTCTTTCTCAGTGACACCCAAGTACCCAGAAATATTCGTATTGTAGCTGCCGACGCGAATGCCAAGCATTACAGCATACCGTTTCAAAATTTCCTGCGGAATGAATCACGTCATTGTGGTATTTTCACAAGAATGCTGCCCAGCTGACCCTACTTTACTGTGCAGTCGACAAAATAAAAAACAAAAATACAACGGGCCTTCACGAAATTAAAAATATAAAATGGCGAAAATTTACCCATCGCACCCTGTATACACCCCCAGATACACACATACAAAGATAGTAAGTCTTTCAAAGTAAAAAGGTGTAGTATAGGAGGCATGGATTAATGTATAGCGGCTCGAATTGAGGAATCGGGGAGCTGAGTTCAAATTCCAGTCGAATCCATTACAATTACTTACGTACATATACTCTTGGGAAAGGTATGAATCCTCTTCTTCTCTACCCAGCTAGGGGTAAATAGCAGGACAGACCAGGTTCTATAGCCCTGGATGGAAACTGGTCTACTGCAGAAAGAAATGGAAACATACTGCAGGAAAAAAATCTGCCTCGTCAGTCATGTATCTTTCGATACATGATCGCCTAATCTTGTATCGCTCATGGCACATAACTGACTGATATATATATATATATATATATATATATATATATATATATATATATATATATTATGTATCCGTGTGTGTGTATCTGGGTCTGGGCGTGTATGTGCATGTATCTTAGAAAATGTTTTCATATTGTTAGAATAGTTTGAATTTGTTATAACAATTTCAATAAGGTTATTACTGCGTTAGCACCAAATAGTTTTTATGGTCGAGTTTCACCCACCTGCGCTTGTGATAAAACTATTCTAAGCCTGAGTTGACTGAAAACATCAGTAGCAGCAGAATATAATTAAGCGCTAGACTTTTTGCAAAGATGCTCGTCGTTATGAATGCTATGTATCACTTCGATTGGACCACATTATTTATTGCTTGTTTACATTTTTCATAACATCACAGGGATATCAACGAAGATTAAATGAATAGCTTTTTTAAAGTAATATAAAAAGTATATTGCCTTTACTGCAAGTTAATACATATTATTTCCTACCCTCAAATTGCGGCAATATTTTTGGTGTTAAATATTTCATTGGATAGAGATGAATGGCTGAAGCAAAATTAAATGGGTTATCTTGAATTACATAAAAAAGTGATCTATATTTCCGACGGAAGTTTAATCTTAACAAACCATTTACAGCGTTTTCAATGATAAAAATCTCTACCGAATGGACAATCTTATCCTTAGTGCGGTCCCTTATTTCAACACAGAGAATCAAGTACTAGATTATCCGTAAAATTTATGATATTACCTTAGATGTAACAGTCGCTTTAATATGTTAGAATGATGTCTTTCTCGATTATAACTAGCTTTTCAACATTTCCCCATTAAGTCTAGGTTAATAAGTTTTTTGTTTGCTTAAAAAGGTGCAATTCTGTTAGATTTTTATATGCCAAATACGCAAATGGTTTCGAAGTCATTTTTCTCCAATTGTTTAATTTATTTGATAGTTCAAAAATCAATTTAGTTCATAATTGTGAAACAGGCAAGAATGGTTTCAAAAGAGCAAATTTCATATGGATGTTTTCATTTCTCATATCACCAGACTTCCAGAAACAGTGGAAAGACTTTATAAATGCCTATTCTAAAGGAAAAGTAAAATATTTTTCTGAAGACATTATGAAATACATATTGTTGTAGTCTTTGAGGAATTGAATTCTGATATGAAAATATTCCAATATAATGGTTCAATTTTCATATTCTTTCGGCTATCAGAAAATCGAAAGGTTTTTAGTAAGAATTGATGTTGCCCATTTATGATAAATGGTAGCAAAGTAAATTGAGTTGTAAATTTTAATCAAATGTTGTAAACTTATATGTAATAATGATATTAGGATAGAAAATAAAAAAGCAGCACCCAAAAGGACGATGCTGGTTTTGAGTATTACCTATGAGTAGTGTATATTTTGATAAAATTTCCATAGATCTCAAAGAAAATCTGATATAACACTCGTATCAGTGCACCACCATATGTTGGAGATTTAGACAGCGATTTTGAGCAATGCATTCTGCTATAAGGTTCTATGTCATGAAATAACACAGTGAATGCAGCTATCATATAACGGATACTCACGTGCTCCAAAACGGAATGATCATTTTGGAAAATTGTATGTTAGATGCGACATGAGGGCTTTTAAAGTAAAACAACCGGTAATTGTATCCGAACTTATAAACTTGGTAGCTTTAAGCTTCATTTATGAGACTTTAAACTTCCTAAGCTGAGACAGTATGGTTACAAAGTTTGTGATCCGTGAGAGGAGAACTGTTAGGTAGAGGATGGCCCTGGTCTTGTATAGTGCATTTTGAGGCAGATTCCATTGCAAAGAACTTCGCCTTGTTTGATGAAGATAAAATGCCTTTAAGCCAGCAATATTAGTAAGCACTTCTAATATGCCTCTCTTAAGATTATTGACAGTGACTATATAGAACTCTAGTAAAACAAATACTTCGTTGTTAATTATAGCATGAATTGGTTGCGCATAGCCTATCGTAACATTCACCAAAATCTTTTGCTGTGATTGCAGGTAGTTATGAAGATAGCGTGAGTATCACTACACTCATGCTGTATCTACCTTCTTAATAGCTTTCTTTGAGTGCACTTTCTTTGTGTGCTATTGTCCTCATCTTTACTGTTATTATCACAATCTTTTGGCCATTGTAAACTCCAGTCGTCATCAAGTCATGACAGGTAACCTTCAGAGAATTTCGAAGCAAATCCTTTATATAATGTACAAAGAAGATTGTTCTCGTTCCCCTGAACATGTGAAAGAATAGCTCGTCTAGTGTTTATTTGGTACTGCTCAGTTATTGCTCTTCCCGTTTCCACCAATTTCAAGTGTACACAACCACTTCGGGTCGATGACTTTTCAATATATCTGAAGATTCTTGATAAAATACAATGAAGGAACTGAAACGTTATCAATCCCTGCATGACATCTCGGTTTCTGTCATGTTCCCACTGCTGTAAAGTAGCTTCTCTCTAAATATTTTCATGGTAATTGTTCTGATGAACTTATCTCTTTGGCACCTTAACTTCACGAATTTATAGTCTCCTGCAGCCTCCGCTGCTGACGCTGCTACTTTTGAAACTTTGCTGTCGTTCCTCTTTTTTTTCTTTTCATTTTTAATAACTCCACATCCAAGAAATTCCATTAGAAACCAGATTTAAATTTAGATTTTAACCATTTCTCATGATGAACATTAAAACTCCACATATATATGCCTGCTATATGAGGAATAATCAAACAGGTTAACATCAATCTTTTTCCCATATTAGCCGAAAATCGCAACTCCTAAATCTCTAGTAAAATCAAATTGTATGCAGCAAAATTTATTCAAAGGTAGTGTAAATATTTTCCAGGCCCTATTTGGGAGTAGACGTTTCTCACGTATACTAAAAGTGTGACACTAAAAACTCCTACATATTAGACTGAGAGCTATGCACGTCATTCCGTTCTCTCGTTGACGACGCCTTTCGTGGCGTGCAGTGGCGGCGGAGGAGCCAAAGGATAACACGCTTGGATTTGGTGACTCTGAATAACACGCTGGTTGATCGCACAGGCTTTCATAGGTGGCGACGGGTCTCTCGATGGTCCGACCTATAAACTATCAACTATCGACAGTAGGTTATCTGCCTACTGTGATTAATACAGGGAGTCGGGGTTCGATACCAGAGAGGGAGCATGCGAAACGTCTGCCAGAAAGGATGACAGCAGGCGCGTAAATTACCAACTTCCGGCAAGGCGTGGTATTGCTGAAAAATAATAACACGGGACTGTATCGAGGCGCTACGATAGGAATGATTAAATTTTACAATAAAGACCAACCGGATGGAAAATCTGGCGCCAGCTGCAGCGTTACTTCCAGCTCCGATAGCGTATATTAAAATTATTTCGGTTAAAAAGCACGTGCTTGCATTCGCGGCCCCGGGGCGGCGGTGCCATCGTCATCGGTGACTTTTGTCCTCCGTGCGCATTCCTGGCCCTTTCCGACGGTGTCAACCGCTTGCAAATCCTCCACAAGATAATGCCGACGAAGTTATGCGGAGGAGTAGTGTCCGCTGCGTGCTACGGAGGTGCGAGGGTTCTGCGAGTGTCGTCGTCGTCAGCAGCGGCGGGTTCCTTGGTGCCCGACGCGCGCTTCATGCGGCGTGGCGGGATTTTTGACAGTGATCAGTGTTAAAATAGATATTCACTCGAAGTCAGTTAAAGGAGATTTTCAGGATATAGCAATTTAATTTACCGTTATTATATATATATATATATATATATATATATATATATATATATATATATATATATATATATATATGTCTGTGTGCGCGGGTGTGTATGTGCGTACGCGTGTGTTATTTATTCTGTGGTTTGCTCCTATTCCAAAACACCTGCATTCAATCTCAATATAGAAGGCATCAGAAGGCCTAATTGAGATAAATAGAAAATGCTCACATCAATGTGATCGAGGAAAGTATTCGTCCCTGAAAAAGAGAACTTGATATGATTTGTTTTCAGATGAACAGGCCTTAAATCTCAGTGAGAAATCGGATATGCCCCAACATTAATACCGTCGTCTATTTATCAGTTCTTTTCCCAAATTGCAGATAACTGTCCATGGCTGATCACATGGAAATGGAATGAGAAAATAGCTAGCATAAATTGTCACTTCCTTTGGGAGATTATGTTTCCCACGCCACAACGATCATTGACTATTGATTTAGCAATAAATGATCCCTTTTGTCACTCTTGCTGACGTTCTACCAAATCCTGTAAATGCTTTACTAATGTAATGCAATGGAGTTTGAAACACAGACCTTTCAATGAAGTTCATGTTATCTAGTATGGAAGCAAAATATGCTATTAGAATTCTCAAAAAATAAATGATTCAAGGACAATTGTTAATAAAGTATTGTCATATGCAGAACGAAATAAAAAAACAGATGTTAGAATTATATGTGAAAAGTGATGTCTGCAAATCCTATTCCCTGACTTGAACTGATTAATTCAACATCATAGTTCTATAGATGTAGATTCTATAAAAAACATCTGTACTAGTTGCTGTTTTATGAATATTTATATCAACAGAATGAAAATGCGTCCATTTACCTGAGAACCTGCTCATTACTCACATATTCAGATATAGATCAAAGTGGGACAGTTTTGATTTTTGAAATACATAATGAGGAATAAGAGTTTCAGAAATTGAAGATCAGTGGTGTCAGCGGGGAACAATGAACAACCTACTTAACTAGCCTTTTTATGTGGATAACACAAGAGAAATTTGAAAGATAGTAAAGAAAATATGCATTCTGAATGAGAGAACGATAGGAATTTGCGGATTACCATGATTTCACATGGCCTGAAATAATGTGACAGAGAAAGAAGAATATTTAGCACCAAACGTTAAATGAATATTTACTTTTACGGATATTTTCTTATATTATTGAATTAATTATGTAATGCTGCAAGTATCCATGGAGAAAATTCTGTGGCTATATATATTAAAATAATAGTGTTCTTATTCATTATTTTTATTTTTAAAAAAGAGAGATCAATACAAATCTGTAGAACATAAAAATTATGAATTTACTAATTTAAAAATATGGCACCATCGCTACCATGTTTCAAAAACAGAAACTAAAACCTTAAACTTAATTATAGAATTAAATTAATATCCTTAATATTGTTTTATTGTCAAAAATCACTTGAAATGAAACACTACTAAGAATTTTAATTTAATTCTATAATTAAATTTATGGTTTTAGTTTCTGTCTTTGAAACATGATAATTCCTTTGTAGCGATGGGACTATTTTTAAATTAGTAAATTTATAATATATATATATATATATATATATATATATATATATATATATATATGAAGAAATATAGTCTTAAGATGTGGGATAAAGTGCTCAATATCAGAGATAGAGCGTGTGTATATAAAAGTGAACATAGAAGTCAACACTTAGAGACGACAGTCTGTTTCCTGCTATACGCAATCGTCAGGCCGCGAGTGCTGTTATTTATATATACGGTCAGTGGTGCATTGTGGGTTGTCTATTTTGTATCCAAATAAATAAATAAAGTAAATAATAAACAACTTAACAAATCATTATGACCAAAATATTAGTTAGACTATAAAAATTAAACCAAAAATCGGACGAAAAACATAGCTATAACTGTTAAATGACGATAAAAAAACTACATTACTTAAAAATTGAAAACCGAAAAGATTAAATAAAATATATAGCATAATAAATAAATAATAAAAAAAACAAGTAAAATAAATTAATCTAAATTAATCCAAATAAATAAACTAACAAACCGAGCCCGATAAATTAATCACTAAAAAAACAAAACAAGTAAAGATAATCAATCTAAATAAATAATTGAAGTAATAAACAAATTAAAAACTAACTACTCCCGCTAAAATAATAGAGTAAACTACAGCAATCAACCCCAAAATTGAATAAATGGTTTTAATTATCTTCCCAAGCCTAAACAAAACTAGTAAATAAGGGATACAAACAATTTTTTACTACGTTAATAAAACACCAATTAAAATAGAAATAAATAAATGAATATATAAGATAAGAAATAAAAATTAAAATTAAGAATAAAAATAAATAAAAACAAGCAAAATGATCTAACCCAAATAAATAAACGACTTCCAGCAAAATAACCGCCAAAATAGACGTCTAGCATGAAACAGCCTGTCGCCTCTAAGTGTTGACTTCAAATTTCACTTATATATATATATATATATATATATATATATATATGTATATTAATAAAAAGAAAGAGCAGTAAGATATATAATCCGGTGTTCTTATAGATATTTTTATTTTTACAAAATAGTGCTCAATGTAAATTTACAGAGCATTAATATTATAAATTAATAGACTTAAAATATGGTTTTTCGCTACACAGCACCAACCATGTTTCAAAAATGGAAGCTAAAAGCCCCGAATTTAATTTTGTAATTAAATTAAAGACATTAGTTTCATTTCATCCAAAATTCGCTTGAGGATGAAATGGAACTAATGTCTTTAATTTAATTACAAAATTAAATTCGGGGCTTTTAGCTTCCATTTTTGAAACATGGTTGGTACTGTGTAGCGAAAAACCATATTTTAAGTCTATTAATTCATAATATATATATATATATATATATATATATATATATATATATATATATATCAAATACATGATATTTATTTCAAACCAAGTACTGTAATGAATCGCATTTACTCTTGTTACATGGTACCATACCATTTGCTTTCTTTGAAAAGTCACAAGGCACCGCCGGTCATATTGCCTGTGACGAACTAAACGAGTCAGACGCGGTTTTGACCAATTTCTATATCGTTTTTTTTTTTTTTTCTCCCGTGGTTTAGTGATAGATTCGCCAACGTCTCTTTCCGTGAGTCCTTCAATACAACATGGGTGCAGTAATGGTTGAAGAAGTAACAACGTAGAACTCATCTGAGATTAAAATAACCTATTTGTGGTCCGATTGATAACATGATAGACGTAATAGCGGCGACATGAACAGACATCACCAACGACCAAACGACAAAACGACCGACGACGAAGAACGGACGAACCAACGAGACAGTTCATTGTGCTCCCCTACTCTGTTACAATTTTAATCAATATTTCAATTTAGTGTTTCATAAGAGCAATTCGCATGTGGTGTTACAATGAAACACTTAATCAACAGAAGGCAAAATAAATTCGAATATATCATCGATTAAAATTCAGTCTTATGACAAATAATTTAAAACGAACTCTTAATACAAATTGACCCATTTCCCTACGACATTTTAAAATCAAATGCTGCACTTCATTTTAATTCTGAATTCAGTGCCAGTCGTTAAACCTTTGTGGCTTGAAACAATCCATACGCTAATATTTTCGTGTTGTAAATAGCAAAACGCAAACCATGTTTATGAAAGTCAATAATTGTTAACACAAGCTTATTTCAAGAAAATATATTGATGAATCCGGAAATGAAAAACTATGGCCGTTTCACATTTCACCTTCGTATAAATTCCATTTTAGCAGTCAAGCAATTTAGATTATTCACACTTTAGTTCAAACTCCTGCGAGAAACAATCTTTACTTATACATGTTTCTTTAATTTATAATTTTTGTTTCGAGTCTCACATTTGCGAGATCATAGGAGAAACATCAATCTTCTTTTACAACTTTTATTAGAAAACTTTGACGATTCTTAACATAAGTGTGTTTATCACTGCTGCTGTTAAAAACTAGATACTTTGGTTTTCCTTAAGTAAGATGAAAGACACCACATAAATGCTGGCAATGCATTGACTCCTTGTGAAGTTATGAGCGTGGGAGAATTAAATAAGTAATAAAGTGGAATGGCGTTCTGTAAAACTGTATGGTGAAGATCTCGATTTTACGATACTTCTCGGGATGACATAGATTTTACGAGATAAGCATGATTGCGAAAGAAATTCACTTTCTTTGCTTTTTAACTAATTTTCTTTTTCCTTTTTATCATCGCGGATCCTTCATTTTATTTTTATAGTTTTGATAGTCTTTTTTATTTACCACTTTCCAGAATCAAAGGAAAAAAAAACTTTCCGTTACTTTCGTATTTCTTTCTTTCCTTTAAATTCATTTCAGTTTATTTCAAAATCGACACTGTCTTTTTAAACGTTTAAAGTTCTTTTCAGTTCAATTTGTCGACATAATCCCGTGTTTCATTCTCATTTATTATACACCGGGATTTCCACTCAGATTGTTTCTTTCCCATAACCGTTTAATTATGGAACGAACTTTCCGAGAGGATGATTTCCAGATCGCTACAATCTTAACCTCTTCAGTTCAAGTGTCAACCGTTATATATCCTGTATATCCTTATATTATGCACTTTTTGCTCCGTCTATATACGCCCTTTCAACAGAGCCATAAACTAAATCTTACTTGAGTGATTCTTAGGCCTTGCATTGGGTAGACAATAGTAAAAATACAGACATGCAAATACACATGTACACCAGCACACATATATCGTGCCTGTATATAATTTTATTTGATATGTTACCATAAATATTCGTTTCTTCAGTTGCGACTGTATCGTTTCTTATCATTCTTTTGTTCATTTTTCTTTTACTTTACCTTTTTTGTTCAGCCAATTTCAACTTCTCTTCATCCTTTCTTTCGTTCTCTTTCTCCCCCGCTATATATATATATATATATATATATATATATATATATATATATATATATATATATATATATCACACAAATCCACACACAGAAACACACATGCATTCTCTGTTTCCCTATTTTATTTTCAATTGTTTTATCTGAAGACATTGTGTGGAATGATTTTTTTTATTTCTTAAGTATTCAATATTGAAGGAATTTTACCCATGGCACTGGTATTTCAATAAAGTAATTTTGCTCCGGTTAGGAAACATAGACTCTAATTGTAAAAACTTTGCGAAAGAGATTTCACATACCAACCATAAGCACAAACTATTATAGATGTCTATTCACATATGCATATCTAATCCTGTTTCGTTGATGTATATAGATTTAAATGGTCCGGAAGAATGATGACCAAGTAAAAATACTGATGTCACAATAAACTGAAAACCCAAGTGCCTGTCGATTATGTCAAAGTCGTTATTTTTGTTTTTTGTTTTTTGCAAATAGCAAATCTAGAGAGCAACTGTCACGTATTTTCTTTCTTTTTCCGAAATCAGTGCTAAACAAACAAGTTTTGAATATGATTTTTTTTTTTCTGAAGATGAAAATATACCAAAATATTCTTTATTATTTTCCTTGTTATGCATATTCAAAAATACAGGGTTACCTAAGATAATATGCATAAGATTAAAATCGACTGGATCCGATAAATCATACATTTCATAATTCTGATCCTTTAAAACATAGTTTCGAAATTCTGAGAAATAAAATTTGGGGATAGCAAATGTTTAATATGGAAGTAGAAATCATTTTTTTTATATATTGTCTATATAATTCCCAAGTATTTGGACATCATATAGACGCTATCGGCGATTTCTTTGATTTGTTAATTTAAACCCAAGGATTTAAATGACACATAAACAAGACGAAATAAAATCTTTTAGCATATAAGGATTTAATTTCCTTAAATTCTGTGAACAACGTTCACTTGTATATTAGTTTTTATGGTGGCAAAGATGAGATAAAAAATGGTAAACATACGAGGACAGTCATGCACCCTTACAGGAAATCTTGTTACTTTTCGTTAGAAATAGAAATATATTACTGCAAGGCTTCGGAGAGAACGTTTTTGGAAACCGAATATTTAGTTATAATTCATTTTCTTTCAAAATATATGTCAAAGTCTACGAGTAATATATCACAATTTTATTTTTGTTTCAAGATTGTATTTTCCAGAGAGCAGAAAGTAATATAAATGGGCACAAGAGGGGGTATGTTTCCACGACTTAACATTAAACCGGCTAATCTTAATGTAAACTGTAAAATAAACTGTATTGCATTGAATTCATTTATAAAGAAAATTATTAAAGACATTCGATCGAAACACGTCAAACTAAAAAGCGAATTTTTGTCTAATTCATTAAATTTCAGTTTCGGTGTCTCAAATATCCGAGTGGAACTAAAGGAAAAACCTTTTCCATCAACATAGAATTCCTTCATTGGTTAAGATATATTTCTTTTTGTTACCTACACGTACGACTTTTTCAAAGTATGAGTATAGTTCATCAAAGAGTCATGATGGCAGTCACCTTTTCGTTATGACTCCGCCTTGATAAAAACACGTCATTGGGTCATTGGAAGTAGTGGGTCATTTGCTTGTGGATTTGAGCTAAAACGTGGAGCAAATTTGTCAGTTGATAAAATGATAGATGCCTTTATTTATTCAGTAGCAAAGCACTGCCTTAAAATCCTATCATTTTATAGGATAATGGAATTCAAAAGCGTTTGGCGGCATCGCTTAGAATTAAGACCGTGCTTCAATCTCAGTGAAGCAAAGAAGAGGCTAACAACAAGGATGAATATTTGCTAGCAAACCCTTTTTGTAACTGTTTACATACGATGTTATGTTTTTTTTTTATCATATGATGAAAAAACGTCGCTAATGAAAGCCGCTTTCAGGATAATTTGCTCAATCATTCAACCGTAGATACAAGCAGTTGTTAGCATACAGATATTCAGTTAGAATTTCACATCTAGAAACACTCACATATTCACGAACTTCAGTAATATTTTGTTTTGTGAATCGAATTAGCTGCATCTAAGGCAGTAAACACTCTAAGACACACGGGATACTGTGTGTGAGGGAGAATTAGAAAACAGAAATATTATTGGGGAGCGAGAACTATATAAAGGTAATAAGGAAGACAGTAGATGGCGATTGACATTACATTTAAATTTTTGAAGATCTAACTTGTCTGGAAAGCAAGAAGCTAGAAGTGAGTTCCATAAGCGAGAAGTGCGAGGAAATAAACTGTTAGCATAGAACTTACGGTTATATCTACACCAATCAGCTGTAAACCGATGGACCCTTCCTAATTTAGTACTACGATCAAATTCAAAAAGTCTAGGTACCATAGCAAAGAGTTCAACCAAACAATTACAATGAAATTATTTATAGAAAAGGCACAAGGAAGCAACTTTACGGTGGTGGGAAAGTGACTAAAGCCGAGACGCCAGGTCAGGACAATAATATTGCTGATTCGTTTTGGGATTTTATCAAGAAACTTTAAATATAAAGTATACAAAAAGACAAGCTATCTACATGGTGCGATGAATAAATTGTCTTCTAAATTACACAAAAATGAAAATAACACTGACATAATATTTTATCAGATACATTTACTAAAATTACACATAAATATCGTGAAATAGTAAAGAGTACATTTATTTAATAAAATCGCCATTGGCATCAACCACAACCTCCAGACGATTTCAGAATCGCCTGCATCACTTCTGGACGGTCTCCTTGTTTAAGCTGGTGAAGGCTCCCATAATCCTTGCCTTCAGTTCGTCTTTGATGTTACATGGAGTTTTATTGGTTGCTTGCTCAAATGCTTCCCACACATAATAATCGAGTCGGTTGCAGTCTTGGGAGTTAGGTGGCCAATTGTAAGGGGTTATGTGGTCAAAGAAATTGTCTGACAGCCATGACTAGTTTCTCTTACTTGTGTGGAATGGTGCAGTGTCCTGTTGACGTAGGGACTTCCAGCAGCCGTCCTCTTAACTCAGGGCCGCACTAGCTCCTTAAGGCACTTGATTTAGGCCTCCATGTTGTGTCTCAGGCTCACACTACCAAATTCAGAAGTTCTTTTCTTATCAGAACGATCAGAGTTTTCAGTGCTGTTTTACCCTAATAATGCCCATTAGACTCATCCAACACTTTCCGAATCCTCTGCACTGTCCTCAGTTTTAAATCCAAACACCATGAAATGTTCGTATTGGAGCTTCTGGCGCGAATGCCAAGCAGTACATTAAAAATATAGACTGGCGACAATTTACCCATTGTACTCCATATATGCTCATACATACAATGAGAGTAATAACGAGGACGAGAGACATTCATTGAATAAAAGTGTGATTATACATGATGATTCATTTTTTCTATTTATCAAATTATATTTTGATTTTCTGATCATTGAAATCTCTATACATATACCAGATTTTGAAAGGAAAACGAAAAATATTCAAATGAAAATAAATTGTAATTAAAACAGTATAGAATTTTTACTTGGCGTAATTATTTTTAGAAATTTACAAATGTCCATCTTTTAATATACTTCAACATAAGTAGACTATATACAAAAATTGACGACGCATAAAAAAGAAACTGATTTTATATTATTAACCTGGTTTAATAATTCCTAGTTTTAGTTTTGAGAAAAATAATGGAAAGATTCAGGAATGATTTGTTATGTCAATGTGAAGGATTCCAAGAAGAATTATGCCGTGATTTATAATTTATAATTATAATTACACGACGTACTCAAAATTTATGAAGAGAAATATATTATTTGTGTAAACATTGAACCGCATGTCATTTTAATAACGATAAAATTATGCAGCCTTAATATGACATGTATATTCCATGTTCTGAAACAGACATTGATTTATGAGCAGATGTATTTTTATTTTAATCAAAAATCAAAACATCCCGAATAGAATCCTAAATTTCGTTTTTGTAATCCACTAATCTAATGTTCCTTCTTCAGAATGATCCATGTGTTTTCAGCCGAATTTAGATCTAGCGGGCAAGCTGGCGACGTCATCAAGCTATGAAACATTTTATTCATTTTTATTTTATTTCAAATGAGCTTACTTCTCTAAATGTGATGGGAATTTGTCCTAAATTCTTTTAACTTATACTTGAACCATAGGGCTATTTATAACATGTTTATAACCGATTTCAACAAAACTTCACAAAACTACGTAAAATTACCCGGCGCCAAAAATTAGAAAAACTTAATTGTTTTTGCACAAAATCAATTTGAAAGCACGGGTAAGTGTATCGCACCCGGCCGGAAGTTACTGCCGGCTACTCAAACGTCTGAAAGCGTCACCGCAGAAAACAGAACGAATGCCGTTAACTTACGGTGACTAAGCGTTTTTTTTTTTTTTTCAGAGAACGATACAGAAAAAGTAAACAAATGAAACGTAAAGATACAAAAGTCCTCCTAACTAAAAATAATAACCAGAAATTACATTAAATACACATGGTGCCCAAATGAAACCCATGTATTCAGTCAAAATGCGGAAGTTAATTTTTAGTCATCAACCAAAAGATTTTGCCAACCGACTACGATGCTAAAGGCACTTCTGACTTGCTTGGGGTGAAATGCTTAAAAAAACAAAAAAAAAACATTGAATATAAAATAATTAGGGTACTGACAAAAGAATCTAATAAAATAATTAGGGTACTGAAAATAGCATCTACCACAATCAAAGGTAAAACTCTCCCTACCAACAGCTAAAATAATAAAAAAGTGCTCAATACAATATATATATATATATATATATATTATATATATATATATATATATATATATATATATATATATATATATATATATATATATATATATATATATATATAAGGATGGATGTGTGTGTAACGAATGCACGGCCGCAATTTTCGACGGATTTGCACGAAAATTTACATGCACATGCTCCAAATTAGCGGGAGGCCAAGCCTGACTTTGCATTTCCCAACTCCCATCGATGGTGGAAATAATCGATTTTTTCATGCTTCTACGGCAGTTTTCATGTAGTTTGCTGCCATTTTCTATTGGCCAGAGTGAGAGCGTATAGCTGGCCGCCACGAATAGGCAGGAAGATTCTATTGGCCAGCATGAGAGCCAACAGCTGACTGACACGAATACTAACTAGCATGCTAGCATTAAAAAAAAATCGATTGCTGCATTCGTTATAAGTGGGAAAAATTTAAATCTGCATGGCACTTTACTCCATTTGGCTCATTCGCTTGCTTAAATTCAACGTTGATTCTGATTCCGCAGAACTGGGTTTGGTGTGAAAAAGTATTTGTTGTTAACATTTTTTTCATTCGGTTTTTCTAGTTACGAGTCCTTTTTTAAAACTGATCGTTTTGGGTTTATTTTGTTTAGTTCGTTTTTCGTAACAGATTTAATGTTTAGTAATAGAGCTTAGAAAAAATTCGCAGTGTGAGATAGGAAAGAAGTAAGACATGTAGCAACATCAGCACGGTAAAAGGCACTCCTTTAAAGGCAAGGAAGGGCAAAAATATTTTAAGTCAAGTGATATCGATTGCTGTATGAGTCGTACAATTTTTGAATCAAGCATGGGCAACGCAGGGCCATGCTGCTAGTACTTTATGTTTTGGAAATTGTCTTGCAAACATAAAACGTTTGCATTCTAAATACATCGTTTTTATCTAAATAGAATAAATAAATTTAAAAAATGAAAGATGAGAATAAAGTTCAAAACAAGAACAGAGACAATCTCCTTGAAATACGAACACAAGCAATAAACTAAAGAAAAATTAAAGATAATATAAAACTTAAAGTAGAATTAACAGATTGTACTTGATATTTTCAACCAACTAATGCCATGGGCACATAATTGACATTTTTACCAAATAAAGTCAACAATTATTTAAATGGTTACTCACAGAAAAGTTAGTTCATACATAGAAAGTTCAGCGCCGAATGGTGACAGTCAGTTTTCTCCTTTAATGCAATCTTCAAGCCATGTGTGTTGGAAACTAGATCGGCTATTTATATATATTAGTCACTGAGATTTTATGGGTAACATGATCAGTTATTTAAGTTCTATTGTGTTATTCTGTCAGCCAGTAAATAACCATCACCGTTCATCACTGTTCTATCAGGTATAAATAAAGGAAATAATAAGTAAATAAACAAACGAATAAACGCTCACTTAAACTATACAAGTGTAATATTAGGTTGGTGCAAAAATAATGACGTAATAATATCGTTTTTTGACGTTAAGAAATACGTCAAAAAACGACATTATTACGTCATTATTTTTGCATAATATTAATTATTAGTATGGAATAATTAATGAATGAATACAGAATAAACTGACGTAATTAATAATGAATAAACGTGATTTAGAAGCTAACAAACGATGCTATACAATAACTAAAAAAAAATGTTTTCCGTCCATATTTATTTATTCATTTATTTTTTTTTCGGGAAATGATCTAATTTGTTTGTGTGATAAATATGTTTGTTAATGTTAAGCTATCTGCTTTAGCTATAATACATATTTTGCACATATCTTAGTGATATTTTACAAGATATCGCGTTTCAGTTTTCGATTTTTAAATAACGTAGTAAAACATTGTTTTATGTTTGCATTTTGAGATAAGTTCTGATCTTTTATTTAATGACGTTGCCCGTGCTTGATTCAAAAATCGTTCGACTCATACAGCAATCGCTATCACTTAACTTAAAATATTTCTGCCTTTCCTTGCCTTTAACGGAGTGCCCTTTGCCGTGCTGATGTTGCTACCTGCCTTATTTCTTGCCTATCTCACACTGCGAATTTTTTCTAAGCTCTATACTAAACATTAAATCTGTTACGAAAAAAGAACTAAACAAAATGAACACAAAACGATCAGCTTTAAAAAAAAGACTTGTAACTTGAAAAACCGAATGAAAAAACAATGTTAACAACAAATACTTTTTCACACCCAACCCAGTTTGCTGAAATATTGAGACTGGTCATACTACTTGGGCGGGGTTGTTGTTACCCTTGTTTTGTTAACCCGGTACTTTGGAAACCATACTTTGATCTTATTTTAAGTTCAAATAAAAAGAGCTCAAAAGTGTTTAACAACGCGAAGTCAACTGCACAGAGTCCAAAATGAGGTGAAAAGCTTAGATGCACTGGGCCGCGTAGTGCAGGCGAGGCATTCAACTTAAAACCCCCAAAATCCGTATCACCTGTGAGTTAAACGGTTTTTTTTTTTTTTTTACAAAGTTTGAGTCTCAAATAAAAAATCGGGCTCCGGCATGACACAATGACGTAAATTGAAAAATCGGATCTAGGATGCGGCCTGGGAGAAAGAACGAAGTTTAAAAAAGTGGGAAATGGATTGCTGAGGGCATGGTCAACATGGAGGTTTCTATCGATTTTTGAGTCACGACGGGGTCACATGGCATTCTATGCAAGGCACCTCTAACTGGGCCGCGTAGGAATTTCTGGGTGAATTGTAAAGAACGCCCGGAATTTTAGAATATAATCCGCCCAAATACCGGAGTACCAGCCGATTTACCAAGTTTTTGAAAGCCTGAGTCCAAACTGAAAATCTGTCTCCGTTACGAATTTACGCCGTAAATGTCGGAAGTTGAATCGACATTTTACGTTAATTGCAGCTTGGGCGTGAAAAGAAGTCAAAAACTGACAGCTGATGGTAGGGTCGAACCGGAGCTTTTTATCGATTTTTGCAGCACGAAGGGGTCTCGCATGCATTTTCGAAAGGGCCCGTAATCTGGTCGGGATCATTCATTTCTGTACATATGGTATGGTGATATGAGGAGATACAATTGATGTTTGTAATTATACATTAGTTGGCGATGAGTTCAATGTTTCATAGTAATGCGGTAAAAGGGGAGCAAGTGCTTATCCCAAGTATGCATTCGTATCCATCAGATGCCGTTGTACCCTTCACTTTCAGAAGATCCCCATTCCCATTCGCACCCTGTTTTGCTATGACAATTATTAAGGCCCAAGGACAAACACTGTCTGTCACTGGTGTACACTTAGAGGAGCAGTGCTTCTCATACGGCCAACTTTACGTAGTCTGCTCTCGAGTCGGCAGGCGCGATGATGTGTTCCTTTATTCACCCTCACAAAAAGCTGAAAATGTGGTCTACACTGAAGTCCTCAGCCAGTCCTCAGCAAATTCCATTCCATTTTTCTTTCCATGCAAGAAAATTGAAGCCAGTTATAATTTTGGCCTCAATAATGTTTGGGTGTAGGGCCTGAATAACCATCCTGGTCCCATTACAGAGTTTCGGTGGACGCAGGTTTCTAAACAACATAACCGGGATCCCCAGTTTAAGTTCCAGATTGTGAGGAGGGAGACCAGCGGGGTGGCGGCTGTTTAAGAACTCCACTGCAAATTTTGCTATTTCAGCGGGGTCTGGAGTTCTGTCAATAGATTTGTAAACGTGCAACACCCCTGGCACAGTTTCCAGAAGCTGTCTATTAAGAGTTGTCACAGTGGGGTTTTTAGGGGCAATAATCGCCTGCCCAGCAAGCCACTCAATATTGTTGTAGTTTGTTTGAAGATCAGGAAAAACTGATTCCCTGAGTGTTGCTGGCGTTGTGACCACTGTAGGCAACACTTGGACGTTTACAAATCCATTAGTGTCCGCTGGAATAATACCTTCGCCAAGGTCTAATAATGAATTCGAAAATTCGGCGGACCCAACATCGCTAGTTAGGTGTGCACGCATGTTGGTGGTAAGGTGCAATGGTCTAACAGTGGGCCAAAGCTCGAATAGCGTCGGCCCTTGTCCCCTTAGGTACAAGGGGGAGTGTCTGGCGAAAGTCACCGGATAGAAGGACAGTTATACCTCCCATAAGGACATTGGAGTTTCGAATATCCTTCAGAGAGCAGTTTACAGCCTCGAGTGCTGTTTTGGGACTGACAGTGCACTCATCCCAGACGATGAGCTCACCTCGCCTGAGTACCTCCGCTAGACCTGATTGATTGGCTATACTGCTTAAAACTGTTTCAGACTTAATCAGGTCAAGCGGAAGTTTAAACGTTGAGTGCACTGTTCGGCCACCCGGTAGTAATGTGGCAGCAATACCTGAAGACGATACTGCTAGCGCCACTTTGCCATGGCGCCGAATTTCTAC
Organism: Acanthosepion lycidas; assembly: GCA_963932145.1. NCBI lineage: Eukaryota > Metazoa > Mollusca > Cephalopoda > Sepiida > Sepiidae > Acanthosepion > Acanthosepion lycidas. Next base: position 151,451,957 of record OZ010573.1, read on the forward strand.
AAGAAGCAGTTTTGTTATGAACGTGTTTCCCGTCCACCCAGGCGCGTCCAGAAAGAAAATCCTGCCTTCTGGATGCAAGAACCGTATCGTAAGCGGCCCTTTGGTCTATGAAAAGTTTTGACTCATTTGTTGTGACATAGGCGTTGAGCTCCTCAACAGAATAGGATATCTCCCGCATAATCTCATGTGAGAGACTAGATGAAGCCACACGATCTGGCGTTGGAAGCCCAATAGCGGCGAGAGATTCCCCCACCCACCATTTCAACAAACAGGTTCTCAATGATTATTAGCGTCCTGTTGTAAATTTCATCATTGAATGTAAGAGCCATTGTTGGACACAGCAGTTGCGCTTCTCTGAGTATCACTGGGTTCGCACATTTGTAAGATCGTGGTGAAGAGGTGGCTCAAAGCAGAGGGCATTTTTAAAAGAGCTCTTTCAGCCATTGTGGCATCCCACTGGCTGTCGTCTTCCAAAAGGCCGAGACGGAGGCAGGCCTCACGAGAAGTGTCACATAAAACTCCATTAACCGTCCGTAAGTTATTGTAGCTCTTTGGACCACTAACTTCGTGCAAAAGGAGTCGCCAGTAAAAACATTCCTGTCGCGATGGGGGAACTGTTAATACCCTTCCGAGTGTGGCGTCTTTTTTGACGCCTGGATAGCCCTCGACATTGGCCCCGCACTTCTGCCGAGCCCCGGTGTTTTTTTTTTGTCCACACGTAGTATGAAGGCACGTCTGGGTACAGTAGAGTCCTAGCAAACTCGTCCTGGACAAAGTTTGAAGAACGCTATAAGCGTTGTGTCTTTGGTACGCACAGCCACATCCCTTGCTGTATCCGCAGAAAAATAACGAAGTTCGTCGTTTTCTAAGTGCGCAGCAAGCTGGACGATTGCTGGGAAGTTTTCGTGAATGGGGAAGCTGAATATGTGCCAAGGGCCCTCTGTGCTGCTAATGACGCGCCCTGAAATGAAGTCCTGAATTTCGTCTACGGAATCTTCCTGCCTAATACCAAACATTGCAGTATCAGTCCCTTTGTTGATGTACTTGCTTACATACTTGATGGAGCGAACTGAATGGCAATATTCGACATTGATGTGCGCATTAAACGCTTTTGTTAGCAGGGACAGTATGGCACTACCCATCTGTTATCGACTTGGTGGCCCTTTACCACGGCTGTAAATCCTCCCTCACCGGGATTCCTTCGCCGGTACAGTGGATAACCATCGCTACCTGTAATGGTTTCGCTCACGAAATCTCGTGGGCACTACTGGGTGCATTTGCCGTCGCTGTTGTGACAGCTGGTGTCATTGTAATGCGACCCGCAGGGACCATGAATCGTGTTGGTTGTCACTATTTCGTACAATTCAGGGTCAGCCGACTGATCAGGAATTTCAGCAGAAATAAGATGATCGATTTCTGTGGCCTTAATCTTGTCGCACAGCCAAAATAGTGTATGTCCGTGAGGGAGGCCGCGTTTCTGCCACTCAATAGTGTGCATGCGACAGCAAAATGCCCCCAAAACCTGACCCTTTCTAATCACATCCATTATTTTTCCAAACTTCAGATGGTAAACGCGCGCAATGAGGTCTGGACGGTCGTAGGCCGATTGCCCTGGCATAATTTCTTTAGCAATTGCGTACCATTTTGGGTTACACGTGAAAGTTATGAATAGGTCTGGTCGGCCGTACTTACAAATGTATGTCATCGCGTCTTGCGTCTTGCTTCTTGCGTCTTGCGTCCTCGCGTGCATGTATCGTGGACTGCCTGTGGACGTTGCAAGTAGTATGCACATGTTGCCTATATTGATCAGCGTCATTTCGTAAAACATCACGGAGGTGAATGTAAGAGTCGCAGCGCAACTTGGCCTGATTCAATCTGATGTAACAAAGTCTTTCGGGTTCCATCTTAGCAGCCATGTCTACTATGAATTGATGGAAAGTGTTGCCGGCTTCGATGAAGATGTTTGAATGCAACCTCATGTAGCATGAATAGGTAGGCGTAGAAAGCCCTGCAAGACACTGTTTTTAAGGTGGGCCCATTTTTCAGAATGCCAAAGTGGTACCCATCTTCTCCGTAAGGGAAGAGAAGTGGGTATTTCAGTGCACCGTAGGACCGGTGCATTTCACTGATTCTTAGGTGCCCACTGACGCGCGATTCGATAACAATGTCACGTCTGTTGTGCTGATCATCGCTGACAATGATGGTACCTTCGTTACTTGCGGGAGCATTGTAACGACGTTCGTGCTCTCCCTGAGGTCGTTTGTCAGCATCAATTACAATAATGAAATCAGAAGAAGTGCTATTTTCGAGAGCATACTTAAAACTGCGGACATAGCTGTTTGTCTCGTGGAGCATTTGTTGGAGACTCATTATGATATCCCTGCGAGGATGATTGTCCTGGCCTGTATCGTTCTCGGGAATAATGCCCATACGGGCATCTGCCTGTTGATTGTAGTCAGCTATGAAGTATATTTGTAGAAAGGCCGAATCAGTGGCAGTTTCCGGCAAAAGAGACCCAATCCGGTGGTAAACCTGACCTTAAACCTTGAAGGTGGGATTCCAACCGACTTCGCGGAAGGCATTACCACCAAAAGAGGTCATCTGGAATGCACAATTGTACTGTCTGATTTTTGCGAGGAAATGTTTGGAGTCTAGACTGGAACCATCCAACAGAGCTTTCAACGGAGCAGGTAACTATTGAAAAGGTGGCAACTGTACCTTACCGTCTGAACAACACAAACCTGCAGACTTTCCAATCCATTTTTTGGCCTTGCAATGCCCACAGACAACTGACATGGATCCTATTTGGAGGTATTTAAAGCCTCAAAACTGTCTCAGCTTAAATCAAAACTGCATTGGTGGGCTACAGAGTCCTCGCTGTGCATGGCGGCGCTGGCTAACAGTCTGCAACCTTTCAAGCCTTTCAGTAGGTCCTTCTACAGCTCTAGCAGCGGAAGTTGAAATTGAATCGCGTTGCCGCCTTGTGCGCTTTTGCGCGGAACTTTCCGACGCCCTTGCAGCAGAAGTTGCAGCGGCGTCGGCTGCATGGCGTGCGGTTTTCTCAGCCATGGATTCCTGGGACCGTCGAATGGACGTTGCCTTAGCTTTCGCTGCGTTACGTGCGGTTTTCTCAGCCGTGGTCTCCTGGGACCGTCGAATAGAAGTTGCAGCGGCGTCGGCTGCATTGCGAGTAGCTTTTCGATGCGGGCTTTGTCGAGAACGCAAAAGCGTTCGTGATGAAGCCGCTTTTTTGTTGTCTTGCAAACGTTTAGGTAGTTTCCTCTTACTTTTCAAGGAATATATGTAAACTGATTTGCAGTACAAACGGTAGTTACGCTCACCAAGTGTTTCATGTGACAAAACATACTGCCTCCGTTGAGATTAATTGGAAAGCCTCAATGAGGCCTCTACCTCGGTTTCATCCTCTCGCTTTCTCTTTGCCGCAGAGGCTCTTTTAGGACGCCGGCTAAGGTTGCCTCGCCATGGTATTTTGACACGCTTAACAAAGCTGCCGGGTTGGTCATAGCCACGGCACTCAGAAGAGTTTAAAGCAAAGGTTAAAGTAGACGCCAGCCGCTTCTCCCCCAAGGAGGCGCACTCAATGGAATACTGCTCCCGTTTCCCCTTAGCCGGTGAAGCTTTTTTAGAACACCTACTAATGATGCCTCGCCTGGGTGTTTTTGCAGCCTTTACAGAGCTGCCGGGTTGGTCATCGCCACGGCACGCAGAAGAGTGCTAAGTAGACGCTATATGATCATCTGTAACCGGAGTTATTATGTGCTCCTCCGCAATCGCCTGTTCTGCATGTGTAACGTTAACGGTATTAGGGGTCTTCAGTTGCTGACATGCGGATGTTCGTCGTGTAGGAGCCATTTGAAGGGTTGTAGTATTGCTGTGTAAGAATGCGAATAGAAGTTGATGCCGAAGCTGAAGCGGTGCAACTTCGTTGTATACGAAAACTAAAAATGCAATGAAGCGGTATGGAAAAAGCTTCTCCTAGTTATGGGCCGTGCTTTCTGTCAGCAAGAAAACGTCGCTGTAGGAATAGGTTACGCAACCAAAACGTTGAAGGTTAAAAAGTAGTGAAACACTGAGTTGTACTGGGCCGCGTAGTAAAGGCAGAAGAGAAGTAACTTGCGACAGCAGTTAACTGTCTAATAGCAAAACTGAACTACGAAAAGGTAGAAATAGGTATGGAACGCTAAGATGGACTGAGCTGCGCAGTAGAGGCAGCACGTGGCGATAAAAGGGTAATGCAAACACTTAAGCAAATAGGTAACTGGCGGTAGCAGGAAGCTGTCAATTAATCCAAGGACAGATGCGTTAATGGCGATCAAATCAAGACGTGAGTGCGGATGCAGCCGAATCGAAGGTATTTAAAGGGAGCGTGACTTGTCATTGATTGGTGTAGCCTGGACAATGTCCATGAATAAGCTCACGCAAAATGGAAAATGCTAGCACCCATTCACGCACGCGCGCATGATTTTGCAAGCGCAAGGCTTGGCTGTAAACGGGGCCAAGGTGCCTGCTGCATATGCAGCTTGGCGCTAACGCACGTGATGCTGGCGATGAGAATGCAAGGAGATGAAATCAAGCGTTTGCTCGTTTGGTTTGTGGGACAAAGAAAAACCGCTAACCGTTTGCCGGCATTAGCTTTGAAATGGATTGTGAGGAAGCCCTGCTGTTTTAGCGCAAAAACTCCTCGTCAGGTCTGGGATGCGGCCTGGGCTAGGGGAAAAGGTTTAAAGAATTGGAAAATAGACTGCTAAAGGTGGAACCATTTTCACTCAGCATTATGCGGATTTTTTTCAGTAAAGACGCGAATAAAGGAAGTGCTTATTTTGGTAAGATGCGACGATTAAAGCAAAGGTGTTGACAAAGTCGACTATGTCATTTGTGGCTCAAAGTCAGACATGGTAGCAGGGATAAAAAAAATGCTGAATTGCAATGGCCCTGCACCCATTCCAGAATTTGACGTCAAATGTTTCTTCCACTCCACTGCACTGAAATCGGGTGAGAAATGCGGCCTGGGCGAGGTAATAACGCCCACGACAGACACACAGACAGACAACATGAGATATATAGATAGTAGATAGATAGATTTGTGTTTGTCTGGAAAGGTGATTTAACTTCCTCTAGACAAAGTTTATTTTTTTTGCAGTTACTGTCTTAGACTGCTGCTTTTGTTAATATTTAACATTATATATTTCCTATATTTTGGAATTTTATTTAAGATCCCACATATGTTTAGAGAGTGTTGTTCTTTTAGTGTTTTTAAATTTGATAAGCGATGTTCTGTGTGCGTAATTTCTTTACTTCCAGGTCAAGTAGTTAATCGTATCTATATCTTTCTTGGTTACTTTCGTTCTTTACAGTGGCTTGTTCTATTATATTGTTTTGCAATCAATTTCTTTTTAAGATATATTCATGCTTTACTCCACAGTTACTGGTAGGATCCGTTGATGTGCGTGAACTGTTGGTTATTATTCACTTATTCTGTTTCATTACCCTGTTCACGGTGCAGTTACGGATTATTATTACTGTGTTACTGCTGAATGATTTTTAGAGTGTTTCATGTTTGCGAATCAGTTTAATAAATATTTTCCTACGTTTGTTCGTTAGATTTTTTGTTGTATAGTAGAATTGGGTTTTCTATATGGATGATATGTGGCCGATATATGGCCTTTCTGAAGTTGAATGTGATGTCTAATAAAAATATATGCGTGTGTATATGCGTGTGTTTGTGTAGGTGTGTGTGATTGTGTGCGCCCGTGTGTGTGTGTAAAATTTCAGACAGAATTTATCTGTGAAAGGATAATATTAATAAATACAAAATGAAAGCGTGTCTTAGCCGACGCGTTTCGTACTCTGGGGGAATTTATCAAGGTAAATGCAAGGATTTTATTTTGTAACAAGTATTTATAAACAAGTACATACATTTTTAAATTAAGAAACGTTCATAAATATTCATCAGGTTAACTGAAATGTTTAGGTAAGTTATGGAGGACGCTAATTGTCATAATTTAATGTCTAATAAACGAAAGTGAGTAAAAGATATTCTTGAAGATTTTATGCAAATTAATATTTAAATTATTTTATTCTGGCATTAATTCATGTGTTACATATTTCAAATAACATTAATTATGAATTTAACATTTTTTAATTTTCATAGTCGTGTATGTTGGCTCGGTAGTAACTTTTATCAGAAATTTTTTTTTTTTAAGTAGTAATTCTTTCAGAAATGGATATATTTGAAAAGAACTGGGGCGTATATTTATATTTTGATAAGTTTTGTTTTCGGCACTATCGAAAATACTCCAGCTAAGTAAGTTACGTTCGCTTTTAATAAATTTAGCATTCATTAGATCAAAGTTTTGGTTGAATATATATCCATGTATAACTAATGAATTTGTTAAATTGTTGTGTATAAGTTCCCTTTTGTGTTCATAGATACGTTTTTTAGATTATAACAAGTTTCCCCAACATATTGTGAGGAGCAGTTCTGGCGGTTTATTTTATATATGCTTGCTTCAGAATTATGACTGTTATTGGTATTTTCGGTTCTGATCATATCCATAAAAGTTTTAGATGGGGTTGTAATTATTTTGATGTTCTCAAGATTGGTTAAATTGTTTTGGTAGTGGATATTACGGAGTTTATAGGTACTATTATATATTTAGATAAAAACAAACACATAATACTAAATACTAACTCCGCATTAGTCATGCATAAAAATAGTATTAAATGAATGAATCCACCTCTTCCCCTCCAGCTTTTGGTAAATAGCAGGACAGGCTGGTCCAATAGCAACAAGTCTAGAAGGAAAAATCAGTATTCAATTCCGAGGAAGGCCGTTTTGGGGACTTTATGTCACACTGTGCATCAGCTCTTACTATTAGGCTATTCCAAAAGTGTTGTGGGTTTTACACAAGCCTTCACCACTATAATCATATCATATGGGCTGACAGTCTCGTTTTTATATTTTATTATATGAGCTCTGTATTCTTTTTAAATATTGTGGAACAGATGATAGAGAGATCCAAATCAGAAGATTAGGGAGGGTGTTCAAGGATTTCAAAGCTACAGTCACGAACAGCAACCATTGCGTGCTGGAGCATTGTCTTAAGAAAACAAGACTCATTTCTTCAGTGTTCATGGGTGTCTGGTCATGTTAATCTTTCGTAACTGGCTAAGTAAGTTGATATAGTACTGCACATTAATGCAGAGGCTATTTTCAAAATATTTAATAAACACAATGATTTGCATTCCAAAAACTGAGGATTTTTCTCTGAATATGAAAGAAAATTGGCCTTATTTAGAGCAAGTTATGAGGGATACTTCCGCTGCATTGTCTCTGTCCTAAGGCAACGAACCCAAGATTCATTATGGGTTAGGAAAGCAGCTGGATCTACTTCAAACATTGTCAGATTTTCCTGTGATATGATCAGCCTGGTGCGCTTTTGATCACGCATCAGAATAAGTGGCATCTACCATGAAACCTTCGTCGTGCCAAGTTCATTGTGCAGAATATTCTTAACTTTCTCACGAGATATGCTAATATAATTAGCTGTTTGATTGATAGTCAGTCGCATGTCAGCCATCTCCATGTAGGGAACACAATCAATGTTTTCTATTGTAGTGGAAGTTGCAGGACTTCCAATGCTTAAATCATCTTCAATACTTTCCCATCCTCTCCTAAATGTAGCTGCCTACTTTTGCACTTTTGAAAAATCTCGAACGATATGCCCTACTGTAGTAACCTTATCAGTATGAATGTCTTCGGGATCGAAGCAAATTTTTTCTGCAGGTACTTAATAGCATCATAGTGCTATTTTTCCATAATACAGATAAGTCATTGTTATGGGACCTTACCGATAATAACATAATGGATTATTCCATACGTAATAAATACTGCGCCTCAAGAGGAAGCAGGGAGCTCAGTTCGAGGTCGGGCGACCGGCTGATCGGTTGAACTCCCTGCCTTCGGGCTGGGAGGAACCCGAATGAGGCTACGCCGAATATACGGGTTCAAAGGGCATATTTTGGGCCGAGCCCACGGGCTCGGAGATCCCACTTTAAACCGGCCTTGTTTCACATGATGCCCTCGTGGTGGGGTGACTAAATACTGTTCAGTCTGAAGTCGGACGATCGGCTGATCGGTTGAACTCTCTGCATTGGGGAGAGGAGGAACCCGAACGAGGCTACGCCGAAGAGCGGAGTCTCTTTTGGGGAGATAAACCGACCCTGAGCCCGTTTATGCGGGTTCAAAGGGCATATTTTTGGTCGAGCTCACGGGCTCGGAGATCCCACGTTAAACTGGCCTTGTGCCACATGATGCTCTCGTGGTGGGGTGACTAAATACTGTTCATTCTGAAGTCGGACGATCGGTTGATCGGTTGAACTCTCTGCCTTGGGGCGAGAAGGAAGTCGGGCGACCGGCTGACCGGCTGATCGGTAAGTAAATATGAATATGTGTAAAATTCAGCAAGGATGTTTTTGCAAATTTTTTTACTCTTGTTTACTCGATCGATATTTTTATGAGATGAGAAAATCGGAGGCGTTTTGGCACCTTATCTCTCGATGTCCCTATTTTAATGATGGTTTGATGCTAAAGAAATTGCTGTTCGTTAATTGAAGACGTGTGAATGTCGACATATAGAAGGATGGGAGTATCTCCTCTCCATTTTGAATAATGACGTTGTCTGTTTATAGAGAAAATGGAGAAGCAAACATTTACATTCTAGAATATGCACCTTCATCATTGTATTGATATTAATCTCGTCCAAATCCCCTGGATGCGTTCATTTATTTATGAAGAATTTACACAAAGGGCTTTTTGAATTTTTCAGCCATCTCCAATCCAAATCTAGTTTCGATATTTCATCCCCTTGAATTTAACCTCATGGGCTCACCGTAGATTTGAGAAAATATTAAATTCCTTGAAATGAAATTTTCTTAAATACCGTCAATATTTTACCTAAAATAATATAGTGTTTCTATCGAAAGTCTTGCCAGGAATATTAAACATTCTTCGTCTATGTTCACTGCTCTCAGGTCAAGCCTAGAAATTATCATATATACATTATTTTAGCAATATAAATAATAAGTTAAAACGTATTTTGCTAGTTTTTTAATAATTTCTCATTTAATTGAATAATCTAAATCAATTTCTTACTCACTGGTTCATAGATTCTATTGGTGGTTTACAAAATAGATTCCATATAAAACATAACAACTTCAAGATTATGAATTGTTTTTAAAGCAGAATTTTAATTCCTGTAGCAGTGTATGAAAAAAATATCACAGAAATATCCCAGTGCAGTAGGAAAATTTACTTCACTTTTGCAATGGGATCGAGTTAAACTGTTAAATTTAAGACGACGCAGTAATATGATTAAATATAGCCTCGCTGAATGTGAGTGCGACATTAATTTTACATTTCAAATTATTCATAACTATAAGATAGAAACTATCAAGTATTTCATCTACACTTTTATTTAACTCAAGTTATCTGTAATAATAGATTAACTGCTTTGATTGTGTGAGGAATCGATATCGATTATGTAGAAGACTCTTCGTTATTGTATGCAACCGTTTATACAAGCCTCGAAGCAGGAGGCATATCACACAAGAAAATCGATCATTTTACTTGCAAATCTCAATGTCTCCATTTGAACGTACAGAGACAGAGTTAAAATCCACACAGATAGTCGGATACACATACACGCATTCACCTATCCACATATTCACTTATATTTATTTGGAAATTGACATGTGTTTGCATGTATGGGTGTGTGTGCGCGCGCTTGTGTGGTTCTATTAGGAGTTGGTTTTCCTAAATTATTGTAAAACTATTTTCATAAAGAGATACTTACTAAGTTGTCTTCCCTCCCAGAAAGGATGATTGTTACTACTATCTTAAAAATCAAATTTATTTCCCGAGATTTAAAATCATTGCAATATAGCATACTATCATTTTTTTTACATTTACCACATTTTTAAATGTTATGTACGAAACACTTGGAGAAATTGAATACATCATTAATTAAAGTTTTTTTTTAATATTGAGATGTTCTTTGCTGACAGATATATATTTTAATTACATTAAGAAGTAGCATTAATGAAAACGCGTTTTTAATATTCATAGCAAGTGAGATTGTCTTAGCATTACATGACTCCCAATGCTGAAAGGTTCATAAATTGCTTTTGACTCTTATTGAGTCTCATAGTATGATTCCTTGCACTTTATCGCATAATATTTCAACTTTATTGAACATCTTCGACTATTTTTATTGTTTCTTGTTACTTGGATGTATATTTTATTTATTTCTAAATTTATATTGGAGTTGTAAGTTTTCCAGTAATATGTTCGATATCACACAACAACAGCAGTCAATCCTCGATAAACGTTATTTTCCATAAAGATTTGCTGACGTAGTGTGCTTCAGTATTGAACTTTCAGATAGGATTTCATGTTTCCAGAAACATTCAACTATTGAAATTTAAGTTTAAGTTTAAGAAATTACCAATATGATTTCTATCTTTCCTATTTATGTCACTTGATTCCTCCGCTTGTTTCCATTGACCATTTTTAGGTGAATCTGTTGATTTCAATCCAGTGTTGAATACACGTTTTTTAATATTTACTATATTTGGCCTAGAATTAAAAATGTGAATAATGATTGCATTTCAGTAATCTTTAAATTAATGAAAGTTTGCAGAAAATTTCATCTTACACAAACAGAATTGCACTCACAGCATCTTATGACCAGAAGAGAATTTATCGTAAAATTGATATTCATCTTTTGGGAATTAGGCTCTGTTATATTAATTTGAATCTTAACTTAAATTTATTGGTTTTTTCTTTAACTATGAGTATATCGAAGGGTAACTCTCTTATTTAGTGTTACTAATATTGGAACGAATAAATAAGTTTCACTGTGTGTTTCTGTATAAGTGAACATTGATCAAAAACGCTAGAATTCACTATAATTTTTAATTATAAGCGACGGAATGGATCATTAACAAATATTTTTCCTTAAAAGTAAAGAAAACCTACAAACTTAGTGGAATTTTAAGAAACGCCCTAAGACCAATTGAACTTGGACTTTTTAGAAAATAAAAATGTACTACGCAACAACACAAATAATAGCACTTACACTGTAAGGTAATAATAAACAGACAAGCATTTAATGAGATTAACTCCAGTTACTGATTAATGTAAAATTATACTGCTAAAAAAAACTGTTTATGCTGCAAAAATAAATGTACCACGAACTTCTAACCTTCAAATAAAATTAGTAGACAGGAATAAGTCGATCTGAAGATGATCTAATTTTTATAAAAATAATGTTTATACTTGGCTTCGGTCTTATTTTCTTTCTCATCAGGATAGATTTATTTGAGATTGTGTACCTTATTTGTAGATTTGATGGACGCTGTAAAATTTTAACCAATGTGGATCAAGTTCAAAATAATTTCTAACATCGCTGATCCCAGGTTTTATCGTGATAAAATTAATCCACACCTATAATACTGACATGATTCACATGTATAACGTTGGCGTGAGGTTTTACAAATTCCGTGTTGATTATTTTGCGTAATAACGTTACGTTTTAGTTAAGTTAGCACGTTTTAAAAACCGTGGTTCAAAACGGTCATTTATTTTATCCTAGTGTGAGAATAACCAAGACTTAATAGAATACAGCAGTATAGACATCATATTTTAGTAGGAACCGTCCCATCTCTCTATTACGAACTTTTCGTTTCAGGACTAGAAAATAAATAAATTATCAAATGTAATAGAAAATGTAAAATGTTTAAATGTAGGTGCCTTCATGAGATTGCTATAAAAAAAAAAGCATAGCATAGTGAAAAAGACGCCAAACTTGACGAAAAGAAAATCTTATCTTCTAAATTATGTTATTATTAAGAGGAAAGACCAAAGTATTTTTAATTATTTAAAAACATTTTTTCCTTCTTTTTAAAACATTGTAAATTTTGACTAAAACAACCTTGTTTCTCTTTGTATCACCAGAACTAATAAAATATCATATACAATTTTTAGCATGTTTTTCTTTTTTTTGTTGTTTTTTTTTGTTTTTGTTTTGTTTTTCTTCTTTTGTATGACAGTCATTAATTTGGAAAATCTTGAAAAAGAATTGTAGAATGTTAATGAAACTTTCAGAAACTATTCGCAAATGATGGAAATTATTATAAATATGTTGATTTTTTGTAAAGTCATGGCAAAAATTTTTTTTAATATTTATTACCCGCTCCCCATAACTAATATTATGAAAATTTTAGAAATTAAATAGCATTCAGTTTAGTGGTTATATTAGTTAAAAGCACAAGGCTTTGAGGAAAGCAAGTCATATTTTATTTAATTGGACCCCCTACCTGAAAATCAGTTCTGAATTGTAACATACAAAACTCAATAAAACAAAGATATTATTTAATTTCAAATGCTTTTATTTGCTTTTAGTTGTTTTTTGAATATGAACAATATTTTCTGAAAGCAAAAACCTTTTTAATGAAAATTTAATTTTTAATAGAATTATTTGTTATTTCTTTAATCATTTTAGATTTTTAGAATTAAGTTGCTAAAATATTATAAAATTAGTTGAAAGCCGCATTCAGTTTCTTAAATGTCCTTATGAAATAGATCTTTTTTATCGCATTGTAATTTGTATCGATTCGACCGATCAGAAGACCCGCCGTAATTAAGAAATGTAATTTTGTGTTCATAATACGGCTGCAATTATAAAGTACGTTAGATCAGCAAGAAAACAATTAAGTCGCATTATTTGAGTTAAGCATTGTTCTCCGCTGTTATGGCCTTTATTTTTGCGAAATAGGTGTGGAGAAGTTAATTTGATTTTTCAATTTCCACTGAGAAATATATATGATCTTATTTTTATATTAATCTCAATTATGACATTTTTCCATAAATGAAATATCAAAATTAATAATAAAATTAATGGAAATACAAATAATACAGTAAAATGTAATAAATGTACATAAAATTATAGTATTTTATGTAGACTTTGATAAAATTTCAGAAAAAAGGTACCTATAAATTAATTAGATACCTTTCTTATGAAATTTAATCTCACTCTCAACAGTCTCATTTTGATTTTTTTTATAATATATTTTCCATAAACCATCGTAAACGTAAAGGTGAAAACTAAGTACAAAAAAATGAACGCTGAAAGTTTTTCTTAAAAATAACGATGTAAATAATTTGTTCACTTAAATCTAAAAAATTATATCAATTCTGTTCTACCTGTGACGTCGTCCCCTGGTCGCAGCGCCAACCGTGTCGTTCTATCCCAGTCTACCACGGCACCAACTGTGACGTCCTACTTTGATTCCCAGTCTGCCTACCCACGTTGTGATTTGATCTAGGCAGAGGAAATCAATCAGTCATCGGAGCCGTACTGCAAACCGAGTCCAACGGGGGTGATACCACAAAAATACGCATAAAAGGCAATAAAATGAAAACTCAAAAGTTCAAAGTATCAAAGAAAAAGGTAACAAACTTTATGTCTAGTTGTTCGTTACATAGGACTGCATATATCTCCCGACCCGTTCTATGGATTGTGACACGTCGTTTTCGGCTAGGCAAGTTTTAACACTTCAAGTCGTCTGCTCTCTAAGAAGTTGGTGTTTCGGTGGGTCTTTGAACGAAAGTCAAAAGAAAAACTAATTTCGATGATCTGGATCTAAGTCGCTCTTCAAAATAATTGTTCGTGGTTTGAAGAGATGGGTCCGGAAAATGCGCGAATCCTGGTCAGCTATCTGCGAGGCTTGCCTCAACCGGAGACTGACTCTGGAAAATGCTGGGACTCAACACATTTCTGCTCGTTGTGGCTTCGTTTATATGGGCGCCGACCAAAACCGGGGTGAGTTTGTCGGCGCCGGGGGCGGGGGGGGGGTTCCTCGATAATTCTAAATACATATCCACCTCTCTGGTTAGGAATTTCCACCTTTTTCCATTTTTGGGAACCTTTCCTCACTCCCACCTTCTCATCATACTTCAGAGGAGCGTGAACTGCCCTCCCCACATCTTCGTGGCAACCTCTCTTACTCATCCTCCAGATGGGCGGCAACTTAACGAAATAACATTTTCATTTGAATTTTTCTTTCTTTCTCTGGCCAACCGGTCTGTAGTTGATAATAAGATGTCTTCCCGTACCAATAGTTTGTTTTCATATCCTTAGATAACACAGCCGATGCCAAAACATATATGATTCTTTCCTTCTTTCCCTCTCTTTTTACTCAGAATTTCCCTGTCATTGTAATGACACTCTTTCGCTATTTGTTACTTATCAAAATATCCTTTTATCCATTGTCTCTTAGCTGTGTGTGTGTGTTCTTGCTTATCACTCACGATTCGGTTCTTAGCCTCTCTTTTTTTTCTTTTCTTTCTTTTCCCTTTCTGCCTCGTTAAATGGTGCCACAATCCTCCGCTAACCGATTTGTCATTTACCCGTAAATGACACCTAAACCCAAATACACCATTTAACATGCATCATGCATTTGTTCCATGCAATTCTATACTACTTTCCTACATGCAACGTAATGTTCTCTTTCAAGTTCTTCTATTCTATATGTAATGTCATGTGTGCGTGTGCCTGTGGGTGCAGATGTGGTTACTATGGCTTGTTCTTCTTGGTCAATGTTTTCTTCTCCGCTGTGGGAGGTTTTTCCGCCGCACGTGGCGGTCTCACGCCAGCCTCCTCCGCTGGTCTTCCTGCAATTTCTTCGCCGATTCTGTATGAATAAGGAACACTGCTCGGGTTGCTGCATGCGCATTGGATTGTCGTTCGTTAATCTCCTCTTACACTTAATCTTCCATACTACTATACCCCCGATGGCTATAACTATGAATGTACCCATCACTATTGACCAACTTATCGCGATCTGCTCATCGCATTCCCAAGCCATACCTTCATTTCCCAACGCACTTAACTTGTCCCTCAATTGATCCATATCGATCTTTTCTATCGGCTTCATTAGTTCTGGCATTTTATTCAAGGTAACATTGGAGAATCCCTTCACTATTGGCTCCCATAATTCTGTACAATTGACTAAGCCTCTGCCAATCATTTCTATGATTGAATCTTTCTCTTCATATCTTTCTTCTTCCTGGTAATAGGGGGTTTAAGGACATAGATATCCCAAATGCCGAACATCCCATGGGTAACTTTAACAGGGATAATGGTGGCCTTACTCTTAATGTCCTTGTGGACTCTCCCCCACACACCCTAGACAAGCTGATAGGTTTCTGTGTGGCTACTGTACAGACCCCGTCTGAAACACTGATAGCTTGTGGTAATGCCGTGTTTGCTAATACCTCTACTTGGCAAGTTCTCTTAATTCCTTCTCTCTTCCCTTCATTCTAGTATGCACATTTTGTGGTTACCAGTTATATAGATAGGGCTTAACGAGGTACAAGTCCCTATAGCATCATCTCTACACTTTCTAGCTTCTTCAGCTGTTAGCAACAAGAATTTCGTTCTCCCTGAATTTAAAGCTATGTATTCTGTTTCCACCTTGTACCTTGCTATCATTCGTGTAGCTACCATCATCATCATGATCATCATCAACCCTTTCATTTTGATCTTTCCTGCAACAAGATTCTCTTGTTTTTATTCTTCACAACCATTCAATCTTGCTCAATTCATCACTCAATTATTCCATAATTTCTTACTACGTTCAGCTCTTCCCTCCTCTAACTAACTCCTAGCAGACAGAATGGCTCGGACAGGTGTGCGTGGCGCTCACTCCCAAAGGTCGTACTTCATGACGCCACTGATGGCCAGTC
This sequence comes from Acanthosepion lycidas, assembly GCA_963932145.1. Taxonomy (NCBI): domain Eukaryota; kingdom Metazoa; phylum Mollusca; class Cephalopoda; order Sepiida; family Sepiidae; genus Acanthosepion; species Acanthosepion lycidas. The sequence continues at coordinate 151,467,786 of OZ010573.1, forward strand.
AGCAATGACAATAATCTTCTTCCGTCCTTCGTGAGATGCAGCCCGCGACTCCATCCCCTCCATCCACATCCACCACAGTCAGCCAGCAGGTTTTTTGGATGAGCCAGTGTCGTTACCTGTCGACACCGAATGTTTCTATTCTGCACAGCCTTCTTTGTTCTACTGAGATTTGGGGTTCTTCACTCTTCTTGATCTCATCTTCCGAGGTGGTCTCTCCCGCCTTCACCTTTTCTCTCAGGGCAGCTATTTCACTGACTGCCTGCTCCTTCTGAATTCCTTCTGTCCAGTAGGGATCGGTTATTATCTGTGTGTCCCCTTCTTCGTCCGATTCTAACATAGGGCGATCTTTTAGCTTATTGGAGTTAATTACTCCTATTTTATAGGCTTTATCATCTACTCCTTGCTCTACTTTTACAGATCTTTCTTCCAGTTGTTTCAGTATTCTTGAGAGTAAATCTGCGCACGTGTTTTCCTTCCCTGCCAAATACTCTATCTTACAGTGGTAGCCACTTAACTTAAGTGCCCACTGTTGAATCTTATTATTATTTGTCCACTGCAATAGGTACTGCAGAGGTTTGTGGTCTGTTTTTATAGTAAAGACCGCACCATTCAAGTAGTAGTCCAGTTTTTGGAGAGCATACATGATAGCATATGCTTCTCTTTCTATTACTGGCCATCTCTGTTGTGTCTCTGAGAGCTTATGAGAGAGAAAGTATATCGGTACTTCCTCTGGTATGCCTGGCACTGGTCCTTCTTTATCGGGACACAGCTGGGTAAGAACTGCTCCTACACACTGCTCACTGGCATCAGTGTATAGTACCATGGGCTTGCTGAGGTCTGGGTACGTCAGCAGTGGGACGGCTGTCAACTGTTCTTTTAACGTATCAAATGCCTGTTGACAATCCTCTGTCCACTTTAACCTAGCGTATTTCTTCGTCAGGGCTACTAGTGGTATGGCAATTCTCGAAAATGCCGGGACGAAGCGTCGGTAGTAACCTATAGCTCCTATAGAACCTCTTACCTGTCTCACTGTCTTAGGTTCTGGCATTTCCCTTATGACTTTCACCTTATCCATGTCGGGTTTAATACTGTCTCCGTTTATAACAAAGCCCAAATATCTAGTCTCCTCCTTCAGAAACTGACACTTCGACAATTTCAGTTTTAAGTCGTGTTTTCTTAACCTTCCCAACACTTGTTTTAGATGGAAAAAGTGTTGTTCTACTGTCTCCGAAAATATTAAGATATCGTCCAAATATGCCATGGCAAAGCTCTCGTATCCTCCTAACACTATTGACATCAGCTGTTGGAAGATTCCCGGGGCATTAGCTAAACCGAATGGCATCACCCTGAACTGGAACAGTCCTAGGTGACACGCAAATGCGGCCTTCTCCTTGTCAGCCTCATCAAGGCCTACCTGCCAATACCCGGACCTCAAGTCCAACGTAGAGAAGTACTTTGCCTTCCCTAATAATGCCAATATGTCATCTATTAGTGGCAATGGCACCGCCAACGGCTTCGATATAGAATTCAGTTTCCTAAAATCTACACAAAAACGGTGCCCGCCATCTTTCTTACCTACTATTACGATTGGGAAGCTCCAAGGGAAGATCGATCTTTCGATCATCCCAGCTTCCAACATCTCTTCTACTGCCTCTTCTACAAGGGGTCTTTTATGAATAGGTGTCCGGTAGGGTTTTAATTTCACAGGGGGGGGTGATCTCCGGTGTCGATTTTCATTTTGACTGTGTGGGTCTGGCCCAATTTCTTGTCTGACTGGGCTACCACATCTCGATTATCCCTCAGCAGACCTCCCACCCTGGTTCTAAATTGATCCGGTGCTAATATATCTTCGTCCACTATTCCTTCTGTTTGCTCTACAAGTTTTCTTCGTTCCTCTTCGAATCTCACCCGATTCAGAGTCCGTAGGGTTAGCGCTTTCCCTATCTCTTCCCCTCTCCTAACCTTTATAGTCTTTTGGGCCTGGTTCACCATCATAATGGGCACTAATTCAGCTGCCTCCACCACCGTCTCACACAGAGTTACCTCATTCTCTTCTAGGCCCTTCCCCTCCACAGGGACCAACTGCAGGGGTCCTTTTCCTATTTTCTTCCCTGACATTAACCTACCCTTTCCCGACACCGCCGTTCTAGGGGGTAGATTTACATCTTCCTCCCCACTATTATTATATTTTCTTCCGGTGGGCATCCCAATGGCGTTCTCTCGCCATTCACTATCAGCACAGTGGGGTTGAACTCTATCTGGGCCCTCTGGCTCCGGAGCCAATCTTCTCCCAAGATTGCCTCCGTACACAGGTCGGCGGTTACGTAAAAATTTTGGGTGCTTCTTAATTTCCCAATCCTCACAGGGAGCCTCACCATCCCTTTTATCTTCAGGGGGGCTCCATCTGCTTGCATGACCTCTATGTCCGCTTCCCGTAACCTACTCTTCCGTTTCACCCGCCTGTATGCTTCCTCTCTCAGCAATGACACAGATGCTCCTGTGTCTACCAGAGCTTTCATCGCCTCACCCCCTATCTCTGCTCCACAGGATAGCTCCTTCTCTTGCGTCAGCGAAGAGAACACTTGGGCTTTCCTCTTCCTGGGCCCCCACCCTTGGGTCATCCCAGCCATAGGCGCCGGCAGCAATAAATCACCTTCATTATTCTTACGGGGGGAAGTTCTGCGCTTTTCGCACCTGGGCGGGCCCGGCTGGACCTCTCCCAGTCTCCCGCGGCTGTTCCTAAGGATACAGCTTCTCTTCAAGTGCCCTGGTCTCCTACAAAACCAGCACCTTCTTGCCGGACAGTTCGCCACAAAGTGGCCCACCTGACCACATGTCCAACATTTTGCTCTTTTTCTCTTCAACTGGGCTAACCTCTCGTTTACTCCCGGGGGGAACCTGTCCTCTACCCAAGCGGCTCGCCCGACCACTGGTCCAAGCTTTTATTTCCCTTCTTTTTAACTGGGCCACCCTCCCTCTTAATTCCGGGGTGGCCCGCTGGCTTTTCCCTGGTCTTGTCTCTTGGGCTCGGCCTTCTTTGTTAATATCGGTGGGGCGCCTTTTCTCAGCCCGCACCACTTGCCCAGGTGTCCTTTCTTTCCACACCTGGTGCACCTGTCCTGTTCGAAGTCTGGGGGCAAACCCCACCTCGTCGGACATTCCGCCGCTCTGTGGTCCTCATGTCCACAGGTCCAGCAGACCAGCCCGCATCTACCCGGCGTGGGCCTATAAAATCCATGCCTGGTTGACCATGCCTTTCCATTGGGGGTCTTCCTCCGACACCTCAGGCTGATCTACTTCTAGCTTGACCCTCCGATTCCACGCGGGGAGTCTTCCGCCTTTCCCCCTTTTTCCAACATCTTGACTTAGTATCTGGTTCCTTCCACACCTTTTTACCTTTTCCCATATGCACTGGCTCTCTTTGGCCAGCTCTATTGCCGCCGATAGTCTCACCGGCCCCTCTTTCAGCACGTCGTGACGAACACGCTCGTCAGTTAGGGCCTCCACATACAGGTCTGCTAACTGGGCCTGCATGACCGCAATGTCTCTAACCCCTTCTGGGAAGGCCAATGATGACAGCTTCCCTGCTCGGGCCCCCAATTCTCCAGGAGTTTCGTCCCGCAGCTGTGTCAGCTTTAAGAGGGCCCTCATGGCCTCTATAGCCGTGCCCTCGTCGGTGAATTCTTTGGTCAATAGTTACTTTAATCTTTCCCAAGACAAGTGGAGTTGACTCTCCAAGAGCTCCTTCATAAACTCAGAGGCTTTCCCCTTTGTGGCATCATATGCCAGATACAGGGTCTCCTGATCTGTGAGTTAATATATAATTCGGCTCTTCTCCAGAATTTCCAGCCAGTTTTTGAAATCTTTCCCACTGCCGTCAAATGCTGGGACCCTCGGTCCACCCAACAACTTTCTCAGGTCAGCTGACAACCCTTGTCTAACCACCTCTTCATCCCCCACTGCTCTATCTGAATCATAGTCCGACATATTTAAAGAGAAAGACAATCTACGCAGCAACAATCGAGGTTGGGAAATCAAGCAAAGTGTCCTACCTTACAGACGATTCTGTTCTCGTTCCTCTCGGTCCCGGGTCGTTTTGAGTCCTATTCGAAATTTCTCAGCAACAGCGGTCGATCCAGGATCCTGTCCTGCTGTCACGGTACTAATTGTGGCAGTGGCTGTTCCAGGGTGCTATTCTGGTCACGGCACCAGTTGTGACGTCGTCCCCTGGTCGCAGCGCCAACCGTGTCGTTCTATCCCAGTCTACCACGGCACCAACTGTGACGTCCTACTTTGATTCCCAGTCTGCCTACCCACGTTGTGATTTGATCTAGGCAGAGGAAATCAATCAGTCATCGGGGCCGTACTGCAAACCGAGTCCAACGAGGGTGATACCACAAAAATACGCATAAAAGGCAATAAAATGAAAACTCAAAAGTTCAAAGTATCAAAGAAAAAGGTAACAAACTTTATGTCTAGTTGTTCGTTACATAGGACTGCATATATCTCCCGACCCGTTCTATGGATTGTGACACGTCGTTTTCGGCTAGGCAAGTTTTAACACTTCAAGTCGTCTGCTCTCTAAGAAGTTGGTGTTTCGGTGGGTCTTTGAACGAAAGTCAAAAGAAAAACTAATTTCGGTGATCTGGATCTAAGTCGCTCTTCAAAATAATTGTTCTTGGTTTGATGAGATGGGTCCGGAAAATGCGCGAATCCTGGTCAGCTATCTGCGAGGCTTGCCTCAACCGGAGACTGACTCTGGAAAATGCTGGGACTCGACACATTTCTGCTCGTTGTGGCTTCGTTTATATGGGCGCCGACCAAAACCGGGGTGAGTTTGTCGGCGCCGGGGGCGGGGGGGTTCCTCGATAATTCTAAATACATATCCACCTATCTGGTTAGGAATTTCCACCTTTTTCCATTTTTGGGAACCTTTCCTCACTCCCACCTTCTCATCATACTTCAGAGGGGCGTGAACTGCCCTCCCCACATCTTCGTGGCAACCTCTCTTACTCATCCTCCAGATGGGCGGCAACAGCCTCCCTCGTGCATCACGTGATCACCACTTGACCAATGATGTCTTAGTCGGGCGTGGACGAATCTGCGGCTTTGTTTCAGGAAGAAAAAAAAATATCTTGCTTAAAAAAAAAATTATCTCTTCTATTTCCCCTTTCTTCCACTTAATGGTTTATCATTTCTCCAGCCGCGAACGGGACAATATGACAATGGCGGTCATAACTCTTGTTCTACACGTGGTTTACGTCAGGTATTTTATCGCTAATTATTAGAATGTGTGGTCTTCTTGACATGGTCTCAAAAAGGAACATCTCCAAAGTTCCAGTCCGTCTGTCGCCTCGAAGAAAGAAAGAAAACACATTCATTTCCTTCGGTACAAATTCCTGATAACAAAATTTTATTATCGCAGGCCAAGGATGTTCCTTGGGTGGTTTTTAATTTTTCATATCTGTCCAAGTCCTTTTTTAGTTGTCTGCTTTTCGTCACTTAACGAAATAACATTTTAATTTGAATTTTTCTTTCTTTCTCTGGCCAACCGGTCTGTAGTTGATAATAAGATGTCTTCCCGTACCAATAGTTTGTTTTCATATCCTTAGAAAACACAGCCGATGCCAAAACATATATGATTCTTTCCTTCTTTCCCTCTCTTTTTACTCAGAATTTCCCTGTCATTGTAATGACACGATTTCGCCATATTTTACTTATCAAAATATCCTTTTATCCATTGTCTCTTAGCTGTGTGTGTGTTCTTGCTTATCACTCACGATTCGGTTCTTAGCCTCTCTTTTTCTTCTTTTCTTTCTTTTCCCTTTCTGACTCGTTAAATGGTGCCACATACCGTATGATAACTTTTCCAACGTAAGCTGTCAATAGCTGATGAAATCATCACTCATCACCTGTAAATTGATGCAAAATATTATGACCTGATTTTTTTTTATTTTTAAACTACTTCTTTTCAGCGCAGAAACTAAGTAATGCTTGTTTCATAATATTTTAAGTAAAGATTATAATTTCTAATTTTCTTAAAATAAGTTTTGAAAAAATTATAATAGATTTTTAAAAGAATTTGAAACTGAGATTTCATTTTATTTTTTTTTTTAATGGAAAAAATGGTTAACATAATTGATTATCCGTCAATTTTGCTGACTAAAAGAAAAAAAAATTAACGAGAATTTTGGACGTGCTAGGAACGATTAAAAAATGTAAAATTATACCCACAAAATACTTTGATCTGTCCTTTTAATAATAGCATAAACATTTAGACGATACAATTTTGTTTTCATAAAGTTTGGCATGTTTTTCATCATGCTATGCTCTTTTCTTAGCGATCGCATCGAGGTACCTAGGTAAATGTCAGCATTCCCTGGATACACAAAACCAAAATAAATTTATCTTATTACGAGAAAATATGATTTCCTTCTTTTGTTATTAAACTCTGAGCTTGATCGAAAATAAATAATTATGTATCAACACATCGCCTTTATTCGAGCTGAAATAAATAGGATTAGCTTTGTTTGAATATACAAACACATTGAAACTTTTCATATAACACTGTTTCCACGTTGGAGAAATAACTGCAACATACATTTATTGGGGAACAGAAAGGAGGCTGTGTGTGAAATGGTTATATATTCACTTCAAGTGCCAGTGCCATGTGTCCGAGGTTAATAGAAATTGAGCACTTTGATTTTAGGTTTCGAATCAAATTCTTTGAAAGTACTTGGCCTTGTGTCAGACTAACTACATCCCTACTGTTTTCATTTGATAAATACATCGTATGCGTATATTATATCTATCAAGGCAATGTTTTTACGAAAAACATATGATGGCATTAAAATTCTTGTCATTATAGAAGCCATAAAAAAATCAGAGGGATACGTTAAAGAACTTCAAGAGAGAAAATCACTCAAAATTATTTAATAGAGACAGTCGTCAATATGCTCTTTAAAACCTATTAAGAATCTTTCATAGAACGCTAAATATATTTAGATCATTATACTGACAATGAAGCTGATATTGTTTGGATAAATTGACACTGATAAGTAATTTCCCTTGTTTAAGGGGAACTATGGAAAACTGCCATGACACAGCCATCACAGAATATGTATATCAAGTTCTTGATAATAACAGAGAAGCACGAGTTGTGGCTCGTTTTTGAACTGTATCGCTTTCACGAATGCGAGTGTCCCTCAAGGCACTCTCTTGGGTCCTACGCTGTTTCTGATCTTTATCAATGATCTTCCTGCTGTTTCTGATCTTCGCCAATGATGTTTCTAATTCCCAAGTAGGCATTTATGCTAATAACATTTCCATTTACTCCTGTCTCGATAGCAAATCTGCCAAAGCGGACAAAGTTAACCTGACCGCTGTTAATGAAAAGGATCTCGAATATGTGGTTAACTGGGTCAGGGTTAGGGTTAGTAAATCTGAATGCCTCCAAAACGAAACTTCCCTCATTCAATCACCATCGAGATACTTTCCTTCCCTCCATCAGCTTGACTAATGCAAGAATGATGAAAAGCAACGCACAGCGGTTTCAAGGACTTTCGTTTTCAACTGACTTAAAATAGAATGACTACATTGAATCAATCACTACATCAAAGGAAATTTGGGTCATTGTGTTGTGCCAGAATATTTTTCTCGTCAGAGTCCATCTTGCACAATTGAAGATCTACAATTCGTCCTTGCATTGAATACTGTTGCCATATCTGGTCTGGTGTTCTTGACGCTCATCTCGAGGTTCTTGACAGAATCCAAAGAAGGATCTGTAATGTAATCGATCCTATCTTGGCATCTCGAGTTCAGTCATTTTCTCACAGACGTGATATTGATTCCATCCGTCTTTTCTACATATATTTTCATAGCAACTGCTCTGACGAGCTTTTCCCATGGGGCTACAGGAGTTTAAGTGTGCTACTAGATTAGCATCTAGGTCCGACACTTTTAGTGTCGAATTAGTTAAATGTAACCGCCTCTTCTACTCCAAGTGATTCTTTTCACGCTCTTTCCGCATGTGGAACTCCTTTCAGTTTCCCTTCTTCCCTGATAACTAAAGTTTTAAAAATTTAAATAAAACGTCAGTCGTCATCTTCTATCTTCTTTAAAAATATTTATTAATCAATTTATCACAGTTTCTAGCAGTCCATATTTACTTACATAATACATATGCGAACACGAGATTATGACCACCAACAATTAACTAAACATATCTTTGAATAGCACAAAGTTTCAAAAGTTGAAATATCGAGTTGGATAGCGGGATAAGTTTGCTGAATATGTCTGGTATTGGAATTATCCCTTTATTTCCTCCTAACTCATTTGAGATTTGAGAATATAGACATCAAAGCTGAGTAATTGCTTGGGTCTTCCTTATATCAGTATGTGCTTGTAAGATATGCTGAAACATTATTAATTTCACCTCTTCTTGCTCGTTTTCTGAAGATTCCGGCATATATATATATATATATATATATATATATATATATATATATATATATATATATATATTTTTGGTATATTTATCATTAAAACTGCTCGACATCAGGGATAGAGCGTATATAAATATGAGAGTGAACATTGAGGTCAACAGCCAGTAGTACAGTATGTTTCATGATTAAACGGAATCTTCAGGTCTGAAGACTACGTTCATGCATGAAACAGACTCCCGGCACTCAATATTGACTTCAGTGTTCACGCACATACACACACAGGGACGTGGAGTCTAGGTAAGCAAGGTAGGCGTGCCTACCTGGATAAAATAAATAACCAACTACATTTTCCTTCTGTGGCACAATATGTACTTAATCCAACAAAATTATGTATGTTACTCTGATTATTATACATGAAAAGCAACATATTTTACTTTTTGCACATTTACTACATATATTTACTACATATATTTACTATATGACGCTGAAAATAAGTGTTTTGAAATGACGCTCTAATTTAGTACAAATTTCCATAACAATGTCTGTGCTCTTGAGCTAAAAAGTCTTTCTTTCTTGTTATTACTATCATAAATTTGGAAATTATTAAGCGTTGTTGTTGATATTGTTGTTAGTGCTACATGCCTTTTCTGTAGACATTACAGCTCAACTCATTTAATTGTGCAAAATAAACGTTATTTTCTATTAGGCATTTCATTGGAAAGTAATCGAAATAGAAACGGATTGTCATTATTTCCAACTGTTCAAATCATTCATACAAACTCTAAAATGTTTACTTATTAATTGCAATATCAAAATATTAAAAATACCACCATTTGATATTTCTGGTTTGCATATAGCAGATCTTAATAAAAAGTACGCTTTGTTCAACTTTTTCCTTCATTATACGTTTAATCAAAATGCAGCGACGATTAATTATATTAGAGCTACGAATGACCATTTGATATTTGTTTTGAAATAACGAATTATGTCTGCAACTATAAAATTAAAAATATCATTACCAAGTGAAAATAAATCTTGAATTCAATTTATTACTTTTAAATCAAATTGAGTGATTTGAAAATTAATATTCATCGCCTTCACTCTTAAGATTATTTTAAAGAGAATTTTCCGGAAAAATATTGTCTATTGAAAACAAGTCCCTTTTTGCTCTAGGATTACATTAGGCTTTGAATTACTGTCAATTTGAGTTTCTTTATGCGATAGTCATTGGTAAATGTTTAATTTAGGATCTCTCTCTCTCTCTCTCTCTCTCTCTCTCTCTCTCTGATACACACACACACACTCACTCTTAAGTGCTATATTAATGACCAGCATGAAAAATATGCAGATTGATCAACAAAGAAAAACTTCACATATATTTTTGAGTTCCACCAACGTTTGGCATAGGACACTATTTATAACGGTCCAAATATCAAATTCAAGTTTTTTTTTAACAAAAATATGTATGAAGTTCAAACATAAAGGAAATGCCTTTACATTACTTTGTTTATATTTTTTTTATTTCTTCTGATAATTATCTGACATGCAATTCGTTATTAAATCCGATTAATGCGTTTTATATATTCGCTTGCCTATAATCATATTGCCCAAAAAATAATTTCGCCTTCTGTATTCTACTGAACCACAGATATTTCACATTTCGTATCAAAGCAAAGGAGATTTATTGTCAGGGATTATACAATTTCTGGGAAGCGCTGAAGCAGGTGGGCCTGGATAAATCTCCGGGATTAGATGGTCTTCCCTACGGAGCAGTCACCGGTTTTTATTCCTTTCCTGGGACTGATTTTCAACAACTGGATGAAGAAGAGGTCTATTCCTCAACGCTTCACCATGGTTGCGATCAAGCTGCTGCGTAAGGACAAAAACTGTGGGCATAGGATAAGTAATTTTCGCCCTTTAACTATGTTAAATACAGAGTTAAAGATTTTGGCAAAGATCTTAGCCAACCGTTTGCAGCTTGTCCTGTCTAGTCTGATTGACTCCAAACAGACTTGTGCTGGGAAGGGCAGGACTATTCAGGACAACCCTTATATGGTCCGATTGATCATAGAGAAAATCGACAGTGAAGCCGCCCTGATCAATTTGGATCAGTCCAAGGCCTTTGATAGAGTTGACCATCGATTCCTGGAGGCTGTTCTTTCGGCTGCCGGTTTCGGACAGGACTTTCGCTCCTGGATCCGTCTTCTGTATGCGACTCAGGGTGCGCTAGTGGAAGTGAACGTGGTAAGAACCTTTCGTATTGCCTCGATCTATTCGTCAGGGTTTTCTGCTTTCGCCTATGCTTTACGTTCTTGAGTTGGAAACGTTCCTTCGCAAGTTAAAGGCGAATCCGGTCACACGGGGAATTTCCCTACCTGGTGCTACCACCTCGGCCAGGTATTCTGCCTATGCTAAGGACATTTCGGTTCTTGTATCGAGAAGAGCTGAGATTGACCATGTCAGTAAAGAAATCAGTGGTTATGATATCCAGTTGGAAATGAATTGGTCGGAGGTACAAGAGAAGGTCGAGATCGCAATTAATCTGTGGTTTCGGAGGAATCTTTCCTTGAAGGGGAGAACGGAAGTATGTGTTTCACATATCTACCCGATTCTCCTTTACCGACTCTGTACTTCCACTTCCGTATGCCACTCTAATCTAATTCGTAAGGCTCTTGTTCTCTTTCTTGTGGAGAGGCAAAGCCGCTCGGCTATCTCGGGAGATCTGTTGCCTTCATCCATCTGAAGGCGGTCTAGGTATGCCTAGCATTGAGATTCGTCAATATATGCTTTGCATCAGGTTTCTAGATTGTTTGGGTCGCGAATCGGATGAGGTGGGCTCCTTTCGGATGGGAGACTCCCGTAGAAATTCCCCATCCCTGTGAAATGTGCACTCGTTCGAGAAGGCCCACCGTTTACCCCGAGCCGAATGCTCCTTCTATCGTGAATATCGTCTTTTTCTGAAACGCCGCTTACGGGCGTCCGATGGCCTCAATGGCTCGCTCAATATGGCCAACGGCGCCCGGGTTGAAATGTCTCAATAACGATGAGGCATCCCTCACCTGTCTGCTGATGCGTGGGGCCCTCTGGATCGAAACCCTGGGTCACGCTTTCTTTCATTGCAGGGTGATAGCTCCGTTGCGTAAGTTCGTTGAAGGCCTCATGGTGCGCATGCTGCAGGGAAAGTTCTTTGTCCATTGAGGCTTCTTCTGTTTGTAGCAATGTGGCACCGCGGTTGACGAAGGCTGAACAATATATATTCCACTGCTTGCTAGGTGTTATGAGAGTCGTGATTTGGTCGATACGTCAGAAGGGATTCTATGGAGGTGAGAAGTTCTGCAAAAGGTGGGTAAATCTTGCGCGAATGTGTCGAGTGAAAAAGGCTGACCTGGAGTAGCACTTTGATGCCGGTTAGGTACAGGATTGACTCCTTCCTGGGTGGAACAGAGGAAACCCTTCCCGATATTAGGCTAGTTCAGGTTTGGTTTGAGTTTTTGGTTTTCTTTTTCCGGTTAACTTAGCTAGGGTATGTATGCACATTGGCCCCTTTTTTTCTGTCCCTATTTTTCTTTAGTTTAATTCCCCATTCCCTCCCTCATTAGGTGATCAGTGTGTCAGTTCCCTGGTTTCGCGTCTGTGTTCATATTTGTTGTTGTGTCTGAATGAGTGCGTGTTTGTGTGAGTCCTTGGGATGAATGAATGTTTTTTATACTATTATAATCCCGCATTTATTTCGTCCAGTTAACTGATTTTTCTGCCACATTTAATGAGCGTGTGTGTGTGTGTGGCGGGGGGGTTATTACTAACATTATTTTGTTTTGTTTTATTGTAAATAGAATTTAATCATACCGTAAATACTAATTGGGGATTTTTTTTACATTGTTGTTTTATTCCCCTCACCCCACAGTCAAAGAAATGTATATATGGGGACTAGTTAGGAATTCACAGAGACATTGACGTATTATGGTGGATGTAGTAAAAAAGGTAGGAGAGAATGTGTTTTTTGGTTGCTAGTCTTGGTATGTTTAAGTCAGTGTTTGTGGCTAGCTAAGTTTAGAATTAAGACAAAAGAAGTCCGTCCTTTTCCCCAATCCCATTTTTGGCATTGTGCCACATTTTGTACTATCGTACAAATAAATATCTATTCTCAACTATCGCTTGAAAATGGGACCAAACTTCAAATTTTAAGTTTAAGATTTAAGTTTCGATTTCGAAACTGTAATTTTTGTGTCGCGATGGATAAATATTTTTTCAAAAAATAATTATAATGTTATACTCTACTATGTATCGAGCACTGTTTTTTAAAAATAAATGCTGAAGAAGTCTAGATTATAAATCGGACTGTTCTTTCCTGTTATATCTTATTTTCTCTATACAGCAAGTTTTCTACAGACTTTTCTAACAATTTTTCTTTTTCCATATATATATATATATATATATACATATATATATATATATATATATATATATATATATATATATCTGTATCTGTATCTGTATGTGTGTGTGTGGAAATTAGGTCATATGTGGTTTATAAGAGAAATTGCAAGTGTAATATTGACCCATATTTACATCAGCCCTAAATACTGATTAAAATAAATTTTAACATTCTGAATACGAAAATAAAATGCATAGACCAAATTTCTACAAAACACGGTTACAATGTTCAGAAAGGTGAGTAAGCTTTACAGAGATTGGTTATTTTAGCTCTTTGCAAATCGTCAAATTTAACTTTGGTGTAATTAATGCTGAAAAGATGCTAAAAGTTTCAATAATCATATGAATGATAAAAAAAGTAATTATGAAAATAAACCATAGGATTGTGGATAATGTGATCACTAAAAATTGTTCTTAGCTCGAATTTGTAAACAAAGACAGAAGCTATCAATGGCCAAGGGTTACTTACTATCTAAAATGTCAACAGAAATTATTCGGAATAAAATCGATAAGACACAAGAGGAATAAAAATAAATGTCGATTGTAGAGAGCAATGTAAATTAGAGTAGTATCCATCGGCAATAAATGTTGAAAATTATCCAAGGAAGAATCTTAACGTTGAGGTCATCGGGTAATAGAACACGGTGGACGTATTAAAGGAAAAGGATGACGAAATCAAGGAATCGATTAAAAAGATATTAACTGAAGCTATGTAAATATTTTAAGACAAAAATAAACTATTCTGTAAAACAGTCTTTTCGCTTTATTTTTATGCGCCCACCCGCTCGCCTACGCATGGGAATGAAAGGTAATGATTGTATGATCAAAATTCAAAAGAAAAAAAATAGATCTCTGCAATTTCGATGCTTATAATTTGATTATTTTTGTGATTTGTTGTGACAGAATGTATATTATAAGTCTGGTTATTCGCCTAATGTGGTTTAATTGCCTTATCCGGTTCTATATTTTCCTGCTAGATGTAAGATTATGTTTTCTTACTCGGTACTAAGTAAATTGGAGTTTTGTAAGGATTTAAGGAGGGTGCAATCCAAAGAAGAATTTATTAATGCGAATAATATTTCATGCTGTTGTTTGTCAAATATTACGTACCAAATTTTCCACATACATGAAACTGCTAATAATCGATCAGTTTCTAATTTCACTTATTTTTATATTTCTTGTGTTTTTTTCAATAGGTTACCACCAGTTCCTTTGTGCCACTATCTACTTTCTTAAGGTTAACAAGCGGTATTTCACAATTTTATTATGTCGTTCAGCCACAGGTATTTTTCACCACTGTCATGTTGTGTCCGTCTGTCAGAAAGTAATAACCTCGGGTGATCAAATGTGACTAAATTTAAATCATTTATTTCTGTGTCTGTGGAGATTAAATGCAGATAAAAAGTGCTTATGTGCATCTGAAAAGATAGGCAAACACCCTAATGATGCCAATATAAAAACTTTAACATATTTGTGCAGATTGATTTAATTTATCACTTGGTAGGTTTTAGAAATTGGATTTTAATTCTTGAGAGTTGTTACAATTATTGTATTTTAATAATTAGTCAATATTATAATTAATTACGTCATGAAATTGTTAAATTGCATAATTTACAGAAGTGTATATATCTAGTTGCTACTTTATGACATGGACGATTATAAAATGTCTTCAAAATATTATACCTCTAAGCGAGGTACTGCACGATTATATATCCACGGCTTTGGCGGTATTTCCATGTCTATAGTAAGTGTAGTTTAAGTGCACTCACCAATTCCAAATAGAGACGTGTAATTCTTTTCATTTTGATCACCGATTTAAACTTCGTTGTCATAAAAAATAAAACACGAAGTATATTCAATTGTGTGAAAAAATTGTATTCAATGTACCGTGATTTGGCTGTTTCTAGTTCAATTCTTTCAGTAGCAGCTCGTTAGTGGAAAGTTGATACACATGCTTCATTTTTAAATTAAAATGGAGACTTAAAGTCTGTGCACGGTAGCAGATAATAAATATTCTGTTAGATTCTATATTTTGTGGAAAACTCTTTGCAATACTTTTCCAGAATTCGATAGGTACGTTGTTTTTTTTTTATTATTCATATGTCTTTATATTTAAGCGTTACTATTTAGAATCCATTTAAAGTAATATGCCAAAAATCTGATGATGTTATAAGGGTTGTATTTTTAATTGATTCGTATTTGGAAGTTCATTGAAATTTCGGAACTTTTGTATGATAGGAAGATGTATTTTGACTGAAAAAGAATTATTTCTATATGTTATTGCTTTTAGGAATGTAGATAAATGTTCATTGTCTTCACTTCATAGATTAATCGCAAATATTAATGTCTATGTAAGTATAGATTTATTAATTTATCAGAAATAAACAGCTTATGTAATCTTATAAATTTTAGCAAGAACTATGAAGGCTGTTAAGAGATAGTCAACAAAGACCGGCACATTAGTCATAAATGCGAAAATTATACAGTAAAGTTCTTCCGTCATTTACATCTACTGTAAATTTCTACTACCTTCCAACTTATAAGAGCTTGTTCCAAAGCACAATTTCTCCAGATGAAACAATGGCGTTATAGAAAGCATGTCCATACCTAGTTTTCATATTTTGTAACATGAAGTGAGTATGCTTTATTAAGACCAAATTCACTGAGTCTCCTACAATGAATATACACACAGACTATTTAAGTTTATCTCCAATTGGTGGGAGGTATATACCCTGAAAAAATAAAAAATGGAAAGATAAAATACTCATTAATGTAGGTTTGTTACTTTTGAAATACAATTACACTTCTGTTGATGTCGGGGTTTCCATATTTTTCATATAGTTACCATTCTGTCGGATTCTCAGACATTTAACTTTTTTTGTGTGTGTTTTTCAATTTACCCCATTATATGTATGAAATATATTTCATGCCTTCCGTTTGTTTGATTTTAATCCGTCAGTTTTATTGCATTTTTTAAATTTGGCACTTCTAATAAAATAGCAAATTTAATCAGAAACACACACACAGATGTGTTTATGTGTGTATAATAAAATGAAATAAAATAAAATAAAGAACAAATAGGAAACGTATTTCAATCTAAGATATTTCACCTTTATTAAGGCTTTGTCTGAGATAAAGAATAGAAATGAAAAACGCAAAGAGACAGAGTACTGGTATGTTATCATTATTGACTGTTTCGCATTGTTCGGACACGTATCACATGTATTAACGCAATAGATAATATATAAATATCTGTGAAGAATATTTTGGACATTGATTGAGTGATAGTGTAAGATTGTGTGATAGTGTAAGATTGTGTGATAGCGTAAGATTGTGTGATAGTGCAAAATTGTATTGATAAAGAAATGCTTGTATGTCTAGTTGTATGTTGGACGGTAACGTTAGTTCATGTAAGTTTATAAGTTTTCATGTGAGGAATCTATTCATGTATCACCCTTGTATTGTCGGTGAAAAGTAGCGATATGTTGTAATAATTTTTCTGTTTGGTTGGATTTTTATATTCTCGTGTATGTCTATGCGTTTGGGGGAAAGTTTGTGGTTTTTTGACTGTAATATTTATGTATCGATTCCGTGGATGTTTGGTTAGTAAGCATTATTACGGTTGTTTGATGAACGGTAACAGTTGTTTCAAATTATTTTACAGTAGAAATATCATTTTTGTTGTTCACTTTTTACTCATTATTTATTATTGATTACTATATTATTATTATTATTATTATTATTATTATTATTATTATTATTATTATTATTATTATTATTATTATTACCTATGGTTCTATTTCTCTCGTAGTTTGAAAATTTGTTTGTTACCTAGTTTTTTTTAATTTATTTACATTTTTTGCTTAGTTTTTTTAGGGGCAAAGTTGTCTTGTATGTTAAGTATATAGTATTGACTTTATCTAAAGTATCTTGTATTATATGCCTTGAATATAGTGCATATATTTTCAGGTTTCATGGTGGTATTTTTATTATTTTTTTTTTTTAGTTTTTGATTTTTAAGTACGTAGTAAAATTTTGTTATCGTGTCTACATCTTTAGATAGATCCTGATCGTTTATTTAGTAATTTTTGTTGATCTAAGAAAATAATGACAGCTATCTTCTCCAGACAAAGATTCATTTTTTTTCTTATGTAATATACCATATATGTTTATAATGCTTTGTGCTGTTCACGTATTTACAATATGTAAATGATTTTTGTGCATGTAATTTCTCTATTTACATAGTCTTTTAGTTACTCCTATGTATATTTTCGTTATCTGCTGACTTTACAGTAACTTGGTATATTATATTGTTTTGCAAACAATTGCTATTTAAGGGAAATGTGTTCTTTTCTCTTCAGTTAAACGTGAGCTTAGTTTGTGAGGATGTTTTGTTGATCATGTTTTTGCTATTATTTTTTATTATTTCTGTAATATTCTCTGTGTAGCTGATTTGTATTGTGTTTCTCTTAAATATCTTGGAGGGAATGGTGGATGGGGTGAGTGATTTGAATAAGTTTAATGCATATATTAATAAATATTATACATTTTATTGTGTTTTATTGTTTGTGAACATGTCTGTGTAGACATTTAAAAGGAGATAAATTTCCATTTTAAATGTCAGATTGTGCAGATTATAGTGTACACGATGCCTCCCTATAGGGATGTTAGAATAATTATTTTGTTGTTACAGGCAAAGCCTATTATATTTTATACATCCCCAAA
This sequence comes from Acanthosepion lycidas, assembly GCA_963932145.1. NCBI lineage: Eukaryota > Metazoa > Mollusca > Cephalopoda > Sepiida > Sepiidae > Acanthosepion > Acanthosepion lycidas. The sequence goes on from OZ010573.1 coordinate 151,485,389, forward strand.
AAACTTGTGCCTCCACTAAAGTTGAAAATCACATTAACTTCGTTCATAAAAGCGACCTGACAGAAAAATCGATCGAATAAGTTGCAGAAATTGCTTTTGTGACAATAACTGATTTTAGATAGAAATCTTATAAAGGCAGTTTATCAGGATGGAAGATAAGAGGCAAGTCGGAAATAAACTCGCAATGGCAACATTTGAGTGCCGGTACGACCGAAATCAGTCTCTTCGGATCACAGAACACAGTTCTTCAAGTAAGATGTATTGAAAGATAAATAAAAGTCATCATTACGAACATATTTTAAATAAACATTTCTTTAGCTTTGAATGAAGGGAATAAACAAGTCCAAAATCCTACAATCATCGCCATACACATGTCCACAGAGATTTATTTAAGGAAAAAAGTATAACGCTGAAGATTTCTTACTTTTCTTACGCTCTAATTCCTGCAGAGTGCAAATGAAGCAAGCATTTGCAAGCAAAGTAAATTATGATGGAATGCCTTCAGTAACAGTTTTAATTTTACAGGACCAGAAGACGAAATTGACACCGAAAGTAGACATATTTACTGAACTAGAGAGTTTTTATGTGTGCGATTATTTACACATACCTCTATTTGAGAAGAATAAAATATATATTCTCAAGTGCATTAATGTGAATTGAATTGAAACGAACGCAGTCGGAGATTGAACGAATTATTCTTGCATTATAAGATATGTTAATGAAGTCTTGAATTTTTATAGCGTTTTTCTTCAATTGTTTACATTGATATTTTTTACTTTTTCGATTTTAATAGTATTGTATCAGATATTATTTCAATCTATCTTATTTTTAGAATATTTTGTACCCTTCTCATATATATATATATATATATATATATATATATATATATATATATATATATATATATATATATATAATACATAAACGGTTAATAGAATTGATCAAACTAGGAAATCGTAGTATTAAAATGTGCTCAATACACATGTGAAAAAAAGAAAAGAAACATGTAGAGCTATTAACTTTAAACAACAGGAGATCAGTTGAGTCAACTGGCTTTATGATTTTTAATACATACACACACATATATATATATATATATATATTAGGTTGGTGCAAAAAAATTTTGACGTATTTTTTAACGTCAGAAAACAACATTATGACGTCATTATTTTTGCATCAACCTAATATATACCCCTATAATATTTTCTATTGGATTAATATCATCTCTATCTATAAAAGGCTGGTTGTGTGTGTGTGTGTGTGTGTGTGTGTGTGTGTGTGTGTGTGTGTGTGTAACGAATGCACGGCCACAATTTTCGACAGATTTGCACCAAAATTTACATGCACATGCTCCAAGTTAGTGGGAAGGCCAAGACCGACTTTGCATTTCCCAACTCCCATTGATAGTGGAAATAATTGATTTTTTCATGCTTCTACGGCAGTTTTCATGTAGTTTGCGGCCATTTTGTACTGGCCAGAGTGAGAACCTATAGCTGGCTGCCACGAATAGGCAGAAAGATTCTATTGGCCAGCGTGAGAGCCAACATCTGACTAACACGAATGTTATCTAGCATGCAAAAAAATCGATAGCTGCATTCGTCACAAGTGGGAAAACTTTAAGTCTGCATAGTACTTTACTCCAATTGGCTCATTCGCTTGCTTAAACTCAACGTTGATTCTGATTCCACAGAACTGGCTTGAGTGTGAAAAAGTATTTGTTGTTAACATTCTTTTTTCATTCGGTTTTTCCAGTTACGAGTCCTTTTTTTTATCGTTTTGTGTTAATTTTGTTTAGTTCTTTTTCGTAACAGATTTAATGTTTAGTATAGAGCTTAGAAAAAATTCGCAGTGTGAGATAGGCAAGAAGTAAGGGATGTAGCAACATCAGCACGGCAAAGGGTACTCCTTTAAAGGCAAGGAAGGGCAAAAATATTTTAAGTCAAGTGATAGCGATTGCTGTATGAGGCGTACGATTTTTGAATCAAGCACGGGCAACGCCGGGCCATGCTACTAGTAAGTATCTAAAGCCATTCCATTAAGTGTCTTTGAAGCCATTTTTAGCAAGGTTTTCAAGTCAACATTATAGAATATTTATGAGTATTAACTTACATAAATATACACTTTATATAGTTTTCGGTGTTTACTCAGTAACATTGAAAAACCTTTTGTCCAAGAACTAATTCTTTGAATTTCTCAGTGGTATTATCAACGCTGAACTGATATGTAATTAAACTCCTAACAATACAATTCCCCAAAACTGCCTAACCACTGCTGTCCATTAAGTCAAGCTGGTAAATATTTTTAACTTCTATCCCATCCGCCATTTTCATCCAATATTCATCACTAAATCCATATTCATCACTAAGTTTTCCTGTTGGTACTTTCCCACGTCATTTACTAATCCCTTTTTTGGTGTTTGTTTAAATTTGGTAATTTGGTTGCTTTTATGCCTCAACAGTCTTCTTCTATTCTATTCTGTTTACATTTCCAAATACTTTCTTATTTTGGGGTCTCCTATTTTTACCTATATATTTTTTCAACTATTCTTTACGCAATGTTCTATTTTTATAATTAATAACTTGAAAATATTTTCAGATTCTTTTTTATTATTCTGATACAACTTTTCAGCAATTTCACTATTATGGGGTTATTTTATATTTAGAGATCATTCTTGTAGGCAAATATGTATTATCATTTCTCACATATGTAGGTGTATAGGTGTATGAAGAAGTTTATCAAAGAACTCGCGCGCGTGTATGTATATAGGTATAGGTCTATAAGTGAAATTTGCTATACATTCATTATTTGTTCGAATTTATCTCGTAGAAGGATGAGAGAAAATTATGGATTGTCCTATACACAGAGCCAGTCAGTAGATATTTAAACAAGATGACTTGATTGGAAAGTCCATACATAAAGTGGACAGGTAGACAGAAAGCGCATAACGGACATCCCAGAGGCACATTCTCATTAACTCGGATTCTGCATGCCATTCACGATCAGAAGAAATGGCGAGTTTTCCGAAGATAAAGTGAGTCTTGCTTTATCATTTCATGATGCTAATTAATAGAGAAGAAAACAAACATGTCCTTAAGGTTTTGACAACATAAATTCATAATCTCCAGATTTGTTCTTTCCGAGTGAACACACAATCAAACGCGCGCATTTACACATGCACATAATCACACACACACACACACACACACACACACACACACACACACACACACACACGCACAAACTCACACACACACACGCACACACACACAGACATACTTGCCGATATACCGTGGTATGAAATATATACCATATGATATATGTTATATATGTTGGCATTCATGTAGGTGCTGCAGAATCATATAATTTAAACATCGTATAATCTTGTCAACAACGTGGCTAAGCATGCAACCGAAGAGACGGGACACCTCTTAATTCGTATATATATATATATATATATATATATATATATATATATATATATATATATATATATATATATACAGAGAAAGAGAGAGAGAAAAAACCAAAATAAAAATAAGAAACCTAGGCTGCACCGATTTTCTAATGACTATACTGATTTGAACATAACTATACGAATTCACTGGAAGAATGTGTTTCCTACTCTGACCACTTGCGTCTATGTGATAGATAGATAGATAGATAGATAGATAGATAGATAGATAGATAGATAGATAGATATGGACAGACGAAAAACTAAGATATCTCGATTTATCTATCAAGAGCAGATTAAAGTACAGGGGTCTTCGACTGACGTTAGAGATTCGTTCCTACGACGCGACGTAACCTGAGATTCAACGTCGGTCAGAACTCACCTACATAAATACCCACGTAACTTACATGGAAGACATACAAAGTACACATAATGTACACAGTACAGTAGGGTAATGAAGTGAAGTAATAAAAATTAAAAAAATATTTCTGACCTTTACTTTTGTGGTAAATAAATGAAAATAAACACATGGAGCACATGCACAGCAGTAATAAACTGAAACTGTAAAAAAAAATTAAAATTTGATGACAATTCCTGACTTTACTTATGGTAAATAAATAAAAAAAAACATGGAACACACAGTATATATAAATGTAAATATATTATCCTTACCTTTACTTCTGTGATAATTTACAGTAAATAAAAAAAACAATTCCTTACCTATTTAGTGGCATATGTGATAGAGGGTAAGGAATCTGCTGCAGGCCTTTCTATCCTCCTGAAAAAAACGTTCCAGGCTAGTGTTATGGTCCAGGTCCTTGTACCATGGTGATGGTCCAAGGTAGAACCAAATAAGAAGAACTAGAACACGGATATGGAATAACACAGATATATTACAAACAGGAATATATACAGAGAAGTAGAAAGTGTTAGTACGAACAATCAGGTTTAGTAGGGAGAACAATGTAGTCTTGACCAGTATCACTATTCCAATGTCTTGTAGTAATTGTCTGAACGCGACTCTGTTTGGACTGCCTCTGACTCGACGGACTGACTCGCTAGCTCTGACTGACTGACAAACTCCTGACGGACTTCTGACGGACCTCACTTCAGACTTCAGGCTGAACTCCCTGCTTCCTCGTGAGGCACAGTATTTATTACGTATGGAATAGTCCATTATGTTATTATGTGTAAGGTCCCATAACAGCTAGTCTGTAAGGATACCTACTTCTCCTCCCAAATGTCCTTGTAACACCGTAAGCAATCCATGTCTCCTCTGGCAAACTTAGTGTATCTGGCAAGGTTGGTTTACTCGGGCTCACTCAGGGCAAAACCATCTTGCTTGAAAATCTATTGGGCTCTAGTTGGTGTCTCTTCCTCATCTGCTTTTCCAGTTGAATGAGACTACTACGATGCTTTGAATTCACAGTAAATTTCATAGGTGTAGATCCTTTCACATATTCCAGTATACGATTATTATCACCGATGATCGTCGAGACAGTCGTACTACTTAGGCTTAGCAACCGTCCAATGTTCGTCGGTGTTTCGACTTTTTTTGAACTTTTAATTATATCGACTTTCACTTGCTTGAAAATGGCTTTCCCTTTTTTTGAAGCACTGCCATCAGAATAGTCTGACCTACGCTTGGAATCCATTATGAAGAGCAAAAACTACACAAACGAGAGATAGCGAATGTAGCGCAATCTAATATGGCCTACAGCCAGTGGAGAAATATCGTCTTCATCATAGCTCCGCGTTACGACGTATTCGTCTGCAGCGTCCGTTAACTAGT
>OZ010573.1:151493131-151515631 GCA_963932145.1 Acanthosepion lycidas
TAAATGTTAAATACAGTCAGTCGTAAATGTAATTTCAGTAGTTACCCCTAAAATCTCTTAGGTTTAACATCTTTGCAAAACATTTACAAGAGAAGCGAACTGTCAGTGTATATCTTGTATAAAACTGTACAAATTTAATCTTATCATATTTTTTAAAATTTAATACTTTATTTTTCAGGTGAGTCTCAACGATTATTTTAAAAACAATTGAAGGTGAGTTAAAACGAGAATCATTTAAATCTTTAAAGTTATTGATAAAGAATAAAATTAATATAATGTTTAATTTTTATATATATATCATTTTTATTGTTGTCTAAAGATAGCTTGAAATCAATTCAGAAAATATTTTAATCTATAAAAACGCGGAAATATATACTATTTTAAATATGTAAATAAAATTTGATCTCGAGCTAGGTAATCTGATACGACTCTTAAGACAATAGATATTATGGGAATATAAAATGACCGGCCTTCGACCGAAAAAGGAATTCTTTCTCTTTATTTGAAGTCTAGTAATTTCTTGCATGGAACAATAGATTTATCCCTGCCAGTCTACTGACTTTAGCGTTGAACTTTGTATATAAAGTATTTTTCAACAATTATGATATACATGATGTACATAATAAACATTTATAATTTTAATTTTGTGCATATGCTTTGCTTGTTTTTGATTTTGTCGACTGCACATTATGGTAGGTTCAGTTGGGCAAGGTCTGTGAAAAAAAAGAACACTAGAAATTCCGCTAGAAATTTGGAAACGGCATGCTGCACTGCTTGGCATTTTGCGCCGAAAACTCCAATATGAACAGTGTTTGGGTGTCGATCTGAGGAGAGTGCAGAGGATTTGGAAAGAGTTTGATAATAATTACGAAGGTGTTTAGAGTTATTAGTAGTGCTAACAACGTTATGCTTACATTCATGATCCCACATGGCCTCAGACTCAACACGGAGGCCTACATCAATTGAACTGAGGTGGTAATGCTTCCCTGGGTCAAGAGACTGGCTGATGGAAGACACTATGTCTGGAAACAGGACTCTCCACCATGCAACACAAGCCAGAAACCCGATCATCGTTGTTATATAATTTCTGTGACTACATCGTTCCTTACATCTGGACAGCTAAACTGCAACAACCGTGATTATTATGTGTGGAATACAGTTGAGAAAGACACCAAAAACTTCTTGTAACTCCAAAGATAAACTGAAGGCAATGATTATGGCAGCAGTCACCAACTTAAACAAGGAGACCGCCCAGAAGAGATGCAGGAAATTCCGAAGTCGTTTCAACATTCAACGGCTATTTTATTGAATAAATCTACTCTTTACTATTTCAAAATATTTTGCGTAATTTTATTAAACAATTCTGTTAAAATTAGATGCCTGTGTTATTTTTATTTTTGCGTAATTTAGACTTGCCTGTATTTAAGAAAGGGGCTATTTTTCTCTTGTGAAAGCGGAGTTGGTGCTATGGATAAACGATTCGTGTTGTTCTTTTTGCTAATGGCGTGTAGAACCAAATCCCCAGCTTGATATATCTGCTAAATATGGAAGATTGTAATGCGGATTGACTTCCGCTTATGGTGCTTGTGCTTCATCAAATTCCGATGGATGGACCAGTTTGGGTTCATTTTCCAATGAAAATTCTTCTGAAGGAGTCTTTGCAACACAGTTTCATATTGCAAATCAGTTATGACTCCTTGACCATAAAAACTATACATTTTTTAGATATCTCTATAGCTTTCTTCCCTTGCTAGACGACGCTTAACATTATGTGACATAAATACCCTTTCAAATCCTCCATTAGTAAGAAATGTATTTTTAATCCAATGTGTATGCTGTCACTAACATTCAAAGCCTATGGTATAGTAGTGTATATTCAACTACTGAAAAATTGGAAGAAATTGAGAAATTAACTTTTACAAAAGTTAAAAATGTTGAACTAGAACTCCGCAAAAAGTACGTTATATTAAAATCACAAATGCCTTATTTACAACAGACGACAAATTATATAAGTAGCAATCAAATCAACAAATTATCAATTAATTCGACACCCTATGTAACATTAGCAAGTGGAAATTAAATGACAGGATAGTTATCGGATATAAATTTAGCCAATACCAAGCTGTAAGTCCTCATTTTTGTTTGAAATTCGCCACCGGGATTCATAAATGAGACCTAGATAATGCAATGTATTTTAGCATGTACTTACTTTCCAGAATATTTTACTAAAAGAATGAATATATTTCCCATACAGAAATGACGATTTATTAATATAACCCCACAAAACTATATTACATATTAGTGTAGATAAACTAAACAAAGTCGAATATACGATAGAATTTACTTACGAAACAGAAACACCTTCAGGAAAAAAGGATGACTGTTTAGCATTCCTAGGTATCATATTACACCGTATTAACAATGACTTAAAACTAAGTGCCCATTGCAAATATCATAATAAAAATTATATTATATATTTATTTTCTTATCATAAAAATAAGATAAAATTCAAAATAACTTTTGGATTCTCTCTAAGAAAATAATTTTAGGCTAATCCATTACGATAAATATCTTATTCAACGCGAAATACTCGTAAAATATTTCAAAAGTGATGAGTGGGCCATTTTGACAAACTCAAACTTTATCACAACTACAATTCAAAAAATTAAAATTAAAATTATCTAAGCTTAGCATAAAATTTGTTATAATTACTTCTAAAACAATAAAAGATATAATACAAAACCAAGTAATAAAAGCTAAAACTTTAATGTGAAATTTACTCTGTCACATATAGAAAGTGCTTTACTCGTTAAATTATCCACAGTAAATGTGCGTAAAGGCTCTTACATTTCACCTGCCTTCTCAATAACAAATGTGACAAAAGCATAAACAAAAAAACAAAAAAAAGCTAAATCGAATTGGATAGCCAAAAACATACTTCAAATAAAAGAAAATTAAACTTAAAAGATTAAAATTTTAGTTTCCTTTCTATTTCCTTGGCATGTGTAGTTACGTTAATAGAAATATCACTTTAGTCGGATTAATCATAAAGGATGGAACGCGTTATTCTGTCATTGATTTCGTAGTATATCTAAATATATAAGTAGGCCTACTATTTCTGAATTGAAAACGAATGAACAAAAACTGATTCATTATTTTTGTAATTTATAAGCAGTTCTGAAATTGCGAAAATCTAAACCGTCAATTTTTACCCGGTCTCTTTATTAAATTAGGTATTTGGTTATTATCCAATTAATGAAATGACATGACTTATAAGAAAAGAATTTGCAGTATTTTAACGAAATTAGATCAGAAATGATTCCGTTCACATTTCTCTTTATAAAATAATTTCAGGTGAAATTTCTGCTAAAAATATATTGATAACATTTTTTTTGTGTTTGTATAATTTTAAGAATATTCCATGTTTGGAAACATATATGTCTCTTAATGGGGCATATAAGAATTTAAGTAAAAATTATATGAACATAAAAGGAAACATGTAAGAAACAATACGCTCAATTTATTAATCGTACAATTTAATAGTTCTGACCAAAATTAAAAATTAAAAAGGCGATTGTTATTAAAATCGAAGAACAATATATAAGTCTTTTATGAAAGATTTTGGTGTTTGTAGACGATTTGAAATATGCACAAAACACCTAATTAGAAGACTTTTTATTATGTCTTATATCCAGAATATCATTTAATGTGAGTTTCGTCCGTACGGAATAACTGGCCAAATCTTATGTACATTTTCAATCTCTTGAGGAATTGATTGCTTAAGATAAAACTTGTTGGAATGTGTTTCTTGAACTTTGACGGTTTTACTTCTCTCCGTTGGTGCTTATGTAACTGCGAAATCCAAATAATTGTCGCGGCAGACAAAGTTGTGTTTATTGGACAAACGCCGCCTTCCAGAATTTTCGCTAAACTTTTATTAAACTGTTCGGTGTTAAAAAGATTAAGTTGTTTCAATTCGCCTTGGCATACACAAGGATTTAGGAATTATATATTAGAAATAAAATTTGTTTGCTTTTTTTAAAACAACGGTCGGGCTCATTCTTCTATAATCTTTTAAGAATACTGACCTTTATTACGACTATACATGCCCTCAACAAGGGAATTCGTAAATAGAAAAGACCAGAAAGTGAGTTAAAATACTCTCTTCACATATGATTAGATTTCAAGAATGGATCACACCCATATTCATTGTATTTTGAGGTTTTTTTTTAATTTCCAAGGATCACACACTAACTCGTTTGTTCTTATTTACCACTAGCAGTAAAATATTCTCGCAGAAATGTATACGACACATGGTATCATAAATCAGAATTGTGAAATATCATTCTCTTAGACATTTCATTAAGTCTAGACGATTTTGGCCAGAGAAGACACTTAGAGAAAATAAACATGTATGCGTTTACTCTATCCTACAGTGTAAATTTTGTACGTAAATTATATAGAGATAATTGGCTGCACTGGTACATTTTGTTTATGGATTTCCAGTTAATCTATGTAACCGACCTGACAACTTCATAAATATCAACCTAGAATAGTTTTTCGTTAACTAAATTAAGCTGGGATTTTTGTAATTAGACTCATTTTAGTGTCATAAAAAATATCAGCCGACAACAATTTTATGAGCTTTTCCTCGTCATAAAGTATTATCATCAGCTTACTTACGTAGGCATTATAATTCAAAATAACGAGCCTAACTTTTTATCAGATTTCGTAATAACAATAGATTTATTACAGCATAATGTTTAAAACTCAGGTTTTCATGTGAATTCAGTTCGAGCAGTTTGAACGATATTAGTTGTTTTTTTTATTATGATTTCTGATGACGACCTTCATAACCTTTGTGATAAAGCTTATAGCTTTATTATGCTTAATTTCTAGTACCAAATAAATTATATAGAATTGGGGTTAAAAGATATTAGTATCAGGAAGGTAATCTTTTACTGAAGTTACAAGATTTTTATCAATATATCTTAGAATGAGGATAAAGAGCAGTAATATACATATGAAAATACCGACAATTTTTACATCTGAAAAGGGGAAAGGGCTTGAATGAGACGATATCAGCGTGGTTCCAAGAATAATTGCTTCAAAACCAAGGGTTCCAAATGATTTGAATTTCCAATATTAATAATCCGCAGGGAGGAATCCAGCATCCAGCCAAGAAGAAATATTTTACCTTCCAATTATTTTCAACATATAAATTATCTTTGCTACAGTAGAGGCAAAATAACGACTAAGATGAAGATGGTAATGATGATGCTGTTTATCATCATCACTTTGCTACACTATATATTCCATTGAATGTATTTCCTTTTGTATGTTTTATGATCTAAAAAAAATGTTTAATAATTCTTCCAAACTGTATTTTTCCATTTTCTATTTTTCTTTCTTGCCCTCTTTCACTTTCCAGAGGAAAGACTATGGCAAACTTTATTAATTTAGCTCACTCACAATGGATTTCCTATCAACATTTACATATCTACTATGAAAGATTTTCTTCATTTCCATTAATAATGTTCTCTGATATCCCTATTTATCTCTATCTCACTAAATGTAAACGTCTTTCTTTTTGCATATTTATCTTTTTTTTCTCAAGATTATTTGTGTAATTGCGGACATTCATCCACAACTAAATAACCGGTATATATATATATATGTGTGTGTATGTATATATATATATTTGTGTGTGTGTGTGCATGTGTGTATGTGAGCAGCAACCTTTCTTTTAAATATATTTCGTTAAATATAAAGGTGAAGGAAAATTTCATTAATTTTTTATTCAATTTTTCCATTTTTTATATATATATTGTCATCCACAGACAAACTGTTTCGCTGTATCACAGCTCAGCAGCGTAGATAGATGTCCGGTTGCCTCTAACGACTATCGAAATCCGACTGAATTGGCGTCAGTCTGTGAATCCTCCCCTAAGCCGATGGTACACGGCAGGAAAGAATGAATGTGAATTTAAGCGTAATTATCTTTGGGTATAACACGCCCTTGACTGTGAGAACTCGATTCGTTTTATCGAAGAGTATTGCATTAGTAGCAGTAGTAGTCACTGTTTACAAAGTGACTTTTTCTCCTTCGAGAGCTCAATAGAAATATTATATATATTAAAAGACTTTCAGCACGCCGTTACCATTGTTAAACAGGGTAGGGTTGATGGTGGGAGAGCGCTATTTTATGTACAGGGCCTCTCTTATAACGAGATGTTTTCGTAAATTTGACTTATAAAGAACACTAGTGTTTTTGACCAATTTTTTCTTACAGATTGTTGGTTGATCGATATTTCTTTTATAGCGCTCTGCTTTGATAAGTGACATGTGAGGCATCTACTCAAGGAGATGGTTGTATGTCCGATATAGTTCATTGATTTATGACAAGAAACACAGTCTTGTACTGGGTAGTAAAATTGATGCACTAATTACAGCGAAAAACTCTGAGATCTGAAAATTAAAAATCAATAACCTTGATGGTGATTACCAACCAGAATATTTGTATGGTAAGGTAAAAACCCATAAATCTGGTTTTCCCACACAAATGTACCAGCTAAACAAAAACCTTATATAACATAATTTCCTATGAACACCCCAAAAATACATAAACACGCATAAAGCATAAACAAGTGAATTGTTTCATATCTTAAAAATAGCAAGTCCCAATAGTAGGACCCTAGCTTCACTGGATGTTAAAATCATTTTACTAACATCACAGTTGAAGAAATAAACAACAATTAGTGACTTCATCTGCAAACACCTGCCAATGCCTCCTCTCAAAATCCGACGAGAAACTCTTCGGAAACTACTACTCGACTTTACCACGAAAGCCCCTTTCTATGACCATAATAGCAACACCTTACTCCAACCTAATGAGGCCAGCATGAGAAACCTATTAGGTTCTGTTTTCTCTAATTTTTATATGTCCTATACTGTAAACAAGGTGTTTGAAACAACTAAGAAACCACAACAAGGTATGTTGACGATATTTTTGTCTTGAAAAATAGGAATGAAATTATAAATATTAAATCAACTTTTCAAAAACTCAACGATAAACTGTACATACGAACAAATGGGTAATAACAAAATACAGTTTCTCGACGTTAACTAAAATCCAAAGTATTTGCCACCTACCCATATAAAACAATCCCCATCAACTCGAACTCTTGTCTTCTCATCTATGGTAGTCAATCCATCTAAAATAGTTGTAATAAAAAAACTTCCTAAACAGAGCATACCTAAATTCCTCTCCCCAATGAATATTTCTGAGTGAAGTAAAACAGATATTTGTCAACAATGTGTATGCCCACTACGTCATTGATAAACAAATAAAATTATTCTTACAAAAAATATACGACACCCGTAATAGAAATACCATACCACAAAGTATCAACACATTTTCGGTAACCAGATGCACGATAATTGTAAGCAGAAAGAATTCGCTATACAAAAAAAATCATTAAACACCATATTTCTGCTGTAATTGTAGAAAATCATATGAGCCTTATAGAAAATGGAAACTTGCAAACTGTTGTGGTAAACCCTCCTACAGTAGAATGAACTCTTCCTCCTCTCATAAATACAAACTGCGAGAGTCGGTTAAGAGGGGTAAGGTAGACACTGTGCTATCCTGCCGTTCGGACGTACACCACTATCTACTTATTACTAACACTCTTGCACTGCATATATCTTCAATATACTTGTTCAACCTACCTTCGTCTTCCGTGTCTTTCTTTCTGGCCCGTAAACAGGCCACAACACAAACTTTATCGTCAATAAGTATAATAGCTCCATCAAATCAAATCTGGTGATGATCAATACTGTGTAACAACTTTACTGCCCAGTACAAAAAATTTATTTTGTCATAAATCGATACCCTATACTGGACATAAGACCACCTACTTGAGTAAACGCCTCACATGACACTTATCGAAGCAGAGGGCTATAAAAATCATCTGTCAATGCAAAATATACAAGAACGCTACGAAAGATACTATTCGAAAATACTAGAATTATTTGTAAATCAAATACCGTTATAAGAGAGACCCTATTCAGCAAACAGCTCTCCCTCAACATCAAACTCTCCTTGTTTAACAATGGTACCGAAGTGCTGAAAGTCTGTTAATACACACACACACACACACACACACACACACACACACACACACACACACACACACACACACATACATATATATATATATATATATATATATATATATATATATATATATATGTGGGAGAAAGACAGTGATAATACATGCAAAAAGATTAAAATCATCACTAAAGAAAATGGTTTCGCTACCTACCAATTTCAGAAATTGTTTCATCCAGATGATGCAAGTTGATGCAAGATTAAAATAGTCACGTAAGAGTGTCAGTAGAATTGTGACTTCACGAGGAGCAAAGATATAATGTACTCCATCTGTAAAAAAACTGACACGAAATAAACTGCTCAAAGATGCGACACATTGTATCAAACCGCATCCCAAGTCAATGCACTCTAGACCGTACGCAGATTTTCCTTTTCGTAGAAGAAAAGACGAGAATTATTAACACTGCCACATCTCTTATACCACTTTACTTGGGTTAGCTAATATGGTCAGTAGACAACAAGAGACTAAGGAATTGTTGCATGGTGAGACGAATCACGTTTGCAATGGTGTCAGACAGACGGTTTATTCGCACGTTGTGGAGTTCGCATGAAGCTATGGATCCTGCTTGTCAAGAAAGATTGTGATAGCTCTATAATGATAATGCTTCTAAAAACCAGTACAGAACAAACAAATGCACAATCGCTTTCAAGGATAACCCAATGAAAGCATAGGTTTTCTCAATGCTAGAGCCACATAATCAAAGTCATTTAATTTATCTTATTCAGTATGTTAGCTTATAATTAGTATGATGCTACATTATACTGCCAAATATCTATGGTAGTGCCAATTATATTAATCTCTAGGGAGCTCATCAATATTCTATCTAATCACCTCCAGAACGAAGTAAGCAAATTTTCAAAGCTGAGAAGTTAAAGCATTTTTTCGTGGTGTAACATTAGCAAATTAAGGAACTAATGTTAACTACCCGAAATCATTCTATAATAAACAGCTTTATAAAATTATGAATTATAATGAATATATCGTTTGTCTCTCAGCAAAACAATGATTTTTTAATATTTTTCTTTCTTTGTTACACTTTAACATCTCTTCTTCTTCTTCTTCAATCAGTAGTAATACAAATTTGACAATAATGGATATAGAGTAACCTCGACAAAATACAGCCGTCACATTACAGTGTGTTCATGGTAGATTCATAAAGAATTATTACAGTTGGTATTCAAGCAAAGCAAAAAGGAAGGACAGATAATCAATTATAATTAACATATATAAATGCCGATTGTGTATCAAGAAGGGAAAACTCACATAGGTGCCTAAATGTAATTCTTTGGGCAGTATGCTAACAGACTATGGAAATTCTGACACGGTATTATGAAGACAGAAAGAAAAAACACAATATATCTTTCAGAAAATAGTAAACCTATGAAGGTATTGGAACATGACTCTAGAAAGAAAGGAATTAGTACTGTAATAGCCATGTAATTTATTCTCCACTAGAAACAAAAAATACTGAACAATTACTCACAAATGAAGAAGATTTGAAACGATCAATGTGGTACTTCCGACCAATCTTTAGACTACTAAGGACAGATCATTTGCTAAACGAGGTATTTAATGTGTAATAGAACTAAAAAAAGAACTTTTGCTAGCAACCAGAAACAGAAACAACTTTTAAGGAGATATAATGAGGAAAGAAGACTTCGAGAATTTACATAGGGAAAACTGATGGCAAAATTGAGAACCTTCTATGACAGTATAATCAAAAACAGGACCATGAAGACAAAGAAAGACGGGAAATGGAGAAGAATTATTTAGATCTGCAAAACAGTGAAAGTTTGCGAGAGATATGCTAGTACATATTTCGCAGCTAATCAGTGTGGCTAGACATCCGATTGCATCAAGCTGGAATCGTACCCAACTGATTTGGTATCAGTCGCAGAATCTACCCCTAAGTCATTGGCGCATGACAGGGATGAAGATAAATTTAAATATATTTTATTTTTAGATAAACACGCCATTGACTGAGAGAACTCAAATCGTATCGTTTTTATCTAAGAGCCTTTCATTAACAGCAGTAATAGTCACTGTTCACAAACTCCCTTTTCCTCCCCGAGGGCTCAAGCGACATCATTTTTTTTCCAGAAGCATATATATAATTTACTTATTTTTCACCCAATTCAAGGCCCAAGAGCAAAACAAATTATACGATTACTAATGATGCTGTATGAACGTAAATGGAAGTGGAATTTATATTGTGCTATCGGCGTGGTGACGTTTAACCCTAGACTTGAAGTAATTAAGATTTTAGCTGTCCCACAAAGTAGCAATTGTAGAGAAGAAGCTGTTCCAGTGGAACCTCTTATTACTAATGAAGGCAATAAATGGGGAAAAAAAAGAACGTAGCTCGTTATTTGATTTGCTAATAGTGGAACGTTAATATTTTTTAGGTTTTGGAGTTAATGAATGTTACAAGCCGTCCCTTATCAGCATTAAGCCACCAGAGCTTGGTCAGAGTAATGATAGAGGACATCAACAATAGATATATCAGAGCAAAATTCATACACTTTATTGATCAGAAGGCTGGGGTTTTTTTTTGCTTTGTTTTGTTTTATTTGTTTTTGTTTTTGTTTTTTGAGGTGATAAACAACCTTCTTGTTGATAATTGATAAGAGTGTACTGAGGACATTAAAGAGACTCCGAATCATTTCTGAAATCAAGGTATACCGCTGATATCTACCACAGATCTGGGAGGCATCCTCTTCAAATAGAGGTGAAACTGTTTTCGTAGGGCTGGAGCTATTGTTCAGAAGAACAAACACTGGGTTTTTATCTGACACGGTGGCATTCTTACATTCAAGTCGTTATCTGAGATAAAAGAATGTTTGCTGAGAAGAGATAGTCAGGTAGGGCTGGCATTTGCAGTTAAACGTGAAATTAGAGGCAAATTTAATTTCAAAAATACTTTCCTTATATGACGGATTTGAAATAACATCAGGGCAATTTGGGATAGAAGACACTAATCCGTTGATTCTATTGAGAACATTATTCGAAATTTTCCAGAACTTAAGAGTACAAAATCTTTTGTTTTAATTTGGACTGTCTATATATATATATATTTACTCTTTTTCTAAAACGTACATGCAAAGTTTTCGAGTATTTCTGTGGAGGAAATTGCAGTAGTTGTTATGGAGAGCCATGGCCGAAGCAGATTCTGACCTGATGTTCATATATATTAATTTGTTTTGTCGCTTACGGCAAGATGATCAAAACTGAAATATAAATTGTCATTTTAAAATACTACATTCATTGGAAATATATATTCAGTTAGAAGGTCACAGATTTGGGCTTATAATATATTTCTCTTACCCAGGAGTTGTTGCAAGTCAAAAATGGAAATTTCTTTCACTTTCATTCAGTCTGTATATGTTTACTAATTTTACATGGCGTATGAAACAGAACTAAAATCGATTTTTAACTTTCAAAATAAAATTAATAAAATAATAATTATTTATTCCCGAATAATTTCAATAAAATATTATAATTATTTGATTTTTAGGCCTTAAATATCAACTTCTGTTTGTGTGTGTGTATGTGTGTGTGTATTTCGCTTTTTGTTTCTTTTTAAATTATGAACCCAGGCTATTTAGAATGAGTCAAAAAGGAATATATTCTAATACAGTAATTCAATCACAGTCAAGTCATTTGTGTGTTCTTGTACTTGTATATATAGTAAATGCTACAAGTGCAGCACAGACAGCGGTATATGCATTACATACGTACAGGGAAAGTCCAAATGCTGACAGGGAAGATAACTTGAGATGCATGAAGATCAAACTAACAGCACATTAATAAGGATCTGCTATGTTATGTCTCATGCATCTCTGTCATAAATAATTATTAAGGTAAACTTTATCAGGAACGCATAAACACTGCAAAGTTCCATATACATAAGACATTTATATTCGCATATGAAATAACAGAATCGATCAAAATAAATTTTAGCATTTGAGTTGATCTGTATGTCGTATTTATTTATTTAATAAAGACGATGAACTTCACGAGAGATTTGAGTCGGTATTATGGAAATAATGAGTACACGATATGATGTTTTTCATTAGGGTTGGGGTGCGTATGATCTAGATTCCATTTTGGACATAAAGAAGGTAAAGCAGTCTTGGCTTCGTAAAATCAAGGAACATTTTGTTCCAAAATAAACTTAATAAGAGATAACAGATAACAGTATAAATAACGATGTAGACCCAGTTTTTCTAATATTGTTAAAACAAGTAGAAAACTAAAATAAACATTTGTTCTTATCCCATTGAAGATTCCAGCAATATTAATAGATAAATATAAACTAACCCTGCTTTGTTTATAGGAGTAGTAGGTTCTTCAGAACATAATGTCCGATTTTAGAATCAATTTTTATTCCTGAATTAATGTATTTAAACAGTTTTTATAGTCGAAATAGGAACTTTGAACATCTATAGCTTTCTGCCATCAAGTTACAAGGTTATTTATGCGATTCTGAGAATACTCCCACGGTTTGAACTCAAATAAGTCAGCCTCTGCATCTTCTTTACATCTGAATATCTTTTCGATTAAGAATTGTCAAGATGATGGAAAAGGTGGTGGTTAGTGTAAGAGAGATCAGGGGAATATTGAGGATGTGGCAAAGTTTTGTATCCCAAGTCGGTGAGTGTCTCTAGTGTCATCCTGATATGCGGTTGATCAATGTCATGAAGCAAAATTGGACCACGTCGTTTAACCAGTTTGCGTAACTGCATTTTACTCGTTGCTGACAATAAACTTCAGCAGTGATGTTCTGGTTACAATCCGAAAGATTCAGCATAATGTTCTGTTGGTGCAATTCCGATTTTGGAAAAGGTTTAACTTCTTCAAGCCTGTCGTATACGATTGTCATAAACGGTTAATTTCTCAATATGTCACGTCCCTATTCAGTAAAGAAATGGATCATTCGAATTTCGTAGATGTAGAATCGAACAGGCTTAAAAGGGTCAAACTCTTAGAATTTCACTGACTTCATGGGAAATCCGTTTCTTGAGTTTCTTTACGCTGTCAATTTCTCCGAGACCGCTCGATATTGTTGAAAAGCTGACACATGTTATATGAGACATTTCTCTGACATTTTTACGTGGGATTTGTTTCACTTGTCCTTTCAGATGTTGATTATTGTTGGACGTTCTCTACTATTTTGGTCGTCAAGTCATGTGTAGTGCAATGTAGAACTTCAGAAATCAGCGCCATAATGTTCGATCCCAAGTGGATCATTCATTCCATGGTCTGTTAATGTTGGCAGCAGTTTGAGAGGCATTAGGACCAAACTTGGACACATGCGTAAAAACATAAAAGCATCTCTGCTATGTTTTAGGTTCTAGATGGCGGGTATATAATGGCTTAAGTTAAATTGATAATAATAAGAAATTGATAAGCTAACAAAGAAGGTTCTTTAATCATTAGAAATTAGGAATTTTGGTGAAACTATTATAATAATATATTAAAACAAAATTAAACTGTTTAATCTAAAATAGGACATTATTTTTCGAACAACCTGTTATTGGGTGCAAGCCAGAAGAACCATGTAATTTTATAAAGTACAAGTTTCTTACAAAACATTTACAACGCGTTAAAGATTTTTAATGTCCTTCATTCTTTGGGAACAATTTAATTATTGTTGAATAAGTGAACAACTGTAAGTTGTTTATGAATTCAACATATTTACTTATTTTGTTTGTAGCGTCCTCATGTTGAAGGAATGAGAAAAACACAGAAACTTGAGACACAAGTTAATATAATTATTTGTTCTTATTATCAAGTCCTTCCACAAATATATTTGCTGCAAATGAAATCCGGACGTCTTAACATTGTCAACTTGTAAACTTATGATTTATAGTGAAAAGGGATAAAATGTCAAAATTAGAATGATGTTACAAGAACAATATTTACTCAATTACATTATGCGGCTTCTTTATGAGCGCACGCCTTATACGTAAAATCGATTGAGAACTTTTTTAAATGAATAGTTACAGGTCGTTTCTCTGCCTAAAAATATACTGAATCGGAAAGGTGCATTATCTTGCTTGTATTAATGATAAATGAAGTTCGGTGCGGTAATTGACAAAACCAATTATTTGAAAACAATAATACACAAGTAGGTTGTTTTTCACATTATTAAGTAATGTTTTGTTTGTTTTACATTTGATTTCGTTTATATATACAGACACACACACACACACACACACACATATATATATATATATATATATATATATATATATATATATATATATATATATATATATATATTGCATTTCACTCATTATTGTAAACCCTTATTCTAACATCTTGGATCAGAGGATTGGATAGGGAGACAAAATGCCACGACTCTAAGTTTGATGACCGCACGCAATAGCGCTTGCGAAACTGAAAGTCCTTGATCGTCAGATGAACACCTGATATTATTATATAAAACATGATGCTCTGACATTTTGATATTTACGACTTATTTTTTTTAATCATTTCACCTAAGCAAGGCAATAAAGTCACTGGTAGGGCAAGTGGTCACTGACTGTGAGAGAAACAGGGAGTACAATAAAAGAACAGAATTCAAGGAGACAGACGATGACGATTGACATTGTCTTAAAACTACAAGTCTACAAGCTAGAAGTACGAGAGAAGAAGCAATTAGCATAGAATGGTTAAAAATAGAAATTTCAGCATTGAAATTATGATACCTACCTACCAATCTACTACTGCGCTTAAATTTGTGAAGTCGAAGAGCCAACTAGGAAAGTTCATCAGAATAATTACCGTGAAAAAAAAAAGAGGCAAACGCAAACTACGATACGCCGGTAGAAATGTGACTGAAACCAAGATCCCAGGTTAGGACCGATAAATTTGATGATTGGATTTTTACAAGAGCCTCTAGTCACATAGCAGAAGAATCTAACCAGATATAATTGCAATATTAGATGCACGGATGAATAGTAGACTAAAATGTTAATCAAATATTCTGTGGACAGAAATTGTCAAGCAACGACATAGTAAACCAACATTCCTAGCAGCAGACTTATTAGTTGTTTCAGTTAACGTAATATTATTCATATTCTGTCGCTTGTCGTAGATTAATTGATTACTTACTTAAAATTTCTATTAACAACTTAGATTAAGATAAAATTGTAGGATACTCAAATTACTATCCTTTAAGTAAATTAATATCCACTCATGCTTTCCTGAAATACAGCGCATCAAATCTAAAATGATATTCCTTTTCAATCATGAAAACAATGCCTAATGTAAACATTATATTTGAAAAGGATGAGACCTCTTTCTTTCTAACCAAACAGGCAAATTACTAAAAATAAATTTTAGGAACTATTTTAGAAATGGAGATGTTTAAGAATATTTTCAGAATGGAAAACAATTTTCCTAACTTCCAATTATTTTCAAATCAACCGTCAAAAACTCTTACATATTAAAGTATTTTTAAGTTAAGAAATTATTTTTATCCTCTGTTTTTTATACTCTGCTTTCATTTTCAGAAATTTGAAAACTTTTAGAAGCAGTGAAAAACAGAAAAGTGTTCGCTGCTTTTATGGTAAGAAAATTTGAGACATTAAATCGAATCTAAATTTGAACAGGATTTGTAAGACTAATGAACGGAAATAATCGATGAGAATTCATCAGGATTTAAATACTTTTGCAGGCGGAACTTATGGATTTTCTTGTTTCTAAATAAAATTTCAGCAGGTTAAATATTGTAAATGCATCTTATTCAGTTAATTAAAAGAAAAAGTACAGGGAAAGATGGGAAAAAGTCAGCGGTGTTGGCGTTGAAAATGTCGAATCATGACCTACATTTTAAAAAAAAAAGAAAAAGGCCTCTGTGAAAAGATATAAAATCGAATATCCTGACGAAAAGGAATAAAATAAAAACGTTATGCGGTAAAAAAAGATGATATTAAACATTGGTTTGTATCCTGAATTACTGATTTTGAATTTCCCTGTCCATGTATTTGCAACAGAAACTGAACTGCTTAGGTTATAATTGAAATCCCTCACAATTTTGCGATTGTAAGCGATGTTTTTTAATAATGTTACTTCTCAATAATATGAAATGACATTCAGTGCATTTTGATTATTTCAATCCTCCCGAAAATAATATTAAAGGATGGCATTTTTCTTTAGCCTATGTTTTCTTTTTCTAATAAACCTTTTATTTAACCTATATTTTCTTTCCCTAATAAGCCTTTTAAAAACCACACCTATTAAAATCACTAGTATTTGAAAGAATATTTTTTTTTAACTTCGATTCTCAGAATCTCTATTGAAAGGTTTTTGCGAGTTTGGCAGCATTGTTGATTGACTTCTCGATTCAAAAACCATTTCATAAGATGTGATTATTACATCGACATCGATCTGCAAATTAATCCACTGTGCGATTATCTTTTGAATGATTTAATTGGTCATTCTGTCAAGCAGATATCGAATTACATCAAGATTCGCTATATAGTAGGAAACAGAACACTCATTAAAATTATTTTACTTCCATGGTCAATATTATTGACGTCTTGTCAAGTAAAAAAGTGTCTGCTCACCAATTAAATATGATCATTGCTCCTATTCAGTTTTAAAAGAAGTCTTTGAGAATTTATTGAAAAATTGCAACGCCAGCGTGTTCATTAAGTCTTCGAAACAAGTATTGTCCGGAAGAAAATATTCATAATTTTGTCTGACATTTTTATTGTATTTCAAACGGGCTTTTAATTTTCAGCTTCATTAAACTATTCTTTCTATTTAAATGCACATTTGAATGGGGATATAAAATTCAACTCAATATTTGCAAATAAAAGGGCTACAATACAATTTACTTGTTATATCGAATGTTACAGCTAACTCATATGATCATTACTTTAAGATATTTCATGTTAACCGTTAATTCGGTAGTTATTAGCAGCCATAATGCGTCCAGTGTCAGTGGGTCATTAGATTTATTTGTCTAAAAGAGAACTAGTTAAGCTAAACCTTTTCTTTTTTTTAAATTTGTTTTGAGAAATGATATTCCCTTGGCTGGAGATCAATCTCCTAATTAGAATATTATACATGTATAAGTATATCTATATAAATAAATGAGAATGTTAGTTCGTCACACTTATTCAGCTTTACACCTAGAGGCAATAGTATAAACATATCATACCATTTTGGAATCAACCGACACCGTGAGCAAATTATTTTATTGTTGCCTATCGCATACGGCAGCAGTATGCCTCGTAAAAAGAAATCTCCACGTACAGTGAATGAAATCAAAAGAGCCAAGGCTGTGTTGAGAAAAAGATTGTCCCGTGCAAATGAAAACCCAGATCAAACGGTAGCCAGGAGAGCTTCCATTGCTGAAAATATGCAATGACTTCGGTACTCTCAAACTCCTGAACAATCCGAAGGCCTAATCAAGAACCCTCCGCAGGAGCTAGCTTAAATTCCGCCTGATAGGGCGGCATTTAAGATAGTATCTCTATATTTATCTATAGTATAAGGGCGAAAAACATTTAATATAGAAACAAATACTTATTTTCAACATATATTATTTCTTTTCCAATGATATAACTAATCACTCGTCCATAGATTGAATATTATGCAATGAAAATTGCAATTAAAAACTCTACCGATAGCAAGAAGACGGTGGCATTTATTCACCCTCTTCAAATTATATTGCTCTAACATCTCTAAAATTTGTAATAGAATATGTCTTAAAATGATATTCTTTTATCGTCTCTAAGATTATAAAATTATCAGAATATGATTTAAATCTTTTTGCTCTATTTTAAATACGAGACGTTTCTTACGATTTAATAATAAATTTTTGGTTTATTATATACATAACATAGGGTTGTTGTCACCTAAACATAATTCTAGTGCACTTTATTACCATTATTCTCTGTAGATGTAAACAGATTTTCATACACTGCAAGATTTTATTGTGAAATTGAATATTTTTACAAGAAAATTTCTATTGCCCCGCTATAGTTAACAAGATTGTAAAGCTATATAATCATTATATATGTCTTTAACTCTTTTATTGGGGATCAAATTTATTATACAGTCAAATTTATTAATAGCAAAATAGCAACTTAATATTTTATTTAGAAATAAATACAAATTATATTGGCTCAAGAAATACATATTTGTAGAAGAAAACACTGAATATATCTGAATGCTTACTTTAGTATTTTACGTACTATGAGCCCTTTGATTAATATATAACTGTCATTAGTTTCTTTACCCAATTTGTTTACTTTTCTACTCATTTGGTTTATTTTAGTCTCGACATTCCTTGTAATAGATTTTATTGCTAAGTAATTTTCGTTTAAGGGCTAGGTGCTATTTCAGTAGTTTTCTTTTTATTTTTGAAAGGTTTTTTAACAAGATGCGCAGTAGACATCATTGCAGAATAAGAAGGGTATAACCCTTCTTATTATGTTTGCATATATTGTACTATTTAATTTAAGACTTATCGTTTGCGTTCTATAGATCTAAAAGATAATATCCAAGGAGCTAAAATAAATCTATGCAATCTTCTTAACATATCACCAACGTTGTAAGGACCTATAATTTTACTGTTTACACAAACGACCAAGATATCAGCTACTTTCTGTAAGCTTCTGAATCAAGTTGCTTCATTATTTCTATCAATAACTCAATCTCTAGCTTTGTCATTAAGGACATAAAGGATAGTTTTACATTCATCGCTAAAATTTACTGTTGAGAAAATTGTTGTCATATACTTCCCCTCGCCTACACGTTTCTAATTGTGATGCTTAGTTAACGATTGTAGTTTGGTTGCTTTCATGTATTTAGTCAAAATAGTTAATATTCTGATAATATAGTCTCCTTTTACATTTACAAAGTCTTCGCCGTACATTTTCTTGTTGGTTAATCAAATTTTGTTCCATTAATGTTGTGTTTTTTAAATCCCTTGAATAATTAAAAGAAAGGTTTTCTGTTCTTATCTAACCGATATTTTACTTTTCTTTTATGCTTATTCTGAGATATATAATACGATCTTCACTGTTTTCAAGGTTCTATAACTTTAGAATATACTTAATTTTTAGGGTTATATTTTTATTAAGACTCATAGAAAACTTGATATATCTGAAATTATAAAAAATAAATAAAAATATATTTCCGTATATGATATTTTAAATAATACTTATAAAACTGCTATTAGATGATAGCATCAATATTGTACATTTTTCACAGGAATATAAATATATACTGAATTTTTTCGCATTTTATATTGTTTAATAACAATTTCATTTATAAATAATTGGCATACATTATAAAATATGATATATTATTTTTTTCATTTTCTGCATCTATCACTGATTATTTAGGAAAAGAATATTTATAGCTAAATAAACTCTAATTTTTTTAATACTCTCTAATATGTGTAAAATAAAATTTAATTTTAAACATCTGTTTATTTCTTTCTTTATTATTTCTTACATACAATATAACAATTTATGCAGTATTTGCATAGGAAACTGCAGTTAATTTAGTGTATACAGTAAGATATATATAAATTAAAAGTAAATGCTACATCCTCTTATATAAGGAAAGTGGATAGCCCAGGAATTAATCTCAACGTTGATGCCGATGAACGAAATCTAGCTTGAACTCACTTCTATCTTTTTTATTTACATACACACTATCTCTGATATTGTAAAGGTTTACCCATAAATATAGCATACCTTAAAATTAATATATATATATATATATATATATATAGTTATGTGACGTCTATGAAATCTACTTCTTATTTTACGTTCATTTTAATATCTAAAATACAACAAATACAATTTACACAAAAAATATAATAGAAAATTTAAAATAATTGTTTTGTTTATTTCCTAGGTAAAGCACCTTATTTAATATAGTTTCAATGCCGGATAGGTAGAGATCTTTAATATCCAGCTGTGTGAATTTATTTATATATTTTATGTTAGGATCCAGTTTATTACTGATTTTTTACTTTTCCAGTGATTTAAATATAAAACTGTTTTTAGTTCATAGGGTAATTCTTCTCTTACAGTTTACTTATTTTTCTAAAACATTGCTTGGTTTATCAGTTTGCCTGTTGGATATCCGACTGTACAGATAGGACCCGTTCTCTATATTCGTCTCTTTTTGCTTGGCAAATTCAATGCGCATCATATCAAGTGGCTTTATCTGTCTAATGTCACTGATCATACCGACATTCAGATTGAATTTTTAAATTACTCAATCTATAGTTCTAACAGTATATTGTCCTACACGTTTCCCAACTTGATCTGTTCTTTACCTCTGTTCTTTACCTCCTCTCCGGGCTCATGTTGTAATTTGTAACTCTTCCCTCTTGGCAAATCTTAACACGCGGTTGTGTCTATAGGCACTTATTAACATAGGTACCTCCACTAATTAGGTATATGTAAGGTTTAAAAAGCATTTTTTAAAATGAAAATATTTCCTGTAGCTTTCATTTTAGCTTTAATTGAAAGTTAAAGGATTTAAAAATTACTGTTTCTAATCAGCAAAATACTCTGTGGTGTATTTCAAACAGAAATTATATTGATTTATTTCAATTTTATTTCTGTAACATCGATAAAAATCAGTCATTTTGACAGATTTGTAAACAAATTTAATTCTCGGTTTTAAAAATCTTGCATAAAATAAAATATATATTTCTGTTATTTGAGGAAAATTAGCCGAATTAAAGTTAAATTAATCTGATTTGAAGCAAATATTACTTATATCATAAAATGTTGTATACAAGCATTTCTTAACGACGGGGTATTGTTTTTCTGACTTGTTAATTGATTTATTGGCATCCAATTGACCACCGAAGGTGCTCATAGTTAAGTATGGTGAAGCAGACGATAAAGTTTATAAGGAGGAACAACCCTTAAAACACGTGACCTTTTTCATGATAGATTTTTTGTTATGTACTTCAGAAAATCTGCTTGTATATACACATACAAAAACAAATCTAAAATATTTTAAAAGTATTCGGGTTCATCAGATTGCTATAAGCTTTACAATATATGATTAGTTTTACTTAATGACAATATTTCCTAAGAGTTAACACATTGAAACGTAATTTTAAAAGATTTAAAAATTTTCTAAATTATTCAAATTAAAATGTTAAATAAACATAAATCTTGTAAAAATTCATTTTTCACCAAACGTGTTTACATAATATTGTCTTTAATATATAATATTCATAAAAGCAATTAAAAGCTTCTCTAATTAAATAATGTCTTAGTTTTATTGTGTATTTTATTTTTTTTGATTCAGAATAGGTTTTCTGTAAGAAGGGGTCTCATTATCAAAAAATTCGGTGATTTAAATTCACCAAAAATTCTACTACTAACTAATGTAGTCACTAACAATTATCTCATTGAATTTCTCAAGTTTTCAGAAAAATTATGTAAGGTGGAGAAACAAATATAAAAATATTTTTACCAAGTTCTTCCAATAAAATTTTCAAAAATGTTTTCATTCATTTGTCAATAAGTTCTGATGATGTCATTAAAATCTGACAATTATTTCATTTTTTGCAAGAATTTCCAAATTAATGTGTCAAAAAAAGAGGCTGAAATTTGCTGTGTTAAAAGTACAACTGCTGACACAAGACAAGCATGTTTTTCATGTTTAATTTAAAATTTTCTAAAAATGTGTCAAACATAATTAAATATTCAAAACATACTTTGATCATTCCTATTAATAATAATATAAAGATTTTGATGATAAAACCATGTTTTCATTACGTTCGGATCATTTTTTCTCACAGTATGCTTTTTTTTAACGATTTCGTGGAGGTACCTAAATTAACAGGACATCTATTTGTTACTTACTTACGAACTGATTGGGATTCATTTCGTGATTTTGTTCCCGACAATTAAATTTGAATCTTCCCGATGAAAATTGTGTCAGAGAATCTTTCTTCCTGGATGAAAACTGGCATCGAAGCTTTCGTGCCAGCAACCTATAACCCACGGGAATCACTTCCAGCTATACCAACGCAACAGTTTGGATCGTAACGGTCATATATTTGTATCAGCTTGTAATGGGTAGAAGCATCTCCTCAAAGAGACGCCGTCGCTATTCGCTGACAGAATGATATACGATATGACCAATCGCAAGTTTGGTGTTAGATATTACTTGTGTTTCTTTATGTGTGTGCTGAAAAAGATCTTCAATCTCTTTTCTCTTCAATCATCTTTAATGTATTGTTATCGCTTACTGATAAAGCAGAATGCTTTGCATGAAGATTTTCTTCCATCTCCACTCCCGATTCTTTCGAAGTATATCT
>OZ010573.1:151520631-151583131 GCA_963932145.1 Acanthosepion lycidas
AGATATTCCTCAGTTCTTTACTCCAGAGATGATATCGATACATACTATGCGAAGAAAAAAGAAACAAAATTGGTATTGAAGATTGCGTTCAGTCGATTATAATGGGTCATTCAAAATATAACATTGGGAAATGTATCAAGGAAAGGAAAATGATAAATTTCCCAAGAAGAATATAAAAAGAGATAAAATGTCACAGACAAAAACATTTTATACCATTTGTTTTAATTATTACTCTCCATTTTGTTGTTTCCATTGCTAAACCCTCCGATCGTTATGAAATGGCTACGTACTTGTGGAATATCAAAGTTTGTTCTGAGGACTGATAAGCTCTTCTACGTGCATACACCTCACATTCGCTGTTAGTACGAATTGCTACTTTGGAAACCACTACCTCATGAAGAATAGAGAATTATGCTATGCATAAAATGACCATAATTCAACAATACCTAAACTATGATCCCAGCTACCTTTATAGCAGGAAAAATGATTATTTACTGCTTACAACACTGAATAAAAAGTATATATAGCAACACAGGCACGCATCGACGACAGATCAACATAAACTTCTAAAGAAATAATTAAACTATGAACACAATCTTAGCAAGTGTCAACAGCACGGGATGTGAAATATAAAATAGAAAACAATGTCCTGCTGCTACTATTAACGTATTTCAGAAACACAGCGGAAAAAAATCTAATGTATGTGCGTTTCATACATAATGACAAGTATTTTATGCATTGTTGTAGAACCTAAAAAGCTAAAAATATTGACGTAGCAGTAAAATTTCCATTAATGTACAGTTTTCTGGGGTTGTTTTTAATATACTACGTTTAGGTAATCCTGTGTATAATTTCTCTTTTACTGAAACGATACATTTTTAGTTGAGGCATAAATTGATATCACTTGGGTCTTACATCCGCAATCAACAGTGACAGTAGTCATCAGTCTTTTTAACTAATACACGATATCTTATATTACAATATCTGATTATTTGTGCATTGCAATTTAAACCTCATGCAGTATTTTATCTCTGTGTCTAGTCCAATATAAATTTTATCCCAAATGGGCAATACAATTACTTCCAAGTTGATGCACCATCAATATTTGCTTTCTTTCATTCTACTAAATGAAAGTAAATCCTGAAATAATTGAATCCTCACAAAACCTTAATTTATCCTATTTTCTACTTCAAGAATAATTTATTCGTAAATAGAAATATATATATATACGCATATGTGTCTACATACATGCATATATTATGTGCGTGCATAAATATGTATTTATGCAGGCAAACATTATCGAAAACAAGAAATAATACCTATGTGTGTATGGACAGCTGCATGTCTTTTGAGAGGTAATGTTACCACAATACCATTACTCGGGGAAAAAATTCTACAGATAATGTCCACCATGCTATTACAGGCGATAATAACGTTGACTATTTTATTTGTTACAATATATTCTTACAGTTTGGACACTGGAGATTATATGTAGATTTCTATATTAAGTTGACTATTATACACTGATAGGAAGTGAAAAATGTCAGTAAATAGAAAAATGTTAGAAAAATATTTAGCTTCGAACTATTTCAGGATATCTTCCTGCGTCCTTTTCATTAGATTGTATTTAATCTTGAAAGACATTCCCATTTTGGGACTAAATAACCTTCAGTTTGCGTTGTATATTTGTTGAAACAAACGAAATAAAATGTCAGAAGTGCATTCTTTTGAATTACCACACAGAAAATAAACAAATGACACTTTTGTCCTGACGGAGACAGAAAAAATCCTGACTAAAATCATTCTTAATTTATCGGTACTTCTCAAACTGATTTAAGAACTTTTTTCTGGTAAAGATTTTTAGAAAACATTGTGTATCCTTAGTTTAGATGTCACTGAAATTCAAATGTCACAACTATAATATAAAGTGTCTTTTCGAAACAAAGTGTGTAATACAAATACAGAATGACCGGTACCTACGTTTCATATAATACAAACAAGCATTTAAGAAACGACACAAATATTTACTTCGAATACACGAAAATGTTTATTTACATGGGAGTAAAGATATTCGAGTACCCCTTAACCTCGACAAAATATACAATCTGCATGCACAGAGAACGAATTCAGTGAATACGCAGAAATAGAAAGAGGAGTTTTGGTTACTTACAGGATGCATTCAACCTATATATTCTTAAAAAACATGATATAAGTAAATACGTAACTCAGAAAAGAAAGTGAAAGAATACTTAGATAATTTAGTAATGCAAAACAAACTGAAAAACTATTAACTATAAGACAATGCATGCTTGTCACCAAAAGTGGCAACCCAACCCTGTGGGCTATGTATTGCGGATTTCAGAAATGTTTCTATCTTGATAGTGTAATAACAGCCAAAGGAACATGAGACACTGGAATCTGAAGGCATACAGGTATAGATGTCTTTCAGAAACTAAGCAAAGTACAAGTACATGGGAAATGGTTAGTGAGTACTTTATCTCTCTTATTCCAGTTCTGGCTGATATTTCTGACTCATCAAACGAAAAACGCACATCATCAAATTACCTTTTAAAAAATTATTTCTAGATTATTTTTCAAAAAAACATAATACAAGTCAAGCAATTTCTCTTTCACTTTTCTTCTGTAAATAACAAACTGTGCAAATTAAGACTAAATATTCGTCTCTTGTGCAACGGTCTTATCAGAAATGAAATATGTTTTAGCATCACTTTAATCGTGTTGTAGTAAATATAAAGAATAAAAATAGATTGTTTCTGATTGATTTTGAATTTTGCTATTATAAAAAATCTTTCAAGTAGGATTCTAATAAAAATATCAAGTACTATAATTTTTTGTTTGTTCAAACAAAATTATTATTAAAGACGGAAATATACTAGTTCTAATATTTAAAAGTAGATGATTAGGCGTTTAATCTAATTCTCTGTTAGTATAGGAGAATGATATCTGAGACTAAATAACTTGCATGAAAACATACGGTTTGTTTTCTTTTTTGTTAACATAATATTCAATTTATCCTAATTTGCGCTCTCCATTGAGCGGTCGATTTGTAATTCATATACGTTACAGTCGAAGACAGGGAGTTATGTAATGTATATAGCTAGGACAAAACCTATAGAAATGAAATCTTACTAAGAGAGAGGGAAAAGCGTACCTCTCACAGCTGTAGATGTTTCATATTTAAGAAAAGATTAGACAGAGGGATTGAAAATGTTCAATAATATTTCGATAGTATCTCTGTCATATTCAAGTTATATTTAAAAAAGAAAAACTGCATATATGTATGAAAATATAAAAAGTTTACAAAACGTCGCTTGTCTTAAGAAAAAAATTGCACTGGTAATCAACACGTCAAAACGACTGAAACGTAGCCAAAGTGATTGGCATGCAACTGAAACGTGAATAGCATGTTGGTAATCGTGATCATTTTGAAATTTTCCCTTAGTTGAATTACTAAGAGGAATAACTCAAAGAGTTTAATATAAATCCCATCGAGCTCTTCCGTCATTCTGTTCAATTCCGCCGGGGATAGACATCAGTATTTTGTATATTTAACTGTCCCCATGACTAAAGACCGAAAGGTCAGTGGATTATGCATATTGTTTTCAGAATGTTCATATTAAGATGTTAGTTGAAATTACAGTCATTTGTAATAAAATGTTTAGTAAGTTCCAATGATGTTACATTGTTGTACCTATGGACATTAAATGTTTTTGTTTAATTTTTCCACTGTGCAACCCACATACATCAAATCATATTCGAAGCATTATATATCAAATGGGAACCAATACAATTGCCCCCTTCTGAAGGAATTGTGATATTTCTCTTTGAATTTGTGATGGAATTGAATCATCATGCACAGCGAACAGGTTTTCACCTTCTATGAGTGATTTCTTGAGTACAACAAACGGAAACTACAATGGAGTTTTGAGTGTGATCATTTGTTTTCATTAAAATGTCTCTAATATTTTTCTTTCATTTGAAAGAAACGATAGACCCGCTGTAAACAATCTTTATAACTCGAATATTTTTGCGTAACATGTTCATAGATGCCGTGTACTATTTTCGAGAGAGGATCAATATTACGTTGCTGGTTGATTAATGATATTGGAACAGAATTTTGATTATGCTTTGATCTGGAATTAAATTATCGCAGTCTTCATTGTTAGCTAATTCACTGGTAATTTGTTTCGGTTACGACACGTCATAACGGCACTTTACGTAATGTTGAATGAAATCATTGGTTTAACCTATCAACACAAACACCACTTTCCACTCCCGTATTAATGTATTTGTTTCTCTCCTTCTCTTGTCAGTCGAACTCCACTAGCTTTTTGAGTAAATAACTGACCTTATGGTTAATCCGGTTTCGTTTTCCTTCTCAACTGAGGCCAGTGTGTCGTCGCAATAGGACTGATTCGGGCTTTCCAAAATCTTACGATATTGGGATTTATGGGGAAGTTTAGTGCATACATTGTGTACCGTGGTTAAGAATTAAAAACATGTCTCTATCATCTACTGAATAATTAAGCTCTCCAATTTCCTGGTGATGACTTCGTAATTTAGCAGCAATTATAATAAAATAATGGAATAATTAACTCACATTTATGTATCTGTGTGTTCGTTCCTGCCACCAAAAATAGGGGAGGTTTTCTCGTGTAGTACTGATATAACAATGTAACTTGTTATTGGCAGATAATTTAGTTTTTAAATTTTCAAGGCGACGATTTGGAATGGATTGCTGTGTGTTCTTCTAGACCGTATTAATTTTCCCAGGTAGAAATAATTGTCGAGAGGCCAGGTGGTATCTTGAATCGGACAGGTCAGAGCACATTTTTTTATTTCGTTACTGACGGATATATCAGCTGAATATATTTGGGGTTTTTGGCAAATAGCTCTGAATGAAGTGGTGTAAAATCAAAACATAGGAGTAAGTTTTTTTAACCCCAACTCTAAACAATGGAAAACTGAGTTATTTTGGTGTGTGAACAGGTTGATATGTGGGAGGAGAATTATGTATAAATTCAGCTCGATTTTGAGGATACCGACGGAGACGGACTGGGACGCTATAGACAGAGGTTCATCAGATACACACGCAGTTGCACACACGCACGAGGAAGGGGCCTAATATTTACTCGATTCTCTGACTAAACCTTGCTGAACACATAGATCGAGATTCCAAGTCGTCGCCTTCTGATCTTTTTGTGCTAATAGATGCTAAATATATTCAATTGTAAATTATTTTATTCACCATCAGTAAATCGTCTATATTGAACCAAAACTGGCATTATAAGTTTCTATTATTTCTTCTGAGTTCGATTCTCTTTGGAACTGTTCACAAATTCGTTTTATTATTTTAAAATATAATTTTTAAACATTTACATTTATTCATTTTTTCTCAAGCATTCAACCTACTCTACTGAGAATTTTCATAATTATTGTAGCGATATCAGTCAGTTTATATCTTATTAAATGGAAAGCACCTGAAACTATCACAAAAATGCATTCGGACATTTCCGCGATGTTTACCAATAAGCGAAATGGACTTCACAACTACATAGCAAGCGGCTGGAACAATGAAATCTATAGCCAGACACAATTTTTAATCCTTCTTCACAATTAATAAACTTACACTCGTGAACATGATTAGGTGATTCATCTGAATCACAAAATCGTAAATTATTTTTTGCTTTTTCTTTCATACTTTTGAATTTATATATTATGTGCTTTTTAAGCAAAACAGTTTGCACAATTTCTAGTGGGGCATCGTTACTACTAAGTTAAACCTATTTCAGTATTATTCTTAGCTAATCTCCTGTATTCTGTTATATGGACAATTGTCTCGGCTAAATTACTCAATAATCGGCATTTTCTATTTTCTTACTTCATATTAGTCTTTATTTTTATAGATTTGATACTCTTTAGAAAAACATTAAGTGACTATTTCCATATATGCGTACACTACCAGTAAATATATCGATTCTTGTCGATCACAATCACTAGAAAAGAAGCAGCATATAATATTGTTAGATGTTTGCGCTTGATGTTCGAGCCTATATAAAATAATTCTGAATGCATTAGTTAGTAAAGCACATTCTTGTTTTCCCTCAAAAAAAGATATATATCATATTTAAAAGTCTACCAGATGTTTAAGATAACTGCAATTTATCACAATGAGGACCGGCTATCATTCCACAAAATGTCACTTTTCTGATTTTCCTTGCAGCTCATATCAATGTATTTCTACATTTGGACAAAACTGCGCCAAAAAAAAAGAAAGAAGAAACGCTATTGTTGAATTTCCCTGAAACTGCTGTTTTCTTTATATCTATTTTTGTAACTTGGACTGAATCTATCTATCTACTATCTATATTTCTCATGTTGTCTGTCTGTGTGTCTGTCGTGGGCATTGTTACCTCGGCCGCATTTCTCACCAGATAAGATGCGGTTTTCACCAGAAGTTTACAAATGGCTGCCGTAAGGACATAACGGAGCCCGATTTTTGAGTTCCGTCTCAGATTCCGAAATAATCGATAATCGAAAAAATCGATAATCGAAAAAAATTGCTTAGAAGGAATGATCGCATTTCAACCAAATTTGACACCCTCTTAGAGTCTACCATTAAAAGTGTTGTCTAGAAGTTTCATGACCATGGACCCCTAAACAGCGCAGAAAATCGATAAAATCCCCAAACCGATACGAACAGATTGCACCTGACCGCATGTCGGTTTTTAGCAAAATTTTAGCAAGATTTATGAGGAGGCCATTGGGAGTCACCATTTGAAGTTTCAACTCTGAGCGCCCCCCAAACAGAGTGCAAATCGACAATCGATCAACCCTTAAAAATGTTTTTTTCTGGTTGGGTATTTCTTAAATGCAGATTAATTTAAGGTCACGCTATGCGCGGGAAGAAACAGGTCAGTGCGTGCAGTGGAGTGGAAGAAAACATTTGACCTCAAATTCTGGAATGGGTGCAGGGCCATTGAAATTCGGCTTTTTTATCCCTGCTACTAAATGACATATTTGACTTTGTTAACGCTCGCTTTAATCTTCGCATCTAACCAAAATAAGCAGTTCCTTTATTCGCATCTTTACTGAAAAAAACCCACATGCGTGCTGAGTGAAAATGGTTCTGCCCTCAGCAGTCCATTTTCCAATTCTTTAAACTTTTTCCCCTAGCTCAGGCCCCATCCCAGACCCGACGAGGGGTTTTTGCGCTAAAACAGCAGGGCTACCTCCCAGGGTTTTCGTTGTTCCTACAAACTAAACGAGGAAACGCTTCTTTGTAGCTCCTTGCATTCTCATCGCCGGCATCTCGTGCGCTAGAGCCAAGCTGCATATTCAGTATGCAGCTTGACGCTCCCTTTAAATACCTTCAGCGCGGCTGCATCCGCACTCATGTCTTGATTTGATCGCCATTAACGCATCTGTCCTTGGATTAATTGACAGCTTCCTGCTACCGCAAGTTACCTTTTTGCTTAAACGTTTGCATTACCCTTTTATCTCCGCGTGCTGCCTTTACTGAGCAGCCCAGTCCATCTTGGCGTTCCATATCTATTTCTACCATTTCCTAGTTCAGTTTTGCTATTAGATAGTTAACTGCTGTCACAAGTTACTTCTCTACTATGCAGCCTAGTACACCTCAGTGTCTTACTACTTTTTAACAGTCAACGTTTTGGTTGCGTAACCTCTTCCTACAGCGACGTTTTCGTGCAGCCAGAAAGCACGGCCCATAACTAGGAGAAGCTTTTTCCATACCGCTTCATTGCATTTTTAGTTTTCGTATACAACGAAGTTGCACCGCTTCAGCTTCGGCATCAACTTCTATTCGCATTCTTACACAGCAATACTACAACCCTTCAAATGGCTCCTACACGACGAACATCCGCATGTCAGCAACTGAAGACCCCTAATACCGTTAACGTTACACATGCAGAACAGGCGATTGCGGAGGAGCACATAATAACTCCGGTTACAGATGATCATATAGCGTCTACTTAGCACTCTTCTGCGTGCCGTGGCGATGACCAACCCGGCAGCTCTGTAAAGGCTGCAAAAACACCCAGGCGAGGCATCATTAGTAGGCGTTCTAAAAAAGCTTCACCGGCTAAGGGGAAACGGGAGCAGTATTCCATTGAGTGCGCCTCCTTGGGGGAGAAGCGGCTGGCGTCTACTTTAACCTTTGCTTTAAACTCTTCTGAGTGCCGTGGCTATGACCGACCCGGCAGCTTTGTTAAGCGTGCCAAAATACCATGGCGAGGCAACCTTAGCCGGCGTCCTAAAAGAGCCTCTGCGGCAAAGAGAAAGCGAGAGGATGAAACCGAGGTAGAGGCCTCATTGAGGCTTTCCAATCAATCTCAACGGAGGCAGTATGTTTTGTCACATGAAACACTTGGTGAGCGACAGTACCCACGAGATTTCGTGAGCGAAACTATTACAGGGAGCGATTGTTATCCACTGTACCGGCGAAAGAGTCCCACTGAGGTAAAGGGCCACGAAGTGGATAAAAGATGGGTAGTGCCATATTGTCCCCTGCAAACAAAAGCGTTCAATGCGCACATCAATGTAGATTATTGCCATTCAGTTCGCTCCATCAAGTATGTATGCAAGTATATCAACAAAGGGACTGATGCTGCAATGTTTGGTATTAGGCAGGAAGGTTCTGTAGACGAAATCCAGGACTTCCTTGCAGGGTGCGTCATTAGCAGAACAGAGGGACCTTGGTACATATTCAGCTTCCTTATCCATGAAGGCTTCCCAGCAATCGCCCAACTTGCTGTGCACCTAGAAAACGACGAACTTCGTTATTTTTCTGTGGAAAAAGCAAGGGATGTGGCTGTGCGTACGAAAGACACAACGCTTATAGCGTTCTTCAAAATTTGTCTTCAGGACGAGTTTGATAGGACTCTACTGTACCCAGACGTGCCTTCATACGTGTGGACAAAAAAGAACACCTGAAGTGCGGGGCTAACATCGAGGGCTATCCAGGTGTCAAAAAAGACGCCACACTCGGAAGGGTATTAACGGTTCCCCCATCGCGACAGTAATGTTTTTACTTGCGACTCCTTTTGCCCGAAGTTAGTGGTCCAACGAGCTACAATAACTTACAGACGGTTAATGGAGTTTTATGTGACACTTTTCGTGAGGCCTGCCTCCGTCTCGGCCTTTTCGTGAGGCCAGTGGGATGCCACAGTGGCTGAGGGAGCTCTTTTAAAAATGCCCTCCTCTTCACCACAATCTTACAAAGATGCGAAACCAGTGATACTCTGAGAAGCGCAACTGCTGTTTCCAACTGCTGTTTCAACGATGAAATTTACAACAGGGCGCTTATAATCATTGAGAACTTGTTTGTTGGAGTGGGGTGGGGAATCTCTCGCCGCTATTGGGTTTCCAACGCCAGATCGTGTGGCTTCCTCTAGTCTCTCATCTGATTGTGCGGGAGACATCCTACTCTGTTGAGGAACTCAACGCCTATGTCACAACTAATAAGTCAAAACTTCTCATAGACCAAAGGGCCGCTTGCGATGCGGTTCTTGCATCCACCAGGCAGGATACAGGATCAATTTTCTTCCTGGACGCGCCTGGGGGGACGGGAAAAACGTTCGTAACAAAACTGCTTCTTGCAGAAAATCGGCGCCATGGCGAAGTGGCGCTAGCAGTAGCGTCTTCAGGCATTGCTGCCACATTACTACCGGGTGGCCGAACAGTGCACACAACGTTTAAACTCCCACTTGACCTGATTAAGGCAGAAACAGCTGTATGCAGTATAGCCAAGCAATCAGGTCTAGCGGAGGTACTCAGGCAATGTAAGCTTATCGTCTGGGATGAGTGCACTGTCAGTCCCAAAACAGCACTCGAGGCTGTAAACTGCTCTCTGAAGGATATTCGAAACTTCGGTGACCATATGGGAGGTATAACTGTCCTTCTATCCGGTGACTTTCGCCAGACCCTCCCCGTTTTACCTAAGGGGACAAGGGCCGACGCTATTCAAGCGTGCTTGAAATCGTCACAACTTTGGCCCACTGTTAGACCATTGCACCTTACCACCAAAATTCGTTCACGCACTTTTGAGCTCTTTTTATTTGAACTTAAAATGTATGGTTGCCAAAGTACAAGGGCTACAACAACCCAGCTCAATTAGTATGACCAGTCTCAATATTTCAGGAAACTGGGTTGGGTGTGAAAAAGTATTTGTTGTTAACATTGATTTTTCATTCGGTTTTTCCAGTTACGAGTCCTTTTTTAAAGCTGGTCGTTTTGTGTTTATTTTGTTTAGTTCTTTTATCGTAACAGATTTAGTGTTTAGTATAGAGCTTAGAAAAAATTCGCAGTGTGAGATAGGCAAGAAGTAAGGCATGTAGCAACATCAGTACGGCAAAGGGCACTCCTTTAAAGGCAAGGAAGGGCAAAAATATTTTAAGTCAAGTGATAGCGATTGCTGTATGAGTCGTACGATTTTTGAATCAAGCACGGGCAACGCCGGGCGGGCCATGCTGCTAGTCAATAATAAATCTCTTCTAATTTTACACACTCATATTGTATCTTGTTCTTCCACACTTTTCAATTATGTTCGAAAACTTATTTCCCTTTTTCTTCCAAAATGTTTTTGTTCTTTCTTAATCCAATTTTAATATTTCAAATATGTTCACTAAACATTATGCACTCTTTGTTCTACTACGTAAATTAAATCGAATTTGAAAGTGTCAATATATTTCCTAAGTGTCTATTCTTGAATTTTTTAAAGATTTTTAATTACTTCAAAATTATAAAAGCAAGCAGGAAAATTATATTGTGATTAATTGTAACAACATCCTGCTTTCCTAATCCGAATTCAAAATCTTGGATTTTATATAATTTCAAACCACAACAGAAGATGCCAGTGGAAAACACGCAATAATCTCGGCCATGTTGTACTTACTCGCTTCTCATTTAATGCGATGCCCATCTTTTTAATTTGCTCTGTAAAAGTGCTATCTTTCAAGAATACTACCAATGTATCATATCGCAATAAAGAAAGTGCAAGAATTTCACTTGACGAATATTGCACATTTAATAAGATGTTAATCAAATTTCTGCTTTTTAATAAAGTCTGCGGAGTATTTTCGTCTCTCGAACTATTCTTGACTGGGTGCTTGGTTTATCTGCTTTTACATATTTAGGTTAGTTTCAAAGCTCAAGAGTGATGCTCAGCAAATCAATTCCTAATTTATCGGTGATTTTCATCTTTCTTCACTTCATTGCCAGCGTCATAAATACATAGTGCATCATCATCATCATCATCATCATCATCATCATCATCATCATCAAATAAATGATTTATGTTGATAGTAGCCGGAAAATATGGGATTAAATGTGTACTGCTATCTCCATTCTATTCTCACACTTAAGTACTTCTATGGGCCTGCATTTTCTCTACTGAATATTTACACGGGAATTTTCTAGTGGTTTTCATTGGATGTCAAATAAAAGTAACCCTCCTCAATAGATTAATATACTTTCCATTTGCCTAGATAATTTAGTAAAGCAGGTCTGGATTATGTCTCTTTTTCCTCGCATTTTCAGTTCTTTCACTTTCTGTACAAAGCCATTCAACACTCTCTCAAAAGAACTGATTATTTTTATTTCTCTTTATTTAACTCCATAATCCTCTAGAAGTAAGGGCATCTACTATTTTTTGATCCCTTTTAATATCAAACTACTAAATAATTTGATAGCGTTAAAATCTAAGGTATTTTTTCTTTTGTGCAAATAGAATAGATTTTCTTGGTTGAATCCTAGACTTTTACAAAATTCCAATGGAACACTTCCTACTCAACTATATTTGTTACTCCTCGTTTACACAATTTCATTATTCAAATTGAAGATCTATGCTGATTGTATCAAAATTTTTATTTTTTTATTTTCAAAAAAACAACGATAACATGTTATCAATATCTATTAGATGATTGCATTTTTGATTTTGATTTTTGAAGATTTTTCCCTGCCCAAATACTAGATATTACAATTAAGCCTCGTCATTGATCTGATAAGAGATAATGGTTGTCTCTCATTATTTTCATTTAAGATATGAATTTATTTTTTATTTTAATTTATTTCAATATTTATCATTTTTAAACGAATGTGTTAAAGAAATTTTTGGATATTAAAATGTGATTCAAAAAAATTCCTCTTTGAATAAACATGGAATGTTTTGTTCTGAAGGACATTGTTTTCTAAATTAGTGCTAGAAGAATGTTTGGGCTAGTTTCGGTGGAAAAAGCACAATTTTATTGGCAAAAACTATGTCTGCAAACGAAAAAAAATCATGAATTTGTTTTCCGTGTAGGCGTTTCAGTCAATTGATCCTGTTATTCCATCATTTTTTATTTAATTCTTATGTTCTTAAATTGAATTGAATAAAAAGGCAATTTTTTTTCTTGCGAATTAGTTGCAATATGCCCCTGGTTTTATAATTTTGTGTTGATTGTTTTATGGTAAGAATGACTGTTTTTTCTTTTATTTCTGACAGAAACGATATTTCTGACTATTGTGTATCAGAATAGTTTGATAATTTATATAAAGTTTAATTTTTATTCTTTTTGAGATTATCTTTTCTGTGATCAATATTCGTCAGATCTATAAGTGCAGTGAACGTTGATTATTATTCCTGAAAAAGAACTGATCAATGAAATCTCGTATATTCACTTTAATTAAGGTATACCTTTTCATTAAAATATTTCAAGAAAAAATATTCGTTATTTTTGCTCAAAAAAACGCCACAAGAAATGTGACAGTCCTGTAATTACTTCATTTCCAAGAACATTTACTATTTTCTAAATGCAACAAAATATTCATTAAAATATTCAATAAAAATAACGAAGCTACTTTTCCCGAAACGGTATCTCTCGCCCATTTTCTCTTTCTAGACCATACATGTATTTAAATATTGTTCGCTTGAAAAAATATGCTGGCTTTCTAAAGTTTAGAGAAACGAATAATTATTGAAATTATTGCCTTGTATATTGTGATGATTTATGAGTCGTCCTCGACAGAATTTGTTATTCTAATAGTAAATGCCGTCTTTAAAATTAATCCCTTTTCTCAAGAGAAAAATATGGAGGCAGTGAAGTTTGTAAAATGGTACAATGTTCAATATTTGGCTATTGGAATTTAGTGGAATATTTAAATAACTATTAGCTACAATTACTTATGCAAATAATGTTTACATCGGAATAATTAAAAGTATTAACTTTTGAAATTGAAAAAAATTACTATATTTCAGAATAAAAATAAAAACGTTAAAGATAAAAAATTAAGAATAATATAGATTTGGAGCAAACGTAACTAAAAGTATATTTCCAATATACATCAATAGTGGTTCTAACTGTATATAGAAATCTTAGGTTTTCAAAATCTAAGCTCAAATACTACCAGTTCGATTACTTGGAACAAAATTCCTAAAACGACTATGTTATGTGTCTTTGCTCTCAGGGGTGTACAGGGATAAAAGAAATAGGGTTAAACTGACATACATAATCCTTTATTTGAATTTTAAACCTTCCGTTTCATTTTCAGAGCCTATCGAAACAAAACCTATGTCAGTAAATAAAAATAGTACTGACATTGCACATACCAAGCAAAAGTCAATTTTTAGCCAATAATTACTTTTTACAATTTATTTGAAGAATTTTAAATAGACCAACGAAGAATAACGTATCTGTTTATATACTCATATCAGAATAATATAGTTTATGTATTTGCTGCATTAAATGTAACAGCTTTAAAATAATCAGTTTTCAAGCAAGTAATTGGCAATATATCCATTAGATTCTTACGAATATCCACATGAGTTATTAATATTGCTACGCTTCCCCGAGTACTCGCAGGGTGAGAATAATAATAACCACAAATCAAATTCTCTACTAAAGAGAAAAACTAATCTCTGACGTTCCGATCAATTTAACCTGAGTGTGTGATGGGACTACAGTTACTGATCTGAAAAAAAAATAGAATACTGGTCGATTCCTTTTGTGGTAATAGCAGTTATTTTTATGTCGTTTTATTTATCGTTTCATAATGACACCACTGCAGTTCTTACGACGGTAATGCGACGACTGTAGACCTTAAGACGGTAATGCGACCACTGCAATCCTCAAAATCGATACTGGACTTATACATGAGTGAATTGCTGTCCAGGTTCTAGTGAAACTATACAATGAACTCTCACAACGTCTGTGAAATGTTTTGGAAAATGTCAAACAGTTTCTCGCTTCCACTGAAACCTCCCGCACTCCCCCGAATTCAAACTCCGGCTTGGATTGCTCACTCCCCAAACACTGGTCACAATTTGCTAACTTACCTGTATGTGTACCGCATATATGGTAATTCTCTCAGTCTGCTTTATCCTCCATGTTGGAAGACAAAGATATATCATTCGATGTCTGATTCACTTCTTTAAAAAAAATGATTTTCATTAACATACAGTGTATTTTTAATTATTTCAGCCAAAGAATTACTGGGAATTAAAGAGAATGAAGAGAGAGGACAATAAAAGAAACAGGATTCAGGAAGACAGATGATGATGATTGATGCTGCATTTCAATCTTTGAAAACTTTAGATGGCAGGGAAGCAAGAAACTAGAAAATTGTTCCATAGATGGAAAAAGAAATTATGAGAATAGGACATACGATTACATTTAGCTAGTTCCACAGCAAAACAGTGAAACCGATTTACCAATCTAGTAGTACACTTAAATTCATGAGGTAAAGGTAACCCTACTATGTTACCATTGTTTTATGTTTGAGTGTGACACCTAGAGTTACCCTTCATTATATCAAATTTATATTAATTAGTTCTTTCATTTTAATTTGTCCACCCACACAAAAAATTAAGTTGTCCCTTTCTATATCTTTAGTCCGTTCTTATGACGAGAAATGAGTTTTTCTATCTTAAGCTATACACGATAGGTTCTATTATCAAACCTGAAAAGGGATCACCATGTCCTCTGTGGCATTATGGGATTCTTACTCACTTTATCACATCATTTCCTCCCTAATTGCTTTAGTACCTTACGAAACGAAGCTCAATTAACAAATACGTGTTTCTTGGAACTTAGCCACTTGATATTTTATCAAAGTATATATCTTCAGGGTGATCCGAAAGTCTTGTTACCACTATATAATATAATTTTCTATTTCAAGTGGCTGATACGAAATTGATGCTGTTCGTACAGACTTTCTCGATGCGTGACAGCGTTAATGAAATTGAATAATTTGAATCCAGTATAAGTGTTTTGTATTACTGTATTACTTGTTCTATTGTTTCATTACTTTTTGGTAGGGGTTACAAAACTTTCAGACCACCCTGTATATTGATAAAAAGAAGAAACCATCATAACTCCACGATGCTTTATTTTGTTTTTACCTTTATACCTACCGTCTGTTCTTTTTTTATTTGGTTCACACACTCACAAAACATCTACCGAATCATTCTCTTGTGTTTCTTGATTTCTTGTAGAATTATTAATTCGTTTTACACCTACCTAGAAGTATGCAACACCAAGATGGTTAAGAATTTCTCAAGTTGAAAGAAGCCAAAAGGGAACTGCGTTTATAGTGCGTTCCGCACACTATATGCTATGGTTGTCTAATCTGTTGTTGCTGCTTGTATCAACTCTACGATAGTTATAATGTAACTAAAACGAGGATTAGGAAATTTTAATTGATATGACTCTCAAAATCCGGGAATCCACAATTTCTAAATAGCCCTGTTGTTAAAAAGACTAATTTATCAATCTATTTTCAATGACAAGGGCGAATTAATCGATGTATAATATTCATAATTCTTGTCCATTTTCTAAATCATC
Source organism: Acanthosepion lycidas (assembly GCA_963932145.1). Classification (NCBI taxonomy): domain Eukaryota; kingdom Metazoa; phylum Mollusca; class Cephalopoda; order Sepiida; family Sepiidae; genus Acanthosepion; species Acanthosepion lycidas. Next base: position 151,536,495 of record OZ010573.1, read on the forward strand.
ATTACACAACACTATTTATAACACAGAAAATGGCTTCTCAAGAATGGTTTATCTGCATGACAAATTGTTTAATTTCCTAGCTAACACTAGCTTAGTCGTCGAAGTCAGATTTTCGTAGCGTGCTTGTCAATAATGTTCAAAAGTAGGATTTTCATGTAAACATCTGTGTTATCAGAAGTTCAGAAAACAAAATGATGATGTCAGATGTATGAGGTCTAAGACATGAGAAAATAATATAAAATAGAAAATGAGAGACGAACAGTAAAACTACTGAAGTATCCTTTCTGATTTTTGATAATTTAAACTGAAGAATTGCCATTTCAAAAACATAAGATATTTAATACGTTACAATAATTATTATAAAGGGGTAATTTTAAAATATTTCAAATGCTTCCTGAGAAACGTTTAATAATTATAAATTGTGCGCAACTAAATTAAAATGTGATTGTGTTTTGTGACATTGCTTAAAATAATTATTTAACCATTCAAAAGAAATTATAGCAGAATATATGTCTTTGAGAAAAGCCAATTTCTCCAAGCCTATTTAGTTTTGACGTCCACAACATTAAAAGCCGATTTCGCATTTTTCTAACCCTTCAGAGAAAAGTATAATTAATCACAGAAATTAGCTTTCATTATTCACTTTCTCACTTTAATGGTATTTAGAAAAATTTCACTCAATGTACATTTATATCCTATGAGTTTTTCTATTTGACTTCGCATTATCTTACATTGGACTCTTCTGCTGGCGTTTTCAACTTTCTCTTACTTATTCTCGCTTTCAATATTTCTGCTGCAGACCTGATTACTTTCTTGGTGGATAAAACATCACTTTACTATTTTAATCTACATAATGATTCCTATTTCACATCACATCTGAAATAATTTCTAATTTTTCGCATTTTTTGTGCTAAGGATCACCGCTGATATTTTTTTAATGTTTTTATGGGGTGAGAATTTTATGTACTTATTAATTTATTGATTAAATAACTTTTCCTTTTTATATGAAAGTTGAGCGTTTAAAATTCATTTAAAGGAATCATTTTCATCACGAAGATATTTTTTTTAAACTGGAGGGTAAAAAGATTATACATGTGTACACTGAATAATTTCACTATCATCAAATTAAGACTTGATCCCAGGTGTTTGACATATGTGTAAGTTTATAAAGTGTTATCGCAATAGTGGAACTCTAGCTCTCGGGAGACGTATCCAAGTTTTATAAGCATTTTCAACGGAAAGTTGATGCTAGAAAATTTTACACTCTCCCTCCCCATCTCTCTCTCTCGTTCTCTCTCTCTCTCTCTCTCTCTCTCTCTATATATATATATATATATATATATATATATATATATATATATATATATATATATATATATATATATATATATATCAGCAGTTAAATTTGCGGTATGAAATATTAGATCATTGAAGAGTTCGTGCCCGATTATAAAATTAAATATAAAATTTTATATATCCATATGTAATCTGTGTCCCATCGTTCAACATGCTTATTGACGACATTTTCATAGAAATTTCGTAGAAGTTTGTGAACTAGTTTTCGACTGACTATACAAAGTCAAATTTGTTGTTATTTAAATTGTTTTGTACATACCGGAATAAATGGAAATTAAAAGGGACCAAGTCAGGGGTTACGGGGGTGCTGTAGGATTCCTCATTTCAACTATTTAAGCTTCTGCAAGGTCTGCTTCGAAATATGCAGTTTTGCACGGTCGTGACAGAAAATGACACCTTTTCGATTTGCCAAAATCAACCGTTTTTCTTGAATAGCCGCATTAAGATTGGTGACATGTTTGCAATACGTCTTTGAAGCTATTGTTTCGCCAGCTGTAAGAGGCATAAAGTGAATTACGCATTCGCAATCCCACCAAACGGACAGCAATACCTTCAGTGAATGCAGTCCCGCTTTAGCCACGGTTTCCGCAAATTCACCAGTTTATTCCCAACACTGTTTTTTGCCGAACGTTATCATAAAGGATCAATTTTTTAACACCTGTGAGAATTCTGTCCAAGTATGACTTCTTTTTGTGGTATAACAGCAGAGACACGAAAGTTATTGTTCTTTTCCGTCAGAGAATGGGGCACGCAGGTGTCGAATTTGAAAACGAACCTAAATCTCTTCAAATGATGAAAGGCATTTGAAATACTGATAACTCTTAGCAATTTTCTCTGTCGAAATCTTTGGTTTATTCGGCGTCGGGGCATAGCTGTAGTGTGGTCGCTTGTTTAGATTAAAATCACCCTGATGAAAACTATTTTGGAACACGATTCAAATCTAACCCTAACTTTCTGAATATTTTTGTTGCAGTTCTGACTCTTACTCCTTTCCGAAATTCATGGAGCACAATATGCCGAAATTGAAACTTTTCATTTTCCATTTTTAACGCATTCATTTGTCAAAGTCCGACTCGCATTTGAAAGATGCAAGGTTTCAATGTAGAACACACCAGAATTCGGCACCATGCAATCATTATTATCAAGTAGCAGTCATTTTATATTGACGATGAAAATCCAGCCCGAACATTTGCAATGATCTGATAGTACTTGAAATAATACGCAAATAAAAGATATAAGATACTAAATCAATACAGAAATTAAATATCTCAGTCTTTCTCTAACAAAATCTCAAAACAGTAAAAATCTATAATTTATAATCGAATTTCTAAGAATAATATTTCATTTTATTTATTTTACAATTGCTTTCTTAACACGCATTTTACTACTTTGAATATTTAGGACAGATATTGAGAAATTATTTTCCAGAAAAATGAATTGAAAGAATATCATCAAAACTTGTGTCTGCAAGAAAGATGCAGATAACGAGCAGTCCTGAATCTATACGCAATGTTCTTTGCTTTTATATTTGTTTAAATTATTCTAAAGGTGGAAAAATAAAATAAAATGGATAATGAATAGGTTTCATTTTTTAGAACCGGCTGTGAATACTTACGAAAGAAAATTATGTCTCTGTAAGAAAAATAACATCAAACACCTCATTATTTGTTCAAATTTGTAATTAAAATTATTTGTAATTAATTCTGAAATTAAAATTATTTACTAGATTTGAACTTTGGATTCGATATTACAACAGGTGCCAGCATCGATTGGGATACAATTCAGTAAAATTAACAATAAAAAACACAGCAGGGGAAAACTTTTCCCTCTAGATCGTCTAAAATTTTGTTTTGGATGTGCACAGTGACAATTTTCTTTTTTACTGCCGCTTAATTGTAGCTGCTTAACGCATCTCATTTAGAAATAATTAAGTCAAGCAACGTCAGCTTCGAGTTGAAAATATTTTAATAACATTCATTAAAATTCTGTTCCTTTTTCTATTTTCTTTCTAAATTTACCTTTTGTGAGTTTTACTTTTTGTGTGATTTTTCCTTGTAAAATATTAACGAATATTATTATTTAGACTAAACAAATATCAAACTACAATTACGGAAGTAGCGAAAGGAATGCATGGATAATTTACACCTGGAAATGTAACAATTGCAATAATATTAGGTTGGTGCAAAAGTAATGACGGTTTTTGACGTATTTTTAACGTCAAAAACCGTCATTATTTTTGCACCAACCTAATATAATTCTGTATAAATTTGAAATTCAGACGAATCACACAAAATATATCAGAAGACAAGGTTTAGTCATAAGAAATGAAGGATTTTATAAACTTAAACCAGCTACCATTCAGGCTAACCACCAAGCAATATAAAAAGAACATGTGATGCTAAACAACATCTGATACTTGCGAAAGAATTTTAAAAATATTCACAATATTTCTTGCCCTGCTTATTGTAATGTTTGTAATTTTACAGAAGACATTTTAAATATAATGATGTTAATTTTTTGAAAGTTCCAGTTAAAAGATATAACTTCGAGTCTTGATATTCAATACAGTTCGCCGCATAACTTAGGAGGTCCACACAACGGAATTATTCTAATTCATTATTTAGGCTTTTGCTGAAATAACACTAAGTATTTTGTAATGTCCTTGGATATGACCTTATGGTATGAAATACAATTTCAACAGAATGTTTGATATAAGAAAGCAATTATCAAATAAAGGCTGAATTTTTTTTTTTCCAAAGTATTCTTTGGATAAAAAAGTATATTGCATAATATCTCTAGAAAACCTCTTCAAAGATTTTGAGATGTTTTCCTGTGTCATAACAGAAATAGACAAACACCGAAAAACAGAAAGGGAAACAACAGTATGTTTAACAAGGAATATTTGATTTAGTCTAATTTTACGTTAATTACTTTAAGTTTTGTAAAAAAAAAAGTGTAGATGGTTTGTATCAAGTGTTATCTGAATCCCTTTTTTAATGTTCGTCGATTCAATATGCATTTTAAAAATATTAGGTTCACGTTCTACTTCCTTCAATAGACAATTTTTTTTTAATTGATTTTCGATTGATAAAAAAATTGTATATTAAGTGATACGTCAAACAAACAATTTGATAATTATCACATATAACGTAAGATGTGGTTTTATTAGTTTCCTTTCTTCCATGTTTTCTTTTTATCAATTATCTTACTTTTACTTTTACATTTATTATATTCATTTTTTCTATCACATTCTCGCTCATTCCAACTTAAAAAATAATTCTCTATATCCCTGTCACTATATCTCTCGTTCCCTACCTCTCTTCCTCGTCCCTGTAAATCCTTCTAGTTCCACCTTCCATTTAATTTCCCTTTAGATATAAAATAATAAATACAATTTTACAAATAAAAATGAAACCACGAAAGGCTGCATTGGATTTCATACTGATTCTCTGTTAATTACTCATTTATTCAATATATTGCCAGTGATTTATCTTCAAATATCGTAATATTTATGTTATTTGAAAATGCCATAAAGAACATCTATTACCAAAATGTGTTAAAGAATTAAAACTAAATGGCTAATTTTCTTCATGCGCACAACTAGCACTTTGTGATAGTTGAGAAACCAACAGTTCAAACAAAATTATTTTATTCTTTTGCTAACAACGTGTATAATTATCAATTCAAATTAGCTTCAAACATTTGTCAGGATTTCTTCAGCTTATATTAGTAGTACGCAAGGCTAAATAGTAATGAAATAGGAGTAAGATAGTATATTATGCCAACCTTACACGTTTCAGTTTATCCATAGATTGAATCATCAAACTCGAAACTTGAATACAATGAGAGCCTTGATGTCATTCTTTTTAATAATTTACAGTTATATCTTAGTAAACATAAAACATTTAAGCAATGTTAGTCGATATGCTTGACAGTTTATTGCAGCAATATTTAATGTGAACTTGTAAATTTAAAAAATGTAAAAACAATGTATATAATTAATACAGGCTTTGGATCTTCATTACTTGAATACAATGAATAAATTTAACTTTTTGCTTCTGAAACATTTCCATTTTTTTGTTGCATTGTTAATATTGTGATTATCGTTCAAATTTTAATGTAAAATAAACATCTCAACATTAAGGAGAGAACGTTGTAAATATTAAAAGAACATTTTCATCGAAATTATCCTATTATCAAAATATAATATGTCATAATTTATTTTCTATTGATTTAAGTCAGTGCGTTTGTCATAATGTCAACGCTTCAAATCGGATTGCCACAGATACTTCTATAATAACTTTTAGTTAAAAAATAACAAAAACTATTACTGCCTCTATTTCGAATTATTTTCTCTTTTATATTTTGCGCCTCATGTTTATTTTCTTTTTTCAGACTGGATAAATTTACCCCATTTCTGTTGGACAGCATAATTAGAATTCCAATAGCATAAAGACAATGGACTTTATAAATATTTTATTTATATTGATATATATTTTCGGCACAAAATAAGACGACATAAATTTATAGCAGAAAAAATATGTTCACCACCGTCAGAAAATTTAGTTTAGGGCTTTTGAATTGATTACTACCAGTAGCTAGTGTTTACATTCCCATTTAAAAAAGCTATAGCATTTTATGTTACATTCATTTCATAATTTTCCATAATCTCCTTCTTTGAAACCAACCACTGGATTACCTGGAAACATGGCCTTCGAGCTGTTACTATGCTCAATGTAAGCGAGTTAACAATTCATACAAAGATTTTTGTTCAGTTATGAATAAAATATAAAATGTACAACAGAGGGTAGAAATCCTAAACTGAGAAATTATCGGATTCACTGTTCTTATGCTTTCTACTTCTATTGATGGTGCAACATGACCTCCTAGTCAATAATTTTCATCTCCGTCCACATAAAATTATAATAATACCCTGGGAAAAAATTCAGTAAATCACTTAGGAAAATCATATATTCAATGACAATTAACTCTGTAGGCTCCTTATACTATTTGTCTAACCAACTTTCTGAAAGTAAATAATGTGAAATAAAACATCCGCATTCAGCAAACACTGATCATTTTGGAAACATTCCCATTTAATTACAGCAACGAGTTAAATGATAATGTGAGGGTGCTCAGTGTATTATCGATATATCAAGATACTCATTGAAATGGTCTTATTCATAGTAATCATATTAGAGTGGATTTCATTTCAAATCAACAGTTTTAATGGCATTTATTTCTCATGTAATGCTGATTTAGTATTAATTCATAATCGGAAAAAGTAATTAAGTAAATATATTGGTCAGTCATTCTATATGATGATTGATTTCTATGGATTTTATGGAAAAATACTTTCTTCTGTATTAGTCAATTTGTATACAATCTTTGAGTTCGAAGGATTTTGTAATAGCAATGTTGTATTATATATGTGCTGAACCTATATTTATAAAAAGAAAAAGAAGTGAATACAGAGTATTTTTAATCTGATATAAATAATTGTACTCGTCGAACACCTAAGTGCTGAGCAGTGACAGAAGAAAGTTTAAAGAAAGTGTAATCGATAAACAAATGGTTTACGATTGAATAATTAACCTTTTATGGTGAACACCTTCGTCTGTTTTAGAAATTAATCATAAATATGGGGAACAAACAAGATTTAATTTTTTCTGTTAGTTCTCATTTTATATCGGTCAGAACTACACGTTTGGAGTAGATTTAATTCGAGAATATAACCAGCTAATCACATTCATTTTTATTGTTTCAAACTTAAAATGTCACTATCTTCCAACTAAAAAATTCATATAATTTTCTGATAGAGACGATTATCTGAAAATAAATAATCCAAAGCAAACATATTAATAAGTTTCTACAGAATTAATTCTAAACGTACCATTAGTCTCGTTTAATTAGCTTAGATTTACAATAGTTCATATGTAAATTAAATGAGAATCAAATTCACTACACAGCACTAATTGTCATAGTAACAAACTGTGCTTGTATTTCTCCGTGATATATCATTAAAAATTGCATATGGTAGACGGTAAATAAACCTTCTTATATATATATATATATATATATATATATATATATATATATATATATATATATATGTATATATACATAAAGAAATATAGTCTTAAGGTGTGCTATATTTATTGAATAAAGTGCTCAATATCAGAGATAGAGCGTGTATAAATATAAAAGTGAACATAGAAGTCAACACTCAGAGGCGACAGTCTGTTTCATGCTATATGCAATCGTCAGGCCATATGTGCTGTTATTTTTCTCAGCTATTTATATATATACGGGTCAGTGGTGCATTGTGGGAAGTCTATTATGCCGGTTGTTTTATCGGAAGTCGTTTATTTATTTATTTGGGTTAAATTATTTTGCTTGTTTTTATTTTTTGTTTATTATTTTATTTATTTATTTATTTATTTATTTATTTATTTTTAATCGATGTTTTCATTAACGTAGTAAAAATTTGTAATGTAATCTTCCTACTTCATGTCAGTGGAAAATTTTAGACGAAGAATCAGCAAAGCTGATGAAAGGCAAAAAAGGGTTATCTCAGACAATTAAATGAGGCCAGTTTCATTTTTGAGGAGTTAAAATTAACAAGCCATTTCTTGCACCAGTTAACAACAGATTGTTGGTTGTTTTAGATCAGCTACCAATTTAAATATATCGAACCTATCAGACTTACTAATGAAAGGAGTAAATATCTGTATTTTTAGTATAGAAGCTGAGTTAGGAACTGTTGACATCAGGAAGGTCGCTAATGAAACTTTAGAAACCACGTAGATCCAAGAATAAAGACTCGGGCTCACCTCTATTAATGAAAAATGATTTAAATGCGCGGCCATTCAAGAAAACTTTGATTTTGCGATTTGATAAGGAAGCTTGCATCAGTTCAAATATTCGTCGAGAAATACTATAACCTTTCAACTTGTGAAGCATATTAGTTTGTCAAACCCTGTTAAATGCCTTCGAAATATCTAAAGGAACAGTCCACGACTTCGGACTGAACGGTATTTAGTCACCCCCCCCCATGACGGCATCATGTGGCACAAGGCCGATTTAACCTGGGATGACCGAGTCCGGGCGCTCAGCCAAAAATATGCCCTTTGAACCCGTATACACGGGTTCAGGGTCGGTTTACCACCCCGAAACAGACACGGCCCTTCGGCGTAGCCTTGTTCGTGTTCCTCCCCGCCCGAAGGCAGAGAGTTCAACCGATCAGCCGATCAGCCGTTCGCCCGACTTCGGACTGAACGGTATTTAGTCACACATCCCCACGACGGCATCATGTGGCACAAGGCCGGTTTAACGTGTGATGTCCGAGTCTGTGGGCTCGGGCAAAAATATGCCCTTTGAACCCGTATAAACGGGTTCAGGGTTGGTCTACCACCCCGAAAGAGACTCCGCCCTTCGGCGTAGCCTCCTTCGGATTCCTCCCCGCCCGTAGGGAGAGAGTTCAACCGATCAACCAGATCAGCCGGTCGCCCGATTTCGGACTGAACTCTCTGCTTCCTCTTGAGGCGCAGTATTTATTACGTCCATTATGTTATTATGGGTAAGGTCCCATAACAATAGTTATTCAAAATGAAAATTTAACGTTCCAACAATATTTTCTCTTCCGTAATGAAATGATTTTTATTCTTCCGGCATGAATGTCTATATTTACATATATATATATATATTTTTTGTTCATTTTAACCGGTTCAATTGATAGCATAATAATGAATGTAAGTTCTTTGTTTAAAAATCGGAAATATCTTTTTATTTATTATTCAATAGTATTTTCAATTATTTTAACTCTTTACTTTATTATCTGTTTCCATGATAGAAATTACAAATAGTTGAGAATCTTTCTTAAAAATGATAATCCTATTTATTTCTGTTTTTCATGTTTGTCGTTTGATTTTCTACAAACCTCTAAAGTCGATGATCTTATTTGTGTTAATTGAAGACTTTTGTACAGATTATTGAAGAAACACCAACGCATTTTCCCTGGTGCGTTGATCATTTTCCTCAGCTACATTGTTTAGGAAAGTATCTTCTTTTGTCATCGAATATATTTGTACCATCCCTGAAAACCAAATGAAAATTTGATCGGCATTCCAGTTCAATTAAAAATTACTTTCCTTTTGTCTTTTTAATGTTTTCGAAGCGATTTCCGCAAACTCAATCGTCTTCGAAGTGGATGAAATGAATCAATAGAATAAATGGAATATTTATATTCCTAACATAAACTTGCTATTATTAAACAATTACTATCTGCGATTTAGCATGCGTAATTTATTAATTATTTTCTTCCCTTTTTGAAATATCAGTAAATTATTCATTTAATTCATTTCGTTTTCTCCCTATTTTAAGTGCATCAGTGTTTTCACAAATGTTTAGTTCAATTGTCGCCTATATAGATCCTTCTTGTATTCTTAAACACATCATTTTCTAAATTTTAATGACTCAGAATGTAAATTTGAGATTTAAGTGACGGTTAATGTTCTCATCCTTGTTCTCATTCTTATATCCAAATACGACAATGTCCCTTTAATTTGCATTCAGTGAGGTTCAAGTTTTATTCTCTTATTTTTCTCATTCCGTATTTCATTTTATCATACGTGTCTGAGGCTGTATCTTCTCAAAACGCCAATGTATAAAATGTCACCAAAAATCTTATAGAATTTTTGTGTTTTGCCGTAAGTCATCATTGATATATAAATGTTTTTTTGTTTTTTATTAATTATAGAAAATTCTCTAAGAAAAGGAAATTTAATGTCGACGAAAGCAAAAGTATGATAGTCTCTACCTTTACAAAATTCGGATCAGGCCAATAAGCGAGAACTTTCCAGACTTTTCGGGTACTTACTGGAGCAGTACAGGGAGTGGAACATTTTAACATATGCACGAGTTCCACTTGACATTAGGAATGAGTTTGAGCCCCAATATTTTCTATAGGCATAGTTTCTTCCTTGAGAGGACATCCGTTCATTGTGACTGGCAGTAGTTCGGAGTCCAAACGGCGGTGATGCAATGTACCTTGTTTGGTTTTTGAGACATTGAATGCAACCATCTAGTTTTTTTCCCCACTAGAAAGTTAGTGTTAGATCAGAAGAGTGGTCAGCTGCCAATCTCTCACCGTCAGGTTTTAGAGGTGCACCTGTATATAGTCGCATCATTAGTATAGATGTTTATAAATGATCTGAATAAATTCTTTGGCAGATCATTTAAAAAGGTTTGGCCCGAGTAGTTCCCTCTAGGAGATGCCTGTGTTGATGGCCAGGGTCTAGCAGGACTGCCTGTTAATAATTACCTTCAAATATCAACCGGCTAGTAAGGATTTTATTATCGAGAAGACACTTCTAGTGATTCCATAACTGGAAACCTTGTATAGCACACCTTTGTGACAGACCCTGTCAATGCTCTTCGAAATATCTAATGCTATGGTCCTTGAGGTATGTTTGTCGTCAAGAACCTCTCTAAGTATGTGTGTAATGGTAGTTAGGACGTCAGCAGCGAATCGGGCTAATTGAAACCCATATTGCTCGTCGCACAGGAGGTTGTTCCTATCTAGGTGCTCGACGACCTTCTTGTTGACTATATCCTCAAAAAGCTTACTAGTAATACTGAGGAGACGGATGAGTCTCTGGTAAGTGGGAGAAGATCGCTCGCCCGTGTTCTTCAAGACACGCTTGACTCCTTCCTCCTTCAAGCAGAGATTGAATAACTTCGTTAGGATAGGAGATCATTCTCGGTTGATATTCTTTAAGGCAACCACGAAAGTTTTCTCTGGGCCAGTGGCTTTCTTGGGGTAGAGGCTTTGGATAATTCTCGTGTTAAAATGCAGATATTACTGAGATTGTGCTGTTAGATTTGGGAAGTTGGGACGAGTATGGCCTTGGTCATTTAATGTCGAATTTGAAGCAAAGATCAAAGCGAAGAGTTTCTCCTTGCTTATCGAGGTAAATATTACCTCGGGGCTGTTTATAATAGTGGGCACAGCCACTTTTTCTTTGTTCATAATTTGGTTTGTGATCTTCCAGAATTCGCAATATCTATTTTTTCTGTTCAACCTTGACCTGGAAAGTTTGAGTATTTGCATTTTGCTTTTTTCCTGAAACCTCGTACAGCGATTTCAGGCGGTTCGGAAAGCTATAAGTGTGGAAATACACCTGGGAAAGGTATGAATCCATCTCTTCTCTCCTCCAGCTATCCATTAAAGAGTATAACTTAAATTTAATAAAATTATTATTATTATCTCCTAAAAGTTTCACCACAATAAACGATAATTATTCTTAAACTCGAAAATGTTTCGGCTTAAATCCATAAGGCGTTAATAAAAACATTTTGTTTTCATTTTAGGATTACCTCGTTGAAATGATACACGTTCTAAATTGAAAATGAAGTATTTTTAAAATAGCATCCAAATTAAGAAGAAATGATTGCATAAAGTATGACACTCAAATAATTACATGAATGAACAAATAAATCATATAATATAATATAAATTAATCACGAGAGGGATTGCCTTAGATATCTCAAAGGCCTTTAACAAGATGTGGCATAATGGTTTGCTACACAAAATCTTCAGCTATGGAATCTTTGGAAATTTTCTTAATTATCAACTCCTTACTATCAGGTTGGTCTTTGAAGGACCTTCTTAATAGAATCCCATAAAATGAATGCAGGCGTCCATGAAGGCTTTTTCCTCGGTTCTGCCCTCTTTCTGGGGTATATTAACGATTTGGCTCAGACCATTATCAGATTATTAGTAAATATCTATGTAGATGATACCTCAGTTTATGGCTGACCCTCCAAAAATCTAAATAATCAGAGATAGGTAGAGAATCTCCCATTTTACCTAACTTAGTGGATTAAAGACTAGCTTATAACATTCAATACGGCTGAATCCATGCTCGTAATGTTTCATCATCACCGAGCAGACCCGGAATATTCTCCTGCCATAACGATAAAAATCCTTGCTTTAAAAATGCATTGGAACTCAATTCACACCAGACCTCAAATGGAACTTTTATATACAATCCATCGTCAAAGTTCTGGGTAAAGGGTTGCCTTCTGTTACTGCTTCAGAAAGCACTTGTCTCTTCCTGCCATACTTTATCGATATCTATCTATCTTTATCTAAAGGAGTCAGTTCAGACCAATAAATGATTACTGCTACAATATCTTGGCTGGAGCTGCCCATCCCTCACTTTCCAGTACTGATGCGTACGCAGCGTTATTGTTGATATTTCCCATCCTACTACCCCTTTACCACAGAGATAATGTCGCCAGCTTCTGGTTACTCTATAGCATTTTCCATAAAAATTGCTCAGACAAGTTACATTCCTTAGTTCCACCATTTCAGATCTTTACAGATAAGACCCGCCATTTCATATACATGGTATCAGATCATTATAATTCCCTCCGCATTCCATTATCATGAAGGGAGTTAACAACAAGACTAGAACCAACCTTTATCTATTCTACATATCATCACAATCTGCAATTCTGGTCTACGTTCCCTGTACTTTCTCTTCTAGAGCAGACAATACGACTCTCAACAAAACCAACAATCAATGTTTTTACTGTTTTAAACATAATCCGTTTTTTAGTTTTTGTTTAATGTTTAAATATATTTTTGAGAGTCCTCAATACTTTGGCAATATTCTAATTGAGAACAATCAATCTCCTTAAGGAGTAAAATTTTGGCGCATGATGTCCGTGAAAACCAGGCTTTTCTTCATTAATACCATATCGTGTGTAATACAACCTCTTCAAAAATGTCCTTTTTTCTTTATTGCTTGACATTCTCCATAAAATTTCATTTTTTGCTCTCGAGAAAATATCAGTCTTTGAGTATCATCAAGTCGGATTTCAAGTATAGTATTGAATTTCTTCGGCACTTGGTTTCGTAATTGAAATTTCATCATATTCTTATTTCATTTTCTCACAATATTTTAATGACGACATGTTCACATAAATTATATTTTTAACAAAACGTTCAAGACACTATCATTTGTATGTATATACTAAATATTTTATAAAGTTGAAAGCAGCGAATCACTGAGCAACTGTAAGAATCAACTCATTCCATTTCAGTAACAATTTTGTTAAAATTATGTGAATATATTCATTAAATTGCTATGTATGCTACCTTTAGAAACAATCTAGCCTTACCAAATTAATTATATAATTTTTATACAAACGTTTTTTTATTACTATCATACATAGGAGGTTAATGTAGAATATTGTTACTTAAGTCAGCTGTGAATAAAATTGCATATTCACAAAAAAATACCGTGTACCCAGAATTTATGTATATAACGACCTAGACTGGTAGCCTAAATTTTGACCATAATTTTCGAAATAAATACATCACTCCCTAGAAAGAAACAATTAGAAAAGGAGTTTTATATTAGGAATCCTTCAGACTCTATTTCCGGCGATTCCAATTTTTTGAAGATGCTTTGAAGAGAAATTCTCAATATCTTGTTTGAAGTTTTGAATCTTCTAAAATTGGTGCCATTTGCGTTTCCTTGAGAATTATGTGCTTCACAATTGTCATTTTATTTTATAATTATTCATATTTTTACAATGTAAATCTGTGAACGTTTTGTATATGTGCGTTTGTGTTTGTGTCTGTTTTGGATGTCGGCATACGCAATATTTGTAGTAATTATCAAACCAAAGTATTGACAACTTTAGAAAACCCGTCAGTTAGCGGATAAGGAATTTAATAATACAATGTCTAAAAACTAAAATATTATGTCACGAGTATATGCATGAAATAGTAGGATAAAAAAGAATTGGGCCTTTTAAGGCTGTCTAGTATAAAATTCATCATCGAATTCAAAATCAGCCTGATTAGTGATCGATACCCTTAATCTACATTGTCCTAGACAAACAAAACGCTGCTATATTCACAATATGAGTTAGTGATTCATATCTAAAATCTTCAACATTATTGAACATTTCTAATCAAGATGGTGAACTTTTCCTACCTTGCTCCTATATATTAGGTTGGTGCAAAAATAATATCGTTTTTTGACGTATTTTTAACGTCAAAAAACGATATTATTTTTGCACCAACCTAATAGGTAAATTTCCAATAGAACATAAAAACCAATAGAATATCAGATTATTTTAAAAAGAAAAATTCAACAAATGCAGCTGAGGTAATTAGTTGATCTTCGAATTTTGTGTTGTTATTCTAATTAGAAGGAGGTGGGTATTAAAAAAAACAATATATTGAGAATTAGCATGGAATTACAAGGTGCTTAACGGAAGACTAAGTTTCTTTCTATTATGAATGAAATAATAGGTTTTGAGCTTTGCTTGAAAAAATGGTATCAGGAAAACAATATACACAACCAAAATATCAAACGAAGATCATATGCTGGTTTTGTTAAACATATTTCTACATAGAAAATTAAATGCAAATTGCACTGATTGTTTAGGTTTAATAAAGCGAAGAAAATATCCAATGAAATATATATAACATTTCAATACGAAAAAGTATCAGAATGTTTTCTGATTTCTTGACTGATTCCACAGTTGGTATCAGTCACAAGACAAAGCTGATGCACTCTTGGCAACTTCCTTACAGAATGAGTTCAAGGAGTTATTTTGCATTTGTTGGAGTTTTGCTGGTGATTACTCGATATAAACGCATATAAACTTGAACTGATATTCAACTGATTTGATAGGCGTTTGATATCCAGAAAGAAATTTCGCCAAAACATTCCAAGATCCTCAGTTGCAAATCTACCGAACTACATGTAAAATATGATGTATCCATGTTGCTGGAATTTGTTGTAGTCGTTCCACAACAACGTCAAAAACACCACTGTAATAAACAACAGTAGATAGTACGAAGCTTATTGGCGGACAGTAGTACCATTGCTCATCAGATGGACACACAATTCTATTAAGCAAAATATCATCATAACATATACACTCAATCATTGCAAGTATTTTCTGTCATCAACTCGTATACTCATGGCTACATCTATATCCTTCAGACTAATGACGTTTTTATTGATAGAAGTCTTAAATATGAATCAGAATTTGGAGATAGAAAAGCAACAAACTCTGGAGACAATTTACAACGAATCGTTGAAGATACAGGAATGACCAGCTTTGAATTTAAATTATGGCTTCTGATGTTCCTTGATGCTAAATTTCAACCGCTGTTATGCTTTTATTCTTACTTGTACCGCTATTGTTTATAATTATATCACATGGAATTACGAGTAATTAACAGACTGTGTTATTTTACAAACACAAACGTATGAATGCGCACATATTAATTTAATGACATTTTGTTAATGTATTTTTAGTTTTAGATAAGTAAAAATTTATATATATATATATTAAATCTTTATTTTTCCATTGTGGATATATGTTTTGCATGTAGTTGGCTTACATATTTTCAGCTACCAAATCGAAAGACTGATTTGCTTCCTGTTCGATTCGTTGAACTCTACAAATCAATTGATTCGTGTGTTTTAATATCCATTATTTCTGTCTTTCTCTCGTTTTCTCAATTTCTTTATTGAACTGTTAGTCGACTGGTACATGTCTTCGTGTACTTATCAAAATGCAGCAATCTATTCATTTATTTATAAACTGACATCTGCATTTATCTGTTGTTCTGCCAAATTTCGCCAGTGCATTCAAGTTTTAGATATAGTCTGGCTTTACAACATACTAAATTGGACTCTGTTATTTTTATATTAGAATATAAATGCTTTGCTACCATTTCATGTAGTAATAATAGGAACACCAATAGTTGTGTAGCTTCGTTTTCTGAACATTGTTAAAACT
This sequence comes from Acanthosepion lycidas, assembly GCA_963932145.1. Taxonomy (NCBI): domain Eukaryota; kingdom Metazoa; phylum Mollusca; class Cephalopoda; order Sepiida; family Sepiidae; genus Acanthosepion; species Acanthosepion lycidas. Next base: position 151,552,689 of record OZ010573.1, read on the forward strand.
TTACAACTTAGAGAATTCTTTCAACCTTAATAACCTGCAAATCAATACGTTGAAAGTACTTTGGTTTCTGTACTTTAGTTTTGTCTTTAATGAGAAATAATTATTCCGCATATGGCGAATCTGATTCTTTAAATATTATGTTCTATCAGTGACTAAGCATGATAATAAAAACGATCCAAAAATGTTGGTAATTAAATTTTAATCTTTACTGTTACGTTTGGTAAAGAATTAAATCTGTGTATTTTATCGAAATATTCTTTTGAAAGAGTTTTTCCTTTTTTTACAATAGTTAATATACTGGTTTGAATATATAGAATATTAATGTTAGTTAAACTGACTAAAATGAGAAGAAAATCGCATAATGCGTTACAAGCTGTGATTCTTTTTCGATGAAAAATATATCATAAATCAAAACGTTAAGCTTTTATTTCCGTTTTTCGTATAACCAGGCCACCCACTGTGAATCGGAAACTAGCGAATTCTTCCAGGATACTAATCTGCGAGATAATTAAGCGACTAATATGTTTATTTATAATGTAAGACTAATCTTGCACAAGGCAATGCTCGTGGATAATTTACTCAAATCAAACTAAGCATTAATACTATTTCAATCCATGCATTTATTCAAAAGTATTAGATTCACTCATGGCTCAAAATGTTTTGCGTAAATTAATCAGACATTCAAACGTTTAATTTTATAGTTATTTCTAACAAATTAATGGATATTTTTTTTATCCGACATTATAAACGTTATATTTTAGTAGATACTTGTGTATGTTCCTTGTTATTTTAAACATTCTGAATTATATTTACCGGCCTGAGAATTCTTAGAGTCTTAAGAAATATAATGTGCCTTAGGAACGATTCGAACCTATACAATTTACTGTTTATATGTAATGCAAAATTTATTGTTTATTTTAAGAAATACTTCCATAAATATTTAATTTTCTGATACTTTATGTAAGAGATTTTTTTTTTTAAATTCACACACTAATATGTCGAGAAATGATATTTTAAGTACACAAGTGAAAACAAACGAAGATGGAACATTTTTATAATGCTTCAGATGTATACCAATAATATTTAATCGAGAATAATTCTCAGAAAACTAACATTAGCTGGAGCAGTAGTCATAGTAACTATAACGATATTCATATTACTAGAAATATTAGTAGTCATAATAGAAATAGTAACTGTAATAATGATAGTAGTAGCAGTATTTTTAGTCATATCAGTATAAGCTAGCATGTTATGACAGTTGTTATTGCCTGCACCGTTCGTGACTGAAAGCTTTCATTATCATTTTTTTACATAAAAATTCGAGAGTTATATATTACACGAGCTGTTACACATGGGTGTTGAAAAGGACTTGGCCCACATCAGAAAAAATTAGTTCAAAGAACAAACATTAAAATACTGATTTTGCGAATTGGTTCCAGCGCAACATTCCAGAACATATAAGATAACGTAAACTATATGTTGTTATAGGCGATGTCCCAAGTTATTAGTCAATTTTAATTTTTCCTATCTTAGAAAATTAACGAAAAGATTTCCCCAATTAATGTGCATCTTATTTCAAATAACATGTATAAGCTATTAGAGTTTTGCGATAAGGATTGTCAACCATTTTATGGGTTTTACTGGAGTTGGCAAGGTTCCCATTATCAGACCGATTATTGAGATCCGAAGGAATTTACTGTATGTGAACAAAATTCACAAAGGTTTTTTGAATAAAAAAATGGAAACAGGTAAATTTATAAAATCAGCATTAATATTTAATAGATGCTCCTGTTATGTAATGCTATGTTTTGTGATCCTTGTCCTATTGTTCTGGCGAACAAATGATATGAGACATATCAGTATGATACAGTTTTTAAATTACATTATGTGACCAGCCTCATGATGTTCTATCAATTTCTTCTCTTGGTACCTGACAATCCTTTATGCAATTTCCAGCAGAGCGTTACATAGCGCAAGCGCTGATGTTATTAAACATTGTTTCCCTAGTCAAACCAGTCTTATGATGTATGTTAAAGGTACAAATAGCATGATCATCAATATGATAACAACATCGCTATAATTTTGAAACTTCGAAATTCAGGACATTTTATATAATGCCTGTCAGCTTCGTATATATGCGTAAAACGAACTAACGTTCATCATAACTCACCATATAGAAGTTATTATATATTACACTAACCTTCTTCTGACACAAAGCAACAAATAAACTGAAACCGACAGAAGACTGAACTCCTAACGAATGACTACTAGTCCTGCTTTCTAGCCTTTACACATCTGACAGAAGCCAAACACAACAACTAACCCTAAAAAAAATTACATTTCTTTACGGTAGTACGTAGTGATTTTCTGCAACGAAAGTCTGTAAAAGAAGTAAATAGGCCCCAAATTATTTTTTCCGCCAACGGAAGTACTCGGCATTGAATCAGATATCCTGATGGCGGTAATGGGGGACAAATTACCAACAAAAAGACCGATTTTTTTCTTGTCGTTAACTCAAAAACGGTAGGTTTCTTTATTATTTAATTGTCAATTTGAGTTCAGCATGTACATTTACACGGAATAATGACGATTTTGGAAAATTTTAAGGTATATTTAGCGTGGGTCTTAAGATAGAAATTTACCATTTTTTCTTCCTTTTCTCTTAAACAATAATCACAAATTAATACGTCCTTTTTATAGATTTCCAGTTTCAGTTGAACTTCTTTAGTGAATTATACTGCACAAGACGAATACTATGCCCATTCTTTTACAGTAGATGTAAATGTGGCATCCCAAGTTAAAGTTATTTCTACTTAACTGTAGTTTTATCTCTTCAAACGAACCGTGAAAACTATTCTTTGTTTTTTCATGGTTTGTCCCTTCCTTAAACTACAGGTATACAAAGTTTCTCTCACTTTAGGTGCCTGATTTGTTATAGTCTGATATCTTATACTTCACTTAATTAAATAATAAAATGGAGTTTATTTCAGATCTACTAATGATAAATATTTCCATCAGATACTAATGTAACAGCAAGAAACATGTCTGCCTCATGAATATCTAAATTGAAGTTACTACTGTAGTTATCATGTAATTTTAGCAGTCGTAGACTATTTCGTGAAAATCTACCTTCTGTATTTACCTAGACTAGCTCTTGCTAACAAGAGAATTAGAGTAAATAAAGGAATTCCTCAAAATTTGAAATCATACAGTATCAGGCAAATATTAGCACTATAAAGATTAATGAAGTAATAGAAATGAGTTTGATAAAACACATAACATATCAACGCGTAAACGTTAAATTTAATTTTACTATGAGAATCCGTTTGACTTCGTATACATATTATCCATTATTTCTCTTGGGTGAATTTTGGCGTAAGAGCGGGAATGAAAGAGACGCAAAACTTAAGTATTAGAGAAGCCGCGAAATTTGATTTCGAAATGTTTATAAAATGCACAATTAATGTATAAAATAAAACGCTATTTATTTTATCGGCCATAAAGGCATAAGCCATAAGCCATAAATCATTTTTTACAGAAATTTTATTTGCTTCCAATTAAGTTTTTCTGAACATTTCTAAAGTTTTCATAGAAGGTTCTGAAGATAAATTATGCATTGCCATCTGAGCGTTTTCGACATTCATAAATAATAATCAATAAGTTTTATATTTTGATAGTGTTTTATTTATGTGTGTAAATTGTGTTTCTTTCGTAGTTTTCAGATGTCACTCATTCACGCGTAATGTCGATTTTTTTCCAAGATTGCGTCTTCACGTGTACGTTTTTAGTCTCCAGTCGTTTTTATTAATAGTATATGATGTGAAATACAATGAACATCTTTTTCCTCGTGTGTCAGAGTTATTGAGCAAATATATGTATGTATGCATGCATAACTATAATTACATATATTTATAGACTTTACTGTTTGTCACTGCATCCAAAATATTTCAGTACGCAAATAAGAGACATATTGATTTCTTCATTAATTGCCGTCTTGATAAAGGAAGCATTCAGAGACCATCCTCAGACCAAGTCACTATGCAGTGTTGATTGCTATGTACACATTGTGAATACCTATAAGAGTTCAATCCCCAAAACTGAGCACTCTTCCTCTAAATAAAAAACAAGTTTTAAATATTACATGTAAATCAAAAATCCCCACTCTCTCTATATATATATGTGTGTGTGTGTGTGCTTGTGTGTGTGCGCGTTTGTTTTAGGTTGGTGCAAAAATAATGACGTAATAATGTCGTTTTTTGCCGTATTTTCAACGTCAAAAAACGACATTATTACGTGATTATTTTTGCACCAACCTAATATGTGCGTTTGTGTGTGTCTGTTCGTAAATTCTACTTTTAAGTTTTACTAGGAAATAAAAATTGCATCTTTTTTACATTTTTTCTTTCATATTTATTTATTTTTTCCTTGATTTTTTGTTACTATTTTTTATTTGTTTTCTTGTCTTTTTTCTTAATTTATATATTTTTTTCTTTGTTTCTTCTTATTATTTCATTCTTCATCCGTTGGATTCAATTGCTTTCCTTTTGCTTTTGCTTTTGCTCCGATTTCCTTCATCTGACTCAATTTTTTTCTGAATAAACATTATATCCCCCAAGTGTTTCTGTTTCTAACACATCCGTTTTGAAGAATATTGTTGTGCAATATTTTCATTATCCAGAGAAGCACATATTTCTGCAGGGAATTAAATATTTCAATTCACTAAGCATTCAATTAGCCTATAAAGAAAGAAAAAGTTATCAATAAAATTCTACACTTTATGGATAAACTTTAATCACGAAAAGAGATAAAACACTCAAAAGAAAAACAACTGATAACGTTAATCTGAATTTGTCTCGTCTGGAAAAAAGTCTCCTTAGTGATAATTTCTATATTCAGGAATTCCTATATTCTACCAAATTATATTGATAATTTTTATATGGTATTCTTTCATACATTATCAACAGGAGATAATTTAGATGTACTCTATATACCGATTTACAAATAAATTACGTTGGAGCATAATTGTCAAATGATTGTGGGCTTTACACGTTTTGTGATAAAATTATTGCGTCTCTGTGACGATAATGTACCACTATCCTACCATAACATTATTCTGATAAACAGGTTAAGTAAATATGAAAGCCGAAAATTTATTGGTTCCATCCCTCGGATGGGTGACCATGCAACTCACCAGGAGTCACATGAAATATTGATTATAAGTCATCTCGAATTTAAAAACTCCCTCTTGATATTCCCCTTTGCGTAAAGGACTGTAATGGTAGTAAAGTTAGAACTGTATTCTGGCGACAGCTTAGGAATTTTAAGCACTTTATGTCAGGGGTCTGCTTTGTTAGGTTTTGTTCAATTTGTTCTTCCTTTGTATTTCATACACTATCAATCTACGACAATTTTAGGGTAAAATGATTTTTTTTATCGAAGGTTTATTCCAAAATCGAGCGTTGATTCACTTCCAAACTATTCTCAAGTATTTTGAGAGATATAAAAAAATTAAGAAAACACAGACACGAGTGACCAATATTATTGACCCCTATTATGTTTCGTCCTCATGATAAATTATGTTTAGTTTTTGATCATCTAGTAAGGCGGTTGGTGGTACATCAGAAGACATATTGAAATAGAGATTATTTTCAACTGAGAAAAAATGACGGTACGGAAGCTCCGGTTGCCATCCCTATGTAGCGTATGAAACTGTTCGTCACCTACTGGAAGATCGTCAATTTAATATTTTATCCAAGCACATACATAGTGCATTCAGGAACGAATCATGCCGATATTTGATACGCGAGATATCCTGAACTCAATTCACATTTTACATTCTCCATATAAAAGGTAAGAATACTATCCCAGTAGATGTTCTTTACCAAGGCATGAATGGGTATAAGTAGGTCTCTTCCATTGGCAGTGAAACATTGGATTCTAAAACACAGAATTAATCCTGGATTCAGAGAATCCTTGCATTAGATATCACTTCTTTAAAATTATTTTACCTGGTACAGATTTGTTGCTAGTGAATAATATTTCAACAATTGCAGACCGCGAAGTCAAGGCTCTGTCGAGCCTTACTTTGAGATCAGTAAATGAGGGCCGCCGCAGACGACGTATCACGAATATTTCCTTCATTTATCCGACCCCTGTCTGTTGCCGATATCTTCCCTCGCGTTCTTCACCAGTTTACGTTAGCTCTTAGTCCCACAGAACTCAAATGTTTTTATTCTGCATAAAATACTAATTAACAAATAATTTTCTGACACTAAATATTCTCATTTATTTTCCATTATTCACTTGAATTTTTACACAATAAAGCAAGGAGATATTTTACCTTACATTTTGCATTGACATTAAAAAAATTATTCCTTTTGTTGTTATGATTAAGCCATAAAGAAGATTATTTTTTCTGTTTTCAACGCAAAAATAAACTAAAAATCCCACGCTTTCTACTGAATTGTCTTATTTTCACTATTTGATTTTTTTAATGTTAATTATTCTCCTCTTACGGAAAACGTAGGAAATTCTGACTTGCTAAAGAGACATGTGCAAGAGGTCCATCTGACCATACCCAGCAACTTTTAGCAACAAAAAAAATCAGATTCCAGGTATGGAATGGTTTAATTCTAGTTAATTTAAAGTAGTATTTTAAATTAGAAAAGGCAAATTGTTAGATGATCAAAACACTGTGAAATCCATGATCAATTCAAGACAAACTGTTTGATAATTAAAAACACTTCAAAGTCCAAGAGGTGGAGGGTGCAAAAGGAAATGTTGCAATCAAAAATCGTACTCCAATATCAAGAAATCCCAGCACACATGTATTTTTCGCTGTCAATCAAAACCGTCTGATTAAAAAAACTGAGTCCTGAAAAAAGGACGCTCTCATATCAGTTGCGTCCTCGCGTATGCAAACCATCAACACATGCGCTATGACGGAATTACAAATGATGACCGTAGCCGCTCCTTTGGTCTCACATACTAAACTCCTCCCTGATCTTATGATCACAAAGGGTACATCCAGATGCGCGTCGCTTTCGACGTGTACTTCTCTTAAGGAGGGTAACCGGTTGACCTGCAAGTGATTCATCGTCATCATTAGATGATTCTGATATATTTCCAATGGAGGTTTCCTCCATTATAAATGCGACTTGGTCACCAAGACGATCGTGACACTCTCTCGTGTCAGCCTCCTGATAGCTGGTGACAAGGGGATCGTTTGGCAAATCTTGCTCGTTTACAGATGTGTCGTCAAACGAATTCATATCGTCATTGGACGATTCTGGTACAGATGATCTTATCTGGATCAGCCTTCTATTTTCATTCAAGATGCTCTCACTTTCAAATGAGTGTGTATCTGGAAAAGGGCACAAGTCTTTCACGTGACGCAGGTTTCCATCCACTTTCACTGACTACTGGCTGTTGACACCGCTCCACCTGCTCTTTGAATCTTGTGGTGCATTTGCTATTCGGGTCCCTGATCCAGACATGGTCCTCCACTTTGTACATCCCTTGCTCATGCTGCCGTTCGTGTGAGAGGGTGTCATCAATTGCTTTGATTCTGACATGGTATTTGTGTATCATGTTGGGCGGGGCCGAAGAAAACGCAATGTTGTCTTTAGGGGTTATATCATTCCAGTACACAGCTTCCTGTACAGTGCACAGCTTCCTGGCTGCAAAGGTCTTAATGGTTCTGTGGCACCTTTCCACAATTCCGTTTCCAGACGGGGCGTAGGCACATCGGAGACGCAGCTGCACTCCCCAATCTTTCAAAAAGTTTTTGTTGCGCTTGCAAGTAAAGGCGATGTTGCTATAAGTTAAAATTTCGATCGGTGGATCACGTTCGCAAAAAACAGCTTCCAATTGACGAACCACAGTAGTCCAATCCTGCTATCGAATGGGTCGCCATATAGAAAATCGGGAGGGTCCGCCATCGATGAAAGTCAAGAACACAGTAGTGAGTAATGTCCATTCCCAACCGGCTCCAACCAGTGTCTACATTTAGTCTTCCTTTCCTCCAGTGCTCTGGTGCTGGATCGATCGATTGACACTCCACACACGATCTTACCACTGATTTCACAGTTGCTTTAGTTGTGGATGGACTAACTCGTCGTGCAAAGTAGACTGTTTGCCTCCAGGTTTCCTGCTATGCCGATGAATGTCCATTATCTGGCGTTCACTCAGAACAGCAGCGCAAACATCTGGTGTCAACTCTCTTCCGTGTTTCATGGTCTTGAAGCATTTTTGTGGCACTCTTGTCAGTTCTTCGGCTCTGTTCTGTTCCGACCTCACTAATATTACGTTAACGGCTAGCCCATATTCTTCTGTTAACTGTAACAGTGTTTGAAGCCTCCTCCTAACCAGCATCTCTGCCGCCGCCTTTGTGTGCACCTTTGCCTTCCCTGTCAAACTGTTCTTGAGCCAATGATACGTGTACAATGAGTCAGTTTTCACACGAAGTACTTTGGCTTGCCATTGAAGAATAAGGTTGACGCCCTTCACCACCGCATCGAGCTTGGCTAAATTGATGTGCTGAGAAACATTATCTGGACGCACCCAGCATACATCCTCAATTACTGCTCCGTTATCTTCCAACACCACCGTAGCAAGGGAGTTTGCGTCAACCCATAAATCCACCTCCCGGTCGGTAGTGCATAATTCTCCCTTCACGGGATCACTCCGCTTCACTCTGGCATCTCTCTCTGCAACATCGTCTCTAAAGGGACACGGCATCCCAGCTGTTTGATACTGAATTTGCTCGACGCTTGATAAATCCAGTGGCCACCATACGCCAGCCTCAGATGGGAAAATGACCCACAAGTTTCCCGCACAGGGAGAACACGCTTCAACGGTTGACAACATGGAGAACGTCTGAGACTTCATTTCCTCGCTTCCATCAGGGGGTCCCGTTCCCCCTGACATCAAGACCTGCAGGCCAAGAATCCTTGCGCCGTCTTGAAAACGTTCTGAATACTTACAAACAAATTCGTAATCGGATAAATGCTTCCTTACACGTGCTGTCGATATATAATTTTCGTTGATGTAAATGTTGTCGACATATGCCGACGTGGTACACTTGATTGTCTGGTCTTGGTACATCACTGCGTTAACGATATTTTCATGATTAGTGGCGCCACATTCAGACTGAAACCAAGGCATATGGGGCAATATCTTTGGCCCTTAAATATCACAGCCTGATATGGCCACAGTGATATGTCAATGAATATATGCTTTCATCAAATCCAGTAGCGATACATTCGCGCCTTCCTTGCACCATTCCCTCAACTTGCACAGACATCAGCATTAGCAGTAAATGTGTCAACATGTTCACTGAGCTCCCTGTAGTCCATAACTGGAGGCATTTTTGCTTGTTGTGCTGTATCATGGCCATTAATGAAATCAGTCTCTTAGGTGGTCCGAGCCTTTTTTCGGTGTAGGGCAACAGCCAGCCATTCTGTATCCAACTCCGCTTCGTAGCTCCTTCTAAAACATTTGGGAACTCGTTACTCCAGTATATTATTGTGCAGAAGCTCTGGCGCCCGTCCCCCGAACCATTTCCACTTAGCAGTCCAACGATTCTTTGCTTGGTCGAACTCGGCACGGAAATCTGGGTCATTAAGACAGATTGCTGCGCACACGGTTGCTACCCCTGCTGATGTGATGGTAACTGCTGCTCTTATAGCGTCAATCCCAAGTATATGGTTAAACCCCAACACCCGCGTGTCTACAACCAGGGTCTCAACGTATACTGGCTCTGCGCCATTTATACCCAACTGGAGTCGACCTCGCCCACAGCATCTTATTGTTTTTCCGTCAGCTGTCAGAACTTGTCTCTTCAGTCTTCCGGGAGTGGCACACAAATCTGCTGACCAGCGTCTGCGTACATCCAGTGTCCACTAAAGCTATGAATCTTCCTCCATTCACAAATATGTCAATCATTGGCAGAGACTCGTTCTTCACTTCCTTGGGGAGTAAGCTGGCGCTCATGGATTTTCCCCCGAGGCTTTTCCCTGACACTCTGATGCAACATGCACGGTCTCATTGCATCGAAAACCTCGCAATGTTCGGTGTGACTGTTGTGATCAATAAGTAGCCACCTCTGAGCGTCCCTGTAAGCTGTTCCTTGCCAAGTGATTGGATCCGGAACATCTATGCCAGATAAGCTCACGCCTTCATATCCCTGTCTGCGCGCGAACTGATTGAGCGGCAGCAGCGATCTCCTCGGGTTCTTCAGTGTCAGCCATGATGGTTCGTACTCGGGTCACCAATTGTTCCAACGTCATAGCATCCATTCGTGATGATGCCTGTAGTAGCTGTCTTACATGCTGGGGCAGTCCGAAGACGAATGCGCAAGCCATCCGTCAATTCCAGACAAGCAGATCGTCGTGGCAAATCCGTTAGTTATTCGTTTACCGTCTCATCCGGACGAAGTCGCTGCGCCACAAATTGATCGTACGCGTTGAACGAATCGGGAGTGTCGGCTACTATGAGTGCCTATTTGATGTGTTGCAAACTTGCTTTCTTCTTTTTGTTTAGCTGCTGGTGTACAAAACGAGCGGTGTTTAGCATACGCAAGGGTAGTATCAGCTCGACATCCATTCTCTTACAAAGGTCACATATCATCTCGCTTAATTCACAGTATAATTGGTTCATCCGTAGCGGCACTACCAAATTCCGAAATTAGTCGATAATCGAACATCTTATCCATGATAGATAAAAAAGCAACAAAGTGAAAGAAATTTAATTAGCTGAAATGGTTTGTAATGAATTTTAAGTAGTATTTTAAATTAGAAAAGTCAAATTGTTAGATGATCAAAACACTGTGAAATCCAAAATCAATTCAATACAAACTGTTTGATAATTAAAAATCACTGTAAAATAGAAGTCTGTGCAAAAGGAAATGTTGCAATCAAAAATCGTACTCCAATATCAAGAAATCCCAGCACACATGTATTTTTCGCTGTCAATCCACTACCCTTTCAAAACCGTCTGATTCAAAAAACTGTGTTCTGAAAAAAAGGACACGCTTTTATTCAGTTGCGTCCGCACGCATGCAAAACTACGAACACGTGCGTTATGACGTAATTACAAATGACGATCATGACCGCCCCTTTGGTTTCACTTCACTACAAACTCTGTACCAATATGGGAAATACGAAAATTTAAAACGGAAAATTATGAATCTAAGATATTCTGGGAGTATGTGAAACGAAAGAGAAAAAAGTTCAAAAGCGACCAAGGAAGATATATACAGGCGTAGAGGAAATGGAAGAGGAGTTACTGGAATATTACATGAAGACAAAAGGGAAAGACGTTCTTATTTAGTGTCAACTATCGATTACAATTCTTTTAATGAAACTTAATGGAAGCTATTCAATAATAATGAACGCTCCAACATCAGAAAACAAAAAAATAAGATTTACAATATATGTGTTGATCACAAATGCTAGCGAAAATCATCATAAATTATTATAATGAGCCGGGATCGAAATGCAAAAGTAAGTAAAGAACATGATATTGAAATAGTCGGCAGTAATAGTGAGCATACGAGATGTAGAACGTTTACTACAATAATGAGCCCCCACAAAAACACCAAAAGCAGGACGCAAGTAAATAGACTGCGGAAGACAAATGAAGAAAATATATTGAGTCAGAATTAAATATACAATTTTGCATGTAATTAGCAAATATAAACGAATCTTTAATACATTTAATCGTATATATATATATATATATATATATATATATATATATATATATATATATATATATATATATATATATATATATATATATAACATTGGTTGTATTAATTAAGCCAACCATTTTGACAATTTATGCTGTACAGACCCAATCATAGACAAAATGGGCTGCACCGGCAAATTGTCTTTATGGGTTTTAGCTAACAATATAACCGAGGCCGCAAAGAGCCTATCAACCTGACAACTTCATATATATCAACTAGCTGTATGCTTTCTTAAACTAATTTGAGCAAACGTTTTTAAAAATTAAGTTCAATACTTTCAGTTATAATAAAAACCTCAACCGCTACCAATTTGACAAAATTCTCGTCATAAATATTGACATCTTCCTACTTACTTAATCTTTATGATTTAAATATCCATGACCATTAAATAGAAACAGCCTTATTCGTGTAAACAAAAGGAATGTTTTGCATGAGTCAAACATTTTTAGTTAATAGCTACACTTTATATAAATTTTCCACTTTATTTTCCGCTTTCTAGCAGTAGCCATAGATTACTGACCGTCAGTCCTGAATGATTTTATTAAGCATTTTCATAGCTTTTTATATCTACTGAAATATAGACAAGGAGATTTTACATGTTCAGATTTTTCAGTTTGATAACATTTTTATTTTCTCCCTATTAGATAAGCAGTCTTCAGAAAGGGCGGAAAGATAAACTGGCATGTGGTTGAAGAAGTGGGCAAATAACAAGCAATCCTTCATACTGCTTATTAAAGATAGAAAATGGATTTTCTATTCAGCAAGGACTAAAACTATGAAATAAAAGATCACTCTGCACAGAAAATAGTTAATCAGGCGGTGGGTTTTCCTCTCTGGGGTAAAATATTCGTGCCTTTACATCTGCAGACTTGCCCTTCCTTTCTGACCCATAAACGTAATATATTTATTTGTTCTTTTTTTTAATTTAGGATAAAAGCTAATTGTGTAGTACACTTAAGATTTTATTGACTAATATCAATTCATCTTTATTTTGCAAAACGATTCTGTTCTTCATGAACACCTTTCCCTTGTATTTATCCGCTTTTTATATCAATATTTCTTTTTTTTTTTAAGCAATTCACCCCAAGCAGGGCAGGAGTGCCACCAGTACACAAGAGGCAACAGAGAGTGTAAGGGAAAAGATTGGATATAGGGGGCATTAAGGAATGGCTAAAAATTAAAACGGAGGAGGATAAAAAGAAAAACAAGGATCAAGGCAACAGAAGATGTCGATTGTCGTTACATTTAAATTTTTAACGATTATAGTTATCAGGGAAGCAAGTAAGAGGAAGGGAGATAGACGGTGGGGCAATGCAAGCAAAGAAGCTGTTGGACTAAAAGCGGTGGTTACATTTATCTGTTTCGATGTGTGAAACTACACAGGAGAGGATTTTTACAACATATCAGAAAAATTAATACGGGATGGTTAAGAAGAGTGTTTTATGGATAGGTTTCGATTTTTGTTTTTAGTTTTGCTTATATTTTATTTTCATAACCTTGTTTTTCCTTAGTCTAATTCCACGTGGTACGCATATATTATCGACATCGTATGGTTTTGACACGGTGCGTCTTTTACAAGTCATGTAAGAATTGACTCATTGGTAAAACAGAACTTCAGACTTTGTATTTTTGAATAATTATTCCAACAAATACTCAACCTGATACATACTATTGCGAATGATAATATTTGGTTAGGTTTGTTTAATATCCATTCGTTTCATTTGACATGATTTGTTGGAAGTAAAATTATTAAATAAAAATTATCTTTTTCGAAAATGCAGCAAATTGAAAAATGCACTGTGGTGATAAATAAATGGTAAGAAAAGATAGATAGATAGATAGATAGATAGATAGATGTGGAAGAACTGAGAGAGGATACTTTTTGTTATTTAACTAAAAATTAATTTTTATACGCATATTTATAGAAATATTTCGCCAACTTACTCATGACATTTGGAAGTCTCCTGATAAGTGGGGTTTACAAATTCTCTAAATTTCTCAAAACACCTTGACGCTAAAGATTTATAAAATATATTAAATAAATAAACATCTGCTAAAGAGTTACGCAAAATTACACACTGATCCACGCGGCAATGCAGATTATATTGTCCTTAGAATATATTGCGAAAAGATTATATATTAATTAATATTTTAAATTGAAAATATTTTCATATTGTTCGTACAAACACACATATTAATGTACATACAGAAATAAAGAAATAGAATGAGAAAAATGAATTGATAAAATCATCTGAAGGGCGATTCTCATTTTCTCATACATTTTTTACGTGAATACAAGAAAGTTGTTATCGACAGAACGCTGACAATACTAAATTGCTAAATTTCATCTTCATATTTTCCTTACAACATCACTAATTATAGAATGATTTCAATTTTCTTATCGGAAGAAAATAAAGCGATAGATACATGTTTTTCATCTTTCCGTATTTGTTCTTTCGTTCTAAAATAATTTATTTCTGATCTCATATTTCATCTGATTTATTGGCCCTCGAAGCAAAAATGAAGCTTTACTTTTAATAGAAACCACAAATAATGTTGTAATGGAGTCTCCAATAAGTCTCCAGTTCGTTTATTTCAGAACAATTCACAAAACCATTCACACTCTAAATAGATATTCCAATGCACATACGAACAGACACACACGCACCCCCCACACACACATATATATATATATATATATATATATGTATGTGTGTGTGTGTGTATGTGTTTTATGTGTATGTACTTGCGTAAGTGCGTGTACGTGTTCGCGATACGTATGCATGCTTTTGAGTTTGTCGGCAGCATTAGGGTAAGCATAAAAGGGTGTGTATGTATGCCAATACAAGTATGCATATCTATATATCTTTGTTTATGCATATATGTATATAAAATATACAAAATAATTAGACGATTGATTCATTCCTTGTTACTTGTGTGAACAGTGATGTTTCTTTTTAGGTATATCGTTAAACAAATTTCGTTATTAATTAGACAAGTTCTCTTTTACAAAGTATTTTCTCTACTACCAACATGGATTGAGGAAATTATACGCATTTTGAAGAATTTTTATTCATATAAAATATATTTTAAAAGTTAACTGTAGTAAAATTCTGTCTACATTTGTTTACATAATTGTAAAAATCTGTTTAAAAATGTTTTCTCTTTCAGAAAACGTACCCAACCGCTAAGAAACTTTTTTAATTAAATAAATGATGCCATTGTATTTTCTTGACGATTCCTTTACTAAAATCTAAGGAAAATATGAGATTTCAATTAAAAAATATTCCTAGAATTGTTCACTAATCTTTTTTGGCACACAATGATATTATTCTTCTTATTGGCATTGCTATTTTAATAATGTCGGCTAAATTTTTCAGTCCTTCCTCAGAAGAAATATTAAACACGGAGCTTCGTTTTCAGGATTCTTTTTTGACAGCATCGAGATTATTTTTTCAGCCGATTATAAAAATGTGACTTGCGTAGATTTGATTCTCAGGAAAACAATATTTGTAAAATTGACTCTAGTTTTATGTTTTTGAAAAATTATTTTGCGCTTCTATGAGATTGTACATAAAATCGAGACTTTCATTGTTGAAAGCATAATAAGCCGTATGCAGAATAAATTAACTGATGTTTATAAGAAATTTTCAGAACCAAAGCGTTGTTTATAAATATAAAACTCATTTAAATATCGTGTCCGATTGCATTCGATTGCGACTGAAAGAGTTATTCATAGAATAAAACATGGAGGAACTTTAAATAAGTAATAAAGGAATAAACGATAACTTATTTGATGGGTTCAAATGTTATATCAACAAAAAAATTTAAACGAAAATAAATTTTGCTTTTTGATTTAAAAAAAATGCAAACTTCGGTGGAATAAAATGACTAAAAATGTTGTAATTTATAAAATATTTATTTCTCAAAATTAAAGATTTTGTTGAATCGAATATTGCATCATAAAATATAACGAAAATGAACATTGTTTTTTTATTATTATTATTAATAAAATACATGCAGATATCGACAAATAAGCATTACAGCTTTTGTATATTTAATAATGAAAAAAAGAGAACCAATATCTCCATAACGTGATATTTTTTTAGTTTAAAAAATGTAGCGCTGTACACATAATCACGGTTATTTTTATTAAATAATAATTGTCCTTATATATGAATAGACAAATTTGCCTCAATGAATTGATATATGGATATCATTTATCAATTGCAAATATCAATGAATATTTACCTACTTATATGTATTAATCATATTTCTTTTTCTATGTGTATCTTCCAGGACATGTGGGATCATCTTGTAGACTTCCTCGTTCTCACTCGCTCGGTTCATAGAATTTTCAGAATCCTACAGAACAAAATTTCTAGTTTTCTCTTCATCTGTAGGCATTCTCAACCATATAAGATGATGGATATAACACAGCTATCCAGCAACCTTTGCTGTGATTGTGACGATTATTTTTCTGCTTTTCAGCATTTTGCTTAACTTTTGGGGTGCCTCATTTGCTAGGCCAAAGCATATTCGGATTTCGGAGTTAAATTTTCCATCGTATTTTAAAACAATTCCCAGATATTTAATCTTTTGTACTTGCTTAATATTGGCCTTTTCTAACTCGCATCTTGTGCTTTTCCTCTTACTGATGAACATGAATTTTGTCTACTTGCAGCTGATGGTTAGTCCTTTTTCCTCGCTTTCTTTTACGAACCTATCTAGTAGGTCATGTATTTTTTCCGTGACAGCCATCAACAGTTTCCTCTGCGTATCGTATATGTTTAGATTGCGCTCACTTATAATGCATCGTAGCATGGTCTCCATATCTCTTAGGACAGCCCCGCTGCAGAGGTAGAATAAATGTGCCGAGAAGACTCACACTTGTCTTACACCGATTTGTATTTTTGTTTATCCATTCACTTCATTTTCTATTGCTCCCAAAATGAACAATGGATTATTCTAGCTTCCTTTTCAAATAGATCGCGTTTGCCTAACAGTTCAAATAGATCCTTATGTCGTACCGTGTCAATTGCTTTTTTGTGCAATCTATAAAACATAAGTACACATTCTTCTACATTTGTATTACTCTGTCTGATATCATTCTGATCATGAATATTGCATTTCTTGTTCCAGTGTCCTTGTCAAAGTCGCATTTTCCTTGTCCTATTTCCGGTCAAATTCTGATTCACCCTCTGTTCATCAGCATTCGCGTCATTTGTTTGGCTATGTCGCTCATTAAACTGATTCTCCGAAAGAGCACACATTTATATGCATCTGGTTTCTTAGGTAATATTACGGGATGGATTTAGTGATTTCGTCCGTTGTGTCACCACTGTTGTATAATTCGTTTATTACTTCTATGATCTTGATCAATGATAAAATTATTTTTATTAACTTTTTATATAACGGTTTGTTTCTGATATTGTCGTTTATTTAAAATATTTGTTCACACATACATAGTTCATTTAATATATTCGGCTTCTAATTTGTCCATTTTGGTAGTTGTAGAATCTTTTAAAGAGAAATGTTGTCTAAAAGAGAAAAAAAATTGAAAATTTGTTCTTCGATCGGCCTGTAAGCGGAGACGTAAATCTTTCTTTCTTTCTCCATTGGATCTCCCAAACTCATTCGGGCAGGAATAGATGAGGTTTTCGTTATGGGAAAAATCTTAATCGACACCAACTCAGCAAAAAGACAGGATATTTAGTCAACTAGATTGGATTCGAACGTATGTGTAAGTGTAGGTTCTGCATCTTCTTATCTATTATAAGTATTTATCATTTCTCGTTTAAGAACAATCTTAAATTTGGAAAAATATATGTGTGGTAATTAGGACAGTTTAATTTTACTCGATAGTAATTTGGTGAGAAATTTCCCAACTTATACTAAGTTAAAAACTTGATGGTTAATAATGTATTGGATGTTTCCTAACTCTACCTGAATATACGAACTCGGATGTAATCCTACAATTGGAACCTCACTACTAAAGAGATAAAAAGTAAATGGAAGGAAGATAAATTATCGTCTTAAGCAGCAAAGCCTAAGCTCAAACTCTTCATAGCTGAAGAACTGAATCCGATGAATAGTTGTTAACTGTCCAACGTGCGTAATGTACTGAATTTTCTGTTTTAGGTTTAAAAGGACCAAATAATGGAATATACATTACAAGACCTTACAAAAATAAAATTCTTCCCAATGTGATGCTTATATCTTCGTTTGAGATACCTTTCAGGTTACTAGCCATCACAATATTACGTACACGCTTGTATAATGGATCTCTCTGATTTGACAAAATAGAAATAAGTTCAAAAAATAAAACTCTTGTGCCGAACTATTTTCCAGCTTTCAGCTGAATGTATCAGAAAAATGTTTTACTCTGTTTTTTTTTTTTAACACCGATTAACTTTTATTGGTAAAGATTTCCGAAAATAAATTTTCACTTTCTTATTGCTTAAAAGTTTTGTTTTTATTTAATGACTTTATTCTTTCAAACACTGCAAACCCGTTAGCCATTTTCATCTAGTTTTACATTCACGACTTTTCCACATGAATTAGCACCAAGTGGGAAAGCGACGTGAAAGAAAATTAATGGCATCTGCTATAAACACTGATAGGAATCGAGGAACCATTAATAACGAATCTAGATGCAGAAGCAGTTTTCAAATTGGAAGCTGCCATATAAAATCCGACAGTAAAATTCTGTAACTGTATTTCCTTTCAATTGACTCTTTTACGCAAGTGATATCCAGTGGATTCCATTAAAAATGAATCAAGTGATTTGAAATGAAAAATGTTACCTGCAATGGAGCGAAGTATTTATCTTAGACTTATAACTAACAACCGAATCCGCTGAAAAAAGTAAGCACTTATATTGGAAACAGTCCATATATCTGGGCTTTGATTACATCAACGCATATCTTTGAGGTTGTGTTTATTCCGTTATAACATTACAGCAAAACGCATCATAAATACTAATGTTTCATCTAAAAGTGACAACAGCTGATCATGTGATTAGCAAATACCATTATTATTCTTTTAATGTCGGTGTCTATCATATATTGAATTTATTATATGGGATATATATATATATATATATATATATATATATATATATATATAAGTGAACATTGAAGTCAACACTCAGAGGTGATGGGCTGTTTCATGCTAGACGCAATCGTCAGGCCAATATTTATTTCTGCAGTGAACATTGAAGTCAACACTCAGAGGCGATGGGCTGTTTCATGCTAGACGCAATCGTCAGGCCAATATTTATTTCTGTTAAAATACAGAAAAAGTGGCATAAGGCCTAAAAATGGGGATAGGGAAAAGGACGGTCTTCATCTGTCTTAACTTTAAACTTAGCTAGCCAAACATACAAACAATATTCCTGACACCAAAACAACACACTCTTACTTGACTTTATTACTACGTCCACCAAAATACCTCATTAGCTCAATGAAAATCCTAAATAGTCCCCATATGTACAAATAGTGGTTTGTCGAGGGAAGGGGAATAAAAACAACAAGTTAAAAATCCCCAATAAGTATGTACAATATGAATATTATCTATTTACAATGAACTAAACAAAATCATGTTAGTAATAAAACACTCCGCAATCCTATAATAATATTCAAACATTCATTCATCAAAAGCACTCACACACACTCACTCTGACACAACTACAAATGCGAAAAAGACACAAACTAAAGGCGCCCCGCATCCGCCAGAAAACTGACATCACTGACCACTTAACGGGGGAGTGGATGGGGAGTTAAACTAAAGAAAAATAATGACAGAAATAAATGGGGCCAATGCGCAAACACACCCTTGCTCAGTTAACTTGAAAAAAGAGAAGCAAAATATTCGAGAACAAAACCTAAACTAACCTAAATTCGGGATGTGTTGCCCAAGTTCATCCCAGGAAGAACAAAATCCTGATGCCTAACCGTCATCAAAATGTCACTCTAGGTCAGCTCCTTCTACTCGGTACAAGATTCACCGACCTTTTGACAAATTCTGATGAGGTGAGCCGCTGCTTTTCCGTCCTAATCTTGACTTTAAGCTGATGCTTAAAGAACAAGATCAGTTGGGAAGTGAACTTTTCGCTATCATAGAATTCCTTCTGACGGGTTGTCCAAATCACGACTCACATAACACCTAGTAAGCAAAAGAACACATAATGTTCAGCCTTCGTCATCTGCGGCACCACATTGCTACAACCAGAACTGGCCTGAAGGACAAAGAATTTTCCTTGCAGCATGCGGACCATGAGGCCTTCAACAAACTTGCACAACGGCGCTACCACCCTGCAATGAAAGAAGGCGTAACCAATGGTCTCGACTTCCCCATCACAGTCTGCAGCCTGCTGAACAAAGTCTTTTGACGACCCAGAGGGCCCCACGAATCACCAGCCAGGTGAGTTATGCCTCATCGTTATTGAGGCATTTCAACCCAGGCACCCAAGGCCATATTGAGCGTGCCTCCTGCTTTGTAAAAGGGAGCTCGTCAATCAGCTCGTCACGAACGAACCCCCTGATTAATACTTGATATAACATCTTGACGCTGGAGAGTACATCCGACGCCCATAAGAGCACGACGACATTCACGGTAGAAAGAGCATTCGGCTCGGGGTAAACGGTGGGCTTCCTCATCGCTCGAGTGCACACATCTCAGGAATGGGAAGTTCTTACCGGGTTTTTCCTTCCAGAAGGAAACCCTCCTCATCCGATTCTAGGAAGACTGAATGTGTCGCGAATCGGATGAGGAGGCGTTGCAAAGCGTATATTGACGAATCTCAATGCTAGCATACCCAGACCGCCTTCAGATCGATGAAGGCAACAGATCTCCCGAGATACCATAGCGGCCTTGTCCCTCCACAAGAAAGAGAACCAGAGCCTTACTAATGACACTAGTGTAGCATACAGAAGTGGAAGTACACAGAGTCGGTAAAGGAGAATCAGGTAGATGTGTGAAACTTCCGCCCTCCCGTTCAAGGAAAAATTCCTCTTAGACCACAGATTAACTGTAATTCCCTTGTACCACCGACCAATTCATATCCAGCTGAAGATCAGGACCGAATCAGACACCGAGTATCTTAACCGGCCCATCTGTCCATAGGAAATGTCCGGGAAAAGAAACTCCCTGCCACGCACAGAGCCGCAAGCCAACGATGACGGTGCTCATTCCGGTACTTCTCGACAAGATCAAACCTGTCGAAAAAGTCCCGAAATGGTTTCACGTCTGGGTTGTTAGTACCCGAATTTAGCCCTATACGATCTATGTTGGGGATAAGGACGGCAATAAAATCCCCCGCTAAAACTACCCGAAGGGATGTCGTCAAAAACGGCTCGATCTGCCGAAGCAAAACAAAATGGACATTTGGCGCATAAACCCCAATGAGACGAAGAGCCTTATCCTTTATGGTAACATCCAGCACGCAAAGCCTACCTGCTGGATCTGCGAAGACAAGAGTACTCTCAGCCTTCAATGACTTCCTCACCATCCAATAGACACCTCTCGAACGACCATCAAAACATGCTGAATAGAGGGAGAAACCCCTAGACAGAATCATGAGTAGAAAACTGGGTCTCCTGTACACAACAAACATTCACCCCGAGGCGCTGAAAGTCGCGAGAGAGCCTCGCCCTGCGAGACACCGACCTCAGGCCTTGGACATTCACGCTAGCTAGCCAGACCGATTAGGGTTGCTCTCCTGCATTGAATCTGGCCGGGGTTACGACACCGACGGCCTCTCCCATTGAACCAATACATCTCATTTTTGATAGTGCCATCAGGAGACAGGTCATCAATGTCCAAGGGGAAAGTTAATTTAAGTGCCCTATACAGGGACGGGTGAACAAAAAGCGGGAGACTCCCTGAACAGAACTGATTTAGTTTTTTCTCATTTTCATTATGAAAGAAAGCCATTGGAGGGTAGAGGTCGAAAGCGCTATTGGTTTCGCGTAAGATAGCCCATACGCCTTCCGATCCCTACCCAGCTCTCACGACAGTCAACATTTTTTGGGCATTGGAAAATTATTAGGATATCCAAAGCTTTTATTTTTTTCATATTCAAGAGTTTTCTAAAGTCCTTTCTTTTCCTGGACTGTGTGTTTAGCTACCCGACAGGCATCTTCCCCCTTATTAATGAGAAACTTTTGCTTCAGTTTTTTTTTCTTTGATAGCAGGATTTGGAAGGAGAGTTTTTCTTCATGGGAGTCAATTTGGAAGGAGTCAGGGTTATAGTTTTCAGCACTAGGGGTGGAGCCATAGGGAGTTGTTTTGTGGATTGTGAAGATGGAGCTGATGAAGATGGTCTAAGATTTCCTGCTGGTTGAATTTCTTTTTCCTTTAGGGACTCTTAATTTTTCTAGTTTTTTCCTTCGTTTTGCTTTTTATTTCAGACGCTGTTGACGTAGTTTTTTTGAGTATGTGTTGCCATTAGAACTGGTAGAGGGAGTGGGGCTGTGCGTGTCTTTAGCCGTGTGGACTTCTGTGGAACGGGGTGCCGCTGCCCGGAGCTTCCCTTTAACCCTGACAACAACCTGCCAACCCCCTCTTCCTTCTCCGCAACCGCACTAGCGGCGGGCAAAGGTTTTTCAGGGAATGGGGACAAAGAGACAGACCCAGTCGGGGGTTTAACCACATCGGTCCCAATCGATGGAATGCCCATTACAGGTTAGATGGATGCAACAGACTCGGTCGCAGGGGCAGTTGATCTACGCCCGGTGACAATAACTGGTGTTTTCTAACCCGCTACATCCAGACAGTTGGGGATGGAGATGAAGGCCTTCCGATCTATCATTATTTCGAAACTCCATCCCCCGGTCAGATCGTCAGAGGGAGCACTGCGTATCTGACCAAATTGGCATAGATATGCAGCCAAGTGCTTCTAGGCGATCTAAGGAAGAACCTCAAATACTGATAATTTTGTCCTCTGACTGCCTACATATCCCGTACGAAGAATAGTTCTTTTGTTATAAGATCACGACTGGATGCGGCTTCACAGTCGGTAGGCGTGGGTAGCATTACGTTCGACATTAAATATCCCTTTCCTTTGATTATCCTCTGAGGTTTGATCCACAGAGAGATGAGAGATTTAATTACAGTGTCTTTAGTGGAATAACAAATTTTGCGTGAACGCTTGTACACCACAAGGACTGACACAATTCTTTTCTCAACTCTCTTTAGTTCCTTGGGATTGACCAAAAGCCTATCTGCTGTGACCAGATGTGCATAACTTTTAGCTTTCTCGAGGAACTCCATAATGTTGACTGTACACTTAAGAGGGGACGTCCAGCTGGAGGGCGTCTCTCCGAGCGCTATACTTTCGTCTTTGCTTTTGTCGTCATCATCTGCTGCTATTGTCTGATTAGGTAAAAAATTTTTCAGCTACCATATTTTCGTCTGTTTTTCAGGATTTTGACACTTTCCAATTATCATAATTTTGCAGTGGTTACAATTCTCGCCAACAACTTCCGAAAGTTGTCTCTTTTCATTGTCCATCGATTTCTCCTAGTCTTCCTCCTGCATATTTTTAAGATGCTTATCGGGTGGGTCTTTCTTTTTTTCCTAGTCCCGAAAAGATCTCTTCGAATCATTTATAAATGGGGGGGGGCGGCTTTTTTTAAACAGAACCAAATATCAGTAAAATTTTTAGACAAATAAAATTGAATCGAAGAGATTTATCAAGAAGAAACGTTAACAAGTGGTCACAAAACAAGTAAAACTTTAGAAAAAGATAAGAAAATTACATATACACAAAATTAATACAGATAACAATTAAACAGTTCAAACGAAAAAAAAACAAAGGTTAAACAAAGACCTGAAAAAGTACAAAAAATAAGGCAAACAAGAAAGAAATACGTTAAAACAACAATAACTAGAATGACAAACTGAAAAATATACTAAACCAAAATAATTAAAAGCAAACAAAAATCTAAAAACCTGAAACACATATTAACCTCATCCAAATTTAACCAATACATAATACAGGAAGTCACAAAATGCAACAAAAAAATGATCTGAGGTTTGTGACATCATCATAGAAGGAAACTCCTACAATTTTGAAAATCCCAAAACGATATTCATAATAAATAAAAATTTAAGCTGCAACTCCTAAAATTGGATTTATGCACTCAGATGTACAAAATGCAAAAATTCATATATAGGTATCAGCCAACAACTAAACAACAGGTTCTCCCTCCACAAAAGCAACATAAAATTACCAGACAACAGAAAACTCTCTGTATCACTGCACATCTATAAATGTAACCAGGGTGAATTTAAAATTATACCAATATATCACAGACCCTAACCCTAACCTACAAATACAAGAAAAAAATTCATAAACAAATTTAAACCAGAATTAAATAGATCATAATCCCACACACAAAAACACACAACATGCACACATAATTGACAAATACAGTGATCAAACCACTCGCAGGCATGCGCAAACGATCACACGCGGGTAACTGTGGAGCATGAATATGTATACGCATATTAGCAAAAACAGTAGACTACTCACATGCACGCGCTCAAACCCTAGACAACATAGGAAGAATGTGTGTGTTTGTGTTTGTTTTTGCCTGTATGTATGTGTATGTTTGTGTATGCATATCTGTAAATATATGTATGCTAATTCCTTATAAGACAGTATGTATATATGGAGAGGGGATATACATATACATACACATGCCGACAAAAACACAAAAAATGGAAATAGATCTAAGAACACACACGAGTCATTAAAAGATAAGAATAGAGATATTTTTCCTTACCCTTTCTCGCATCAATCTTAATTGTTTTATTACCCTTTACGCAGAAGAACTTTTTCACTGCCATTTCAAGGAAGACTTCCGGGTCACTAACACACAAAAAAGCGAATGTCTAATATCGATATTGTTTAACATCGAAAAACATTTATTTTGATAATATGTGGAAATATCCACTTTTTGTCTGATGAAAGTTGCGAGACCGGAAACACGTGTAGCAAAAGTATGGAAAATAAAGCATAATATTTTTAAAAAATAGCCACATTACAATATAAAATGTTTGAGTTTTTTCTCTTCTTTTCAATATATATATATATATATATATATATATATATATATATATATATATATATTAGTGAATATACATAATATCCACCGTCAATAACACTACTCAGAGTTTCATACAGATAATGTAATCTTCAAGTGTAGATCCTACCGTTATCTATCGTGTTCTCATGATGTTGATTCAAAATTAACTCTTAATATTTTATATTGTTCTAATTCATAAGTTCTAAAGTCGGAGACCGCTATAAATTATTAATAGTTAATTCTATATTTTAAATAAAAATGTTTGTACACCCAGTTTTGGATCACCATCAGGAGAAAGTAATAGATAACGGTCACAATCCACACCTTAAAATTGCATTAACTTCCACTAACGTTTATTTTATGTTCTTTGAGATAGAAGTGTTTTAATATTATATTTCTTATAAACATCAACTTTATGGTGTGAAATTGTCAAAACTGTATCATTATTAATAATTTTACTACAAAGTTAATTTAATATATTCCCATGTGATAACGTTTATTGCAAGAATGAATTTATTTACATTCAGACTGTTATCCTCATCTTCGTTGCCATATTCACAACGTTTCGGATATTTATGCTCCAGCCTTCTTCAGGTGACTTATTTGACTCGAACCTTTTATTTCGTCCACCGTGGCAGATTTTTCTAGTTCCACGTGCCACGTCTCTTCCGAATGTCTGAGTGATTTCCCTTTAGCTCAACTCTCGAAGTTTTTGGTTCACCCCTGCTGTAACCTGGTATCGAACTCACCACAGGTCTAGTCACTGGATCTAACCAACGCCTTTATCCACTGGCCTATGTGTTGTGAATATGGAAATGAGGATGAGGATAACAGTCCCAATAATGTAAATAATCATAATACCTTATCTCAGAGATATAGACAAACAATAAATTTATGGATTATAATATTTAAGATTTTACCAAGTTACTCAGTAATTTGTAATTAGTCCATTATATCATATATTCTTTAACTATTCTCCTAAATAATATCAATGTTTTCAATTTTACAAAATTAACAATAAAATAATTGCGCACGAAATAAAAGACTCAACGAAGAATAAAAGGCATTATGTACTTCGTAGGAATAACAGAAAACATATCGTTTGAAAATTATAACTGAACACACAGAAATATGAACATAAAATTTATAATCGATTCATGGAAATATGAATATTAAAACACTAACTCGTCTTTTGATCACAGATTGTTTTATTTTTTATTATGTGTGTTTAATATTTTTTATTGGTTTATGCCTATATCCTGTTAATTATTATTATTATTATTATTCAAGGCCGTGACTATAAAAACAGTGCAAATTACATTGACGGTATTTGTCACGTGCTTTTAAAAGGGAAAATTTTACTTGGACAAGGATGCATTCCCCAAAAGAAAGGTAGACTTTTCACATCGCGTGTTACGAAAAATCAAGTTAGCTTTACTTTCTGTGGAGTCAAATATCATTGTTTTGTTAGCAAATGTTCTTCGTCTAGCAAAATATTTTTAATCGATTGAGTCAGACGGAAAAGAGACGATGTCGTATTTTCTACACATGGGATTAAACAACATTTGCTTAATCAAGATATTATTGAAAGACAACATTTTCTTATACCTGTTCAATTCGATTTGGTTTTCCTATCTTTGTTCTCGCTCTGTAAACTCAGTGAAACTGATATAAGTGTGATTTGTGAGAGTAATGGTTTCCCGTCTGAGAACAATAGCGGTACATTGACTGCTTATTATTTGAATCAATTGCATCGTAATTATAAAACTAGAGATAAAACTGTGCATCTACATGACTATACAATAAAGTCGACCTTCTCTTTACAGAAATCTTTGTGAAACACATCTGGCTATGAGATTTATAAATGTGCAAAATGGATTCTGGTGACACAGTGAGCCAACTTTTCTGGCAATAGACGTAGTAACTGTTTCGCTATAGTCGCTCCACTTGATTTCTGTGGAAGTATGAGCCATTAGAAGGTATGGAAGTGTTGCTTTACTGGTGTCTAGCATCTGTCATGCTTATGGCAGGCAGATAAGTTTTTTCTTAAGTGATTAAATGAAAGCAGTTTTATTTAGGTGACGCTAAAATTCGCATGCGATTATGTTGCCAGAGTTAACCACTGATTTGTGACCCTTTTCGATAGCAGTTGCCAGTTTTACTTTCTCGGAATGAGAAAGAGTATTTCTTGTTTGTCCGAATTATTACTCAGTCACGAGTAAATGATCGTGCTACCTGCATAAATACCAAGTTGTAAAGTGATGACATCAGGGAAGTCATTGATGACAGCCTAGGTCCTAGGATACAGTCCTGGAGGAACCCGGCGTTAGTATGAAATCGTCTGGAAGCGTAACCGTTCAGCATGACCTTCATTATAGAAATTATGAACTTTAAACCATGAGCTTATGGATAAGGCCAGCATTTCAAACATTGTAGAAAGCCTTTGAGACATACAGAACCAAAGCCCGAGCTTCGCCATACCTATCTAAAACTTGATAGACAAATTCGTTGCTCGTAATTAGCAAGTTAGCGGTATACCTGGCGAAACGGAAGTTATATTATTTATCCGAAAGTACGCTGTGCGAGGTAATATGCTTAGCAAATTCGGCGTTGATTATAGCCTTTACTTTGCCAAAGATAAAGAGGCTAATAAGGCGATAATTTGACTAGTCAGAGATTTCATCGAAGTTATTAATAAAAGGAAATACAGAGGAGGACTTCCAACAAGCTGAGAAGCAAGAAGCAGCGAGGCATTTGTTGTAAAGTTTGGAGAGAGCGAGTGCAAGCTCAGCAGCACATTTCTTTATGACGACTGCAGGGATCCCGTTAAATCCGCATACCTTCTTTAAATTTAGTTTATTAAATGTGATCCAATACAAGGCCCAAGAGCCAATCAAATAAAATGTTACTAAATTATTTATGGACAGAGAAAGGGGAAGGGGAACAATATGAGGATAGGTCATGGTTAAAACTACACTTGAAGATATTAAGATTATAGTGTCCAGGGAGACATCATCGTGAGTACCTTTCATCAAGTAGCGGCTCTTAGGAAAAAATTGTCCTAATGGAACTTCCTTCTTACCAACGGAATACGAAGGGAATAAATATGATTTGTCTCTGTACATATCATAAGGCGATAATGGAAATACCAACAGAATAGCGGGGGGTGCAACGTTTTGCCTGTGCGATAAGGGTTGTAAAGTGCAAAATAATTCGTCGCCTACAAGGTCGTATAAAAGATTTTGAACTCTGTAAGTTTGGAAAGAGAGGGTTAAATTCATCCAGCCGAGATATGTCAGCAATAGATCATTCTGGCCTGATCCGACATGTAAAATTAGAGCGAGGCAGATGGTTTAGGTCCTTTTTCAAGAGTCTTTTCCAATGAATTTTATATATAAGCACCACATTTCGATGATGAAGAAATGATTCTATCCTGGCTTTTGAAGGTGTTTAATGTTAAAAGTTCTTCTTTCTCCATTTGGCGGTTAGAGCTAGGACACAGTCTAGATCGACTGCCAAGCACTGGCAATCTTGATTTTTGAAGATGCACCAATGTACTGTGGTATCATCTGCATAAATGTTTTTCTAACGATCTGGAAATGTAGCCTTGTGAGACGATTACTTTGATGTCATAGGTTTCAGCAGTCTGACCATCGACAACGACATTACCCTGATTTACCTAATAGCAAGAACTTGCAATGACCCCAGCAGAGTTTCCATAGCTGGATATTTTGTGTAGCAACCCTCATGGTGCACCTTTTCACCTTTGTCCCACTATATTATCGCGCGCCTCACCGATTCTGCGTCTTATGACAATTAGAACGTCCGCAATGGGACTATAAGAGTTAAATCTGTACCATTTGTCGCTCAGGCGGTTCTTTATGTTGATTATAGAATGAAAGTGTTTGCTTATAAGATGAACATGATAGGTCGATATTGAAAAAGGTATGAGCTTTCCTCGCATACTTGAAAACAGGTCAAACAGCTAATACAGTTCATATATGTTGGGAAATACGTCTCCTTCAGGCAGCAACTGAACAGCTTTACCAAGAGTGGATTTAACACTGGGCTGAAGTTTTTAAGACCAATCACCGTTGTCTTATTCAGCCCAGTATTTTTCATGGATCTCAAGACATTTAATGAGTCTGTACACTTTTCACATTGTGATAGAAATATCAAAAAGTTTGTGTTCCGTGCGTGGCGGGATGTTGGGTAGTAAATGGGACTTGTTGTCTAACATTGCGTTAGAAGCAAAGTGTGCTGCAAAGAGTTTAATCTTATCCATCGTGGATGAGATAGCCGCTGGGCTGAGGATGACAGTTGACACTTACGGTATGCCTCTATTAAGAATTTTGTTGATTTTCCAGAAGTCATCTTTTTACCTTGTGTTTCCACTGATTGTGCATAACTGTTTTATTGCATTATACAGAGCTCTCCTGCATTTTGGAGGAAGTACTTTCAAGATTGGATCTTTAGCAATGTAAGATGAAGTTATCTCCATCCGCGTACCGAGAGATTGACATATTAAACGTGACATCGGTTGGTGTCTTCGGAATCAGTTTAAAAATGATTAGTGAATAGTGTGAAGAGCCCAGGAGGGGTAACTCTTCAGGAGGTGAGAAATTGATCCAGGTGTTTTGTGTACTGCCCAACTATACCAGGAACACTGGTACGCTTATTCAGTATATGGGTCATTTCATAAACAATGGTGAAATCGTGGCAGTATCTTGCATCTTTGTCAGTTTGGTTTTAATAAACTCAAACTTATTTTCAATAATTACATTATACTTTTTCTTCATAGTTTTCTGTAGAAAAGCAGCCTCTATAGGGAAGTTAGCAATAAAAATTAAAATACCTCTTTCTATTTAGATTGAGGATATAATGAAAATGTAAATATAACCAGACTAAATAAAATAAATTGATGTATAAATAATATCAAATCGAAAGTAAATAAAATCGAAAATACAAATAAAACATTCGAAAATTATTAATGATTAAATATGCGTTAATTTCTATTTTCTCGTAAGATCTCAATAAACAAAAAATAAGCTGAAATATTTCTCATAAAGTCTGGCAAAATCACGTCTATTTTGGGCAAAGACTCAGTGTTCGCGAAGAAAAAACCCATAAAGATTATTGCTTCTATATATTCGATACTTTCAGTACGAATCCCAATGTCAAGAAGATAGTGGTGCGTCTACCAGCCATGGATGGTAAACCATGAAACTTTGAAAAGAGTTAACAGATTTGACCAACGTATCTATTAGTATTAATATGTCATTATTTTTTGTTGAAATAGACAAACCTCCCAAATAACATTTCTGTTTTAAATGAACACATGTGTGTCTTTGTCCATATTCAAGATATATTTTCCTCATTCCCTTTAATTCATCAATATTATTTCAAATGACATGGTATTTCAGGACATCGGCGATCATAGGTTTTTCCTAATTTCTGTATATTGTTGTTCCAAGTAATATTTGACTCTTTACAACCGCTTTGTGTCCTTTTGCTTTCACAGTCACTCGTTAGATAGGATCGTTATTTTCTTCTTCTTCTCTTGCCTTCAATATGTCTTGTATGTGTTAAATTATCTA